>OX101790.1:45718425-45783425 GCA_944452715.1 Ophion slaviceki
GGTTTTGTGTTTATAAAAGTGGTTCAACCATGCGTTGGACATTTACAACGCGTTCGGGGATCTCGATCGATGTGTATATAATGGTCCAGAGTCGTCCGCTTGAGACGTGAATAACAGATATAATGGGAATAATAATAATCCCTTATCGCCGGTGGATTATACCTCCTCACGATAACTAACTATAAATGTCCAGGCGGCAAAATCATATATCGTAAGTATCCGCGCGACCGTGCGGCTCGTTTGCGTATATGTCGTCTACTTTCAACGTAGGTCGGGCAAATGAATCGAACATTCAGGTATACATACATACACGTATGTATGCGAATAGTTTGCTACATACACGTGCGCGCATATATCCGTGTTGTGTGTATATATATATATATATATATATATATATATATATATATATATATATATATATATATATATATATATATATATATATATATATATTAGGGTGGCACAAATTTAAGCTCCATTTTTTTTCCTTTTTCTCACCATCCAATTATCTTCTTCGAAGAAAAAAAATCGTCGCGAAAGCTGCGAGCGGTCACAAAATAGCTAGAGCTCACAAAAGCTCACAAAAATTCAAATTTTCATTAAAAAATCGTTTATTTTTTTCGTCCACTCCTCACCCATGAATTTAATTTACGCTTTATAATTTTTAAATTAACTTACTGAAAGCTCTAGCCGGTCAATGAATATTTAGTGGTCGCTCAAGGTTTTCGAAATTTACCATTTTACACAATATATATATATATATATATATATATATATATATATATATATACAGGGTGACTGGAACTTCAACCTATTTCTTACAAAAGGTTATATTAGAGGTAATTTGCAACAAATTAACTCCCGCCAACTACGGTTCGAAAATGAGTGATTTCTGAGCTAGAATAGTTTTAAGATTTTTTAGAAATCTTCCAGGTTTTTTATCAAACACAAATAATTGTAAAAAAAAGTACTCTACTCTGGGCACTAAATTGATACTTTTCTGAAAGCTGATAAATGAAACTGGAAATTCTCATAATCGCAAGAATAAAACAACTTAATTAGCAAGAATTATATTATTTTTGTAAATTCTTAAAAAATGAACAAGAATTACTCGAAAAAAATGTATGATACTTGGCATACAAATTACGGAAATAAGTCCCTTATTTCATGAGCTTACAAAGGGATATATGTTGTCGACTTTTGCACAGGTTTGAAAAAATAAAGGAGTTTTGGCGTGGCATTTAGTCAACTAACACCGATACGTCCGTACTCCACGGTTTTTGCAACTAATTGGTAGGAGTACCGAACTCAGTGAACGAGTGAGTCTCGGTCCCCGAACTGCCCCGCAGATTTCCGAAGACCCCTGAATCATGCTATACTCACGACTGTAAAAAAGCGGCTTATTGCATTGTCTTTAACAAACCCGTGCCAAAGTTGGTAAAATTTGTCCTTTTTTAGAAAGCTTATGAAATGAGGAACTTATTACCGTGATTTGCATGCCAAGTGTCATACATTTTTTCGAGTATTTTCCGTAGATTTTTTGAGAATTTGCAAAAAAATTATAATGCTTGCCACTTGAGGGCGGTGATACCTTTAGGCGAGGAAAAAAAGACTGATTTTTATGATTTTTTTTTTTTGGAGGAAATATTGCATTACCATTTTTGAGACTTAGGGGTGTTATATGATATATTTTTGAGACTTTACTTTTGAGACATTTTTGAGACTTTACTTTTGGGTGTTACATGATATATTTGTTTAATTAATCTTCAAGAATGGCCGCCGTACGGCACGGTCTTATAAACGAGTTGCAGCGAATGTTGTCAGACGGCGTGACACGTAACGTCGATGGAATTAATTTGAAAAAAAAACCAACGAAGATTTTTCTTACATTAACCCTCATATGCAGAATATGAATCACGAAAAAGTGAAAAAGTTGAAAATCCATGAAATGGTACGCTTTGAAACAAAAAAATTGAATTTCCGAATAATATGGTTACATTTTGCAATCAAAAATATTTTTAAAATATTTTTTTAACATTTAGGGTCACGGTGTAGACAATAAGATTCAGATTTATACCAAATTTCATCAGAATTGGTCAATTCTTTTTTTTAGCCATTATACGTCACGCCATTTTTGAAAATGCATATTTAGTAGACCGTGCCAAACATCCGCCACGTTTAAAAATTAATTTAAAAAAATACCATTTAACAGCCAAAAGTAGCAATAAAAAATACTAAAAGTCTAAAAAATGGTGAAGAAATCTTTCCTTTGAAAAAACCGTGGAAATTAGCCAATTTTTCCCTCGCCCAAAGGTATCTCCCCCTTGCATGCATTTTTTTTAAGTGCTCATTTATACATCAGTTTTTAGAAAAGCTTTGATTGAGTGCCCAGAGTGGAGTAGTTTTTTTTTTAATTACTTGATTTGGTAACAAATCTGAAAATTTCTAAACAATCTTGAAACAAACGCATCTTGGAAACCACTTATTTTCGACCCCTAGTTGAGAGGAGCTCATTCGCTGCAAATTACCTCTAGTATAGCCCCTTTCAATAAATAGATCGAATTTCCAATCACCCGGTATCTTGCATCTTTGTATTTAGTGTAAACGATTTAGTTCTTCGTTCACGCGTGCACGTAAGTTATAGCAATTGGGACGTATATCCGCTTCCTCCGTACATTCGAACGAGCGCTACTGCAACAGCACGGCCAACAATAAATGGTTGTAAGCCTCTCATGCATTTCATCCACAATCTGTAAATGCGTTTACGCAATCAAAAAAATTTGGCTTTACAATTTCCGCTCGGAGATGCCTAACTGAAAATCGATGTTTCAATGTTAGCAGATGTTTTTGAATTACGCATATCGTCGTCGTTGTGCGGCTTTTAAGTTTTTCGTCCTCTTTTTATTTTGAAAAACAAAAATGTTTCTCTCCCAAATGACCCCGTACTTTTGTTTTTTTTTTTCATAATTTTTTTAAGGAAAACGCTCAAAAGGGAGGATCGTTGACGTAACTGGTCGATTGTATCTCGGTCGGTAATGCATACGATGGATTCACGCACGGTGTTTAACTCAAACGATTATTGCGAATAAGGCATGACATCTATAAATTTAGACGAAATTAGCAAATGCTCCATTGCGCGTAGTGTTCCGGATTCAGTAAGACTAACTTGGCTAACTGTATATATGTATGCAGACAGGTGAGTTTGAGAGACATTCGAATTCGAGGACGTGACCAATTATTCCCATACTCAAATTATGTTAGCTCCAATTTCTTCAAAATGATTTTGTTTATAAGCAAGCATATTCATATAAATATAATTTCGAGGACCGGTGTCGAAACAGATGAATGTGTTGAAAACCAATATTAATCGGATATAACGAATTCAAAATACACTTTGCGCCATTATATGCATGTAAATATATATATATATATATATGTGTGTGTGTGTGTGTGTGTGTGTGTGTGTGTGTGTGTGTGTGTGTGTGTGTGTGTGTGTGTGTGTGTGTGTGTGTGTGTGTGTGTGTGTGTGTGTGTGTGTGTGTGTGTGTGTGTGTGTGTGTGTGTGTGTGTGTGTGCGTGTGTGTGTGCGTGTGTGTGTGTGTGTGTGTATATATATATATGTATGTATGTATGTATGTATGTATGTATGTATGTATGTATGTATGTATAAATATATGAGGCATTCTACGCCATTTCACCTTGCTCGTGACCCCGTCGATTTTTTATTTTCCTGATTTTGTTTTTGTAAAATTGTACCCCTTGAAAGGAATGTCCACATCATTTTTTAGAGTTTTATCTCTTCTCTTTTAGGAGTTATAATTCTAAAAAAAATGTCAATTTCGAAAGTTTTGGGAACGTTTAAACGCTGATAATTCCTGAACTAATTAAGATATCGACAAACGTCGATGTATAATTTTTTTCATTTTGAATCATACTTTGCTTAAAAAATATGAAAAAATTATCATTTATCAACGTCAATGTTTTTTGCTCCCAAAGTGAAAACTATTTTTTTTATAGATGATTAACTTTTTAAATTGTGTTGAAAAAATGCTCTAAAATAGAGTGATATATTCCATGATTTTTAAGACTAGTCTCATCATGGGCCGATTTTTTCTTCAATTTTTTTTTCAAATTAATCACATCTTGTAAGATTTTTATCATATTAATTTCCAATAATGGTAATAATGATTTTGGGATTTCCAATTCGGCTTCGACAGACGTGAAACGATTTATTTTTTATTTGTGCTGAATTCAACGAAAAAAAAAACTTGTATTCAAAATAATTTCTTTTCTTATGCCGTCCGCATATCTGACTACTTTGGGTCGGTTTGTTATCGCTTTAATACAAATCGCCAAATATAGTGACAGAACAGCACTTGAAATTACCTATATATAAATATGTCAACATTCATACAAATGTTACTCGGAACACATTCAAGTTTAGATAATGTTCAGGAAGGGGACACTTGACTACTAAAGGGATCGTGCTAGAAATGAAATATATTCTAAATGGACTAAAATGACCTCTCGACATAGGTAATTCTCTCGAAATCAGCATTTTGCATTTACTATGACTTTTTGAATAGATGCTAGGCGATTACTTTGAAGCTTTTTTGGAATACAACAGTTTGAAATATCGAAATCTTCCTACAACACAGATTTGGAAGAAAAATCGTCGTTGTCCCTTTTTTCTATATTTTGAGTATAAAAATAATTCCTCTAGAGTGTGATTATCCAGACTTCGTATACACTAGCAAGGTGAAGGGCTACTAAAAATCCAAAGGCATTAGAAAAAAAAACATTCCTTGAAACAATTGGACATTTATTCAATTCCTCCCTGAAAATAAAAAGAAAAATAACAAGCACGGTTATCTCACAATAAATAACGAAATTTTGCAACCATTTTTTCTCAATCATTCTTCTGAAGAGCTGTGAATCAGCCCATATATTGGGTGGCGGATGACACTAGCTGATAATGTTTGCTACGGCAGTGCCTTCAACGCCTACTTTTCCGAAAAGACTGATGGTGTCGCAATTTTTGTGGCTTACGCTTTTTTTCTACAGACTTTGTTTGTTATGAGATGGTGTCACTCGCCGCCGATTTTGAGGTTAGAAAAACGTAGCTTGCCGCGCTGAGCATAGCGACCCGTTTGAATTGTCCTTCCTCTGGATTCCTCCCAGTCAACGACCAGAAAAGGTGGTTCAAAAATGATTCTCTTAGATTATTGCCGTACCGCTATAGAAAGAAGAAAGGCTCCGAAGAAAAAGAGAAGCTGAAAAACGGAGATACGAAAAGCTTAAACAGAATCCTGTAGGACGAGAGCAGTTGAAACAAAAGAGCGAGATCAATATTCAAAGATAAAAGAATAGAATATATTAGTAAACCAATAAAAACTTGATAAGATAGGTTTGCATCATTCCTCTGGCCCCACTATTCCTTTCGATCATAATAAACCTCGCAAAATTGAAAAATCAGTGCGGTCCATAGAGAATTATATTGTATCGATTAGAACTGAAGTGAATTGCATTTTTTTAGGGAAAAAATAAAATGTTTTTGTTTATAAATTTTGCTGTCTTGCAATGTGATCATTTTGAGTCACCCATATATGTTCGTGTTTACCGTTGCGCTCTCTCTCCCTCTCTCTCTCTCTGTATATATATATATAAGCTGCCAATGCTTAGAAGATAATGAAAATAATGCAATTTATCTCAGCGTGAGTCGCGCAATTCGCGATTCTTTTGATGTGTCTTTTTAAACGTAAAAGCGACCACGTATTACACATACACGCGGGTGCACGCACATATATATGTATATATATATGGGACCTGAAAGAGTCCTGAAAGAGTCCGAACTAAGTGCGCGTGATTCTTCCGTATATATATACGGGTCTAATTACATGGGACGGGTAAATGGGTTAAGGGATTTGCTCTTCCATTACGATTAGTTTCATAATTGGCTCGCAGACGAGCAGCCAATGTCCCTTTAGGGCGATGGGCCAGAAGGTTCTCCTTATTATATACATCACCAGTGATTGCTTTGATTATAAGTTAACAACGTGTGTGTGTGTGTGTGTGTGTGTGTGTGTGTGTGTGTATATATATATAAGTGTGTGTGTGTGTGTGTGTGTGTGTGTGTGTGTGTGTGTGTGTGTGTGTGTGTGTGTGTGTGTGTGTGTGTGTGTGTGTGTGTGTGTGTGTGTGTGTGTGTGCGTGTGTGTGTTTGTGTGTGTGTGTATATATTTACACGACCGATCTCGTACTTTCTCCTTTGTCGTTATAGAACTAAGCGCGTACTAAGGTACATGCAGTTGTGTATGGTATAACCTCGATCGTCACATTTTTTTTTTTTCATTTTCGACAAGCGACTCACACAATGTGTGCGATACAAGCGAGAAGTAAACAAAAAAACGCGCGAACTCAATTTACAAAAAACGAAAAGGAAAAACTAAATCGAAATTTCTTTAGGTAACGCCCCCCCCCCCCTCCCCCTCACACACACACGCACACACACATATACACTACCGGCGACAAGTTTCCGGACAAAAATTCAAAAAAGTTTCGGAACGATTTTTCATGCCATTTCGCCGATAGTTAACATAAATGAATTTAGTAAACCGCATTTTGAAGGGAGGAATTCACCTTCGTTGCGGTAAATTTTTTTTTACTATTTTTTTACGACCAGTACGCCTTTTCGAAAATGACCATTTTTCGCCTTTTTTTGTTGCTTTTCTGGTGGACCCCGTTTACAGACAACATTTTTTTAATGCTTTCTTCGACCGAAGTCATAAAGGGCGAAGCTCAAGCTTCAATGAGTTTTTTTTAAAGCTTCGTACGATTTTTTTTCTAAAGATATTTTGATTTTGTTGTAAAAAGAGACAATTGGAAAAATAACGTGTAACGCGAAAACGACAAGGATTCAAGGAAAACCAAGTAAATCAAGATAGTAAAAAGTTGAATCGGTTTTCGTTGAGTTCGCGAAAGTTTTTACAGATTTATTTTTCGAATTTTTTTTTTACCTGTTTTCGGCAATTAAATCATCTGATTTTGCCCGAAAATAGATGAAAAAAAATTCCGAAAAAAAATCGGAAAAAATTCCCGCGAACTCAACAAAAACCGATTCAACTTTTTCGTATCTTGAAGTTTCTCTCGAATCCTTGTCGCTATCGCGTTACATGTTATTTTTCAAATTGTCTTTTTTTATTGTGATATCTTTAGAAAAAAAATCGGACAAAGCATTGAAACGAAAATTTGAAGCTTGACCTTTCCCCTTTATGATTCCGATCAAAGAAATGCATAAAAAAATGTTTGTCCGTAAACGGGGTCCACTATAAAAGGAACAAAAAAGCCGAAAAATGGTCGTTTTCGAAAAAGGGTACTAGTCGTAAAAAAAATAGTAAAGAATAATTTTCAAAACGCAATGAAGGTGAATTCCTCCACATCAAAATGCCGTTTATTAAATTCACTTATGTCAACTATCGGCGAAATGGCATAAAAAATCGTTGCGGAATTTTTTAGAATTTTTGTCGGGAAACTTTTCACCGGTAGTGTATATACATACACATAAATGCCTGATGTGATCGCACGGGGGCTTCGGTTTCGAGCATAAAAGAAATGATAAGTATATAGCGAATTTATACACTGCACTGTACACGTAGCTAAGCACAACGGTAGGCCAGGGGAGATCTCGTGAGTATAACGGCGATTCCTGTGAGTCCCGGCTCTCACAGACCCGAGCGCAAAGTCCCTCGACCCTCGGAGAAAGTACCGAACGTCGGGCGAACGGGTTCCCTTCTACTGGGTCAAGGCTGGCTAGCCTGGCGCTCGCGCGATCAAAGTACTGCCTATATACAAGCAGCCTCCGACACTTTGCAAACTTGCCTCTTTTGGTGTATGTATATGTGTGTGTGAGCGTGTATGCGAGAGTAGGTTTGCATGTGTGTGTGTGTGTGTGTGTGAAACGCGAGAATGCCCGCTTGCACGTTGCACATCGTCGGTGTTGCGGGTACACGCGGCCGTGGACCTCGTACATGTTCTGCGAGCGAAACGCGCCCTGCAGCGGGATGACGGTTAATCAACGACAAGTATACGTCATCTATGCGGCGAGTCCGAAACATCGCGATTAAATTCTTTGTGCCTCATATTCTCAAATGGCCCGTGCGAAAATTGCGTTAGGCCTTTGGCTAAGCCCGCATTAATTATCCTCGCCGTTGACAAGGACCCTTGTAGGCTCTCGGAAGCTCTATAAGTTAGGCTTGTTCCTAAACTGTTTTAACGGAGACTTTGTCCTTGGAGTGCCATATTTCAGGTGTTTACATTTTGTTTTTTTTAAAGGAAACGAGTAAAGCTTTTTGAGTGCGGTTTTTTTCTTGCTTTTATTCATGATATACAGAACGTTAAAAAAAATTTGTTTTTGAAAAAAAAACCAAAATGGCGGCCGTTGCAGCTCCGCGAAAACAGGTCCTCAAATCGCGGGAAGTAAACGGCTGACATCACTGCCCCCTCTTTGTTGATCTGAAACGCAAATGCAAAGCATATTATCAATCTGTGACCCTTTGGTCATGGAATGACGGATGGGTTTTTCGTTTAGTACAAATTTCGGAAAATGGCGGCGATTTGAAAAAAAAATCGAATTTTCGCGTTTTTTTTCGCATAAAAAGATAAATAATAAATGCAAAAATGTATCTATCGAAAAAACGATCCGTCATTCCGTGAAGACATATTTTCTGAGTATGCTCTCCAAATTTCAGGTCGATATGTTAATTACAGCGGTCAGGAGAATGTCAGCCATTTTTAAAAACGTGTTTTCGAGAAAAACGCGTTTAAAGTTTTGTAATGTGTTTACACAAATGTGTTTATAATTACCGCTAATCGGCAATGCCTGGTCCATAGAGGCATCCCTCCTCTTCTTCTAGCTGCTCATCTTGAGCTCAAATTGATTTTTGAATATTTCAAGGACAAAGTCTCCCTAAACGAGGTTACTTGAATTGGAAAAATCGTTGAATTTCGAGAATATTAAGGCTTGTATAATATAAACAGCAATTTGTTGTTGTAAAAGTATTGAAATTTCTATTTGACGTTGTGTTATGAAAATTCATAATGGCGGATTAAAATTGAAATACATAAGCATATGGATACCGTGTTTCTATCGGTCATTTTGGATTTGAGACATTAAGTGTTTAATCAAGATTCAACAATGGTAACAAGCTTGAAATATGTATCGACATAACCGAAAAGAATGCTGTATTCCTATTTTCCAATAATCTTCGTCGATCCAAACATGAGCTCTTGCACGCAGAATTGTGACAGGGGCTTGAATGTAGTTCGAAGACTTTGAGAGCTTGATGGTGACTGGTGCGATAGGGGTGGTCACATACAGCCAAAGAATATAGGTCCGGATAGAAGAATATTACTTTTGGATGACTAAATTACCAAAAAAAAGCTTGAGTATACGCAAGAATTAACCTGTTTGGATATTATTAGAGTATCTTGACAAAAAAATGGACACTTTTCATATGCATAAAAAAGCAGCCAAAAGTAGTAATAAAACATCCCTAAGTCTCAAAGATGGTGAAGAAATGTTCGCTTTTAAAGAAAAATCATGAAAATCAGCAAATATTTTCCTCGTCTAAAGGTATCTCCCCCTTCAATCAGGACATCGTTGAATACACGAAAGAAAGGACGAAGGTTTTTTACACGCTGCATTTTTCTCATCACCATGAAGTTATGGGAAATCTCGGAAAAGGTCACATATGAATCTCATTAGCTGTTTCGTATCGTTAGGTACATTGTAAATGATAATTTGCCGCGCTGCGGACACTTTTTCGGTCAAAGCTAAGAACGCCGTCGATATATTTCATCATGGCTTGCGAATTCCAATTTTCAAAAACGCTCTCTGCTCCATTTATCGACATGTATACACGTATATATTCATATATGAGCTCGCAAGTCATTACTGGTCAATAATTAGAAACCAAGTACGAGTAAATATCAAAATAATTGGATGGAATTTTTCGGAAGACTTGATTGAGGTGATACTCGCACCGGACAGTGCGCTCGTCCTGTCACGTTGCGAGACTTAATTAGTGAAAACTCCTTCGTCGTCCGACGAGAAAAAAAAGAGACGAAGAGAGAGGGAGGTGGCTGCGTCTTGGCTCTACTGTTCCCAGCTTGTGTTAATATATAATTATATAGTGCGTGACCGGAAACTCGTTTCAAGCAGGACCGTCGTTCTCGCTCATTCACACGAAACGTCCGGATACGTATAATTCGATATTTAAAAATGAGAATCGTATATGTATACCGCCGAGGGAGCGATACATCGTACGTATGAAAAATAAAATGCCATAAGCATTGCAACAATTGCCGGCAATGGGCGCGGTGCGTTGAAAGAAAGTTATTGAAAGATCGCTAGAAACGTGGATTAAAAATGCACGAATTTGATTTTCACATATGTTTTGGAGGTTCGTCCGTATGCCCCTGTGAACTTTTACGTTCACACTCCTGTTACTTGTAACCCACACTAAGTGCTTGACACGCTAACTCACATGCATTGGAGTACGTTTGGTTTTTCTAAACGCTCGCGCGCACGAAACTTGCTCTTTCCTGACTTGAACGTTTGTTTGCGAGAAAATGCACTAATGTACAAAGCAGCTTCAGATAACCCTGGGAGTGTTATATACCCTCCACCGCCGTTTCTTATTGCACCACTGTACCGGTCCGGGTGAGCAGGGAAATTCTCAAAAGCCTGTGCTGAAACTAACGGTTATATTTGACTAATTGTAAGTTACAGCCGCATTATCGTGGAAAACACAGTAAAACTACGTCCCGCTCGGTAATCGGTATGCAAGTCACTGTGCGACTAACAACGAACATCACTGAAGTGTTCACCTTCGATTTGGTTGAAACTCGTGTATGTGATGAAGCATTAAAAACTATTGGACACTCTTTTTTTAACCTGCGGAGAAACGGTTTTCAGGGGGAAAACCACCCCTCAAAGAAAACCTTGTGGAGGGGTGGTTTCGAAGTTTTACCCACAAGAAGTCCACCGATATAAATAAAACAAAAACGCAAATTCTTCTAATGTAAAGCGATGAAAAATCCACTATGGAAACATTGAAAAAAAAAGTAAGGGGTGACAGGCCTTTCCTTGAAGGGTCGTTTCCCCCCTTAAAATGAGTTTACCGCCGATAAAAAATACCTGTCTAATGGTTTTCAATGCTTTGCCATGTGTACGAGTATCAACAAAATCGAAAGCGGACACTTAATTGATGTTCCTTGAGGCTGATCCAAGTATTGGCCTAGACCAACGTCGCGCGACAACTGTTGTCGATTATTTCATATATGCAGATGTAGCTTGGATAAACGCGAACACCGTACGCTAGAACGGTCGGCAAAGTGGCGACCTTTTTATCCTGAAGACTCAATGTCATAAATAAACTTATTGTTTCCTCTACAATTTTATGAAAACTACGGCGAAAGTGGCGTTTCAAAATAAAATGAAACAATTGCCTCAAGCTAGTTTGCGCTGTGCATCTCAAATTTGCATCCACCCTGCCAAAGACGCCCGAGTTGTCGATGCGATAACGTACAATTACAAAGTTGATTCATCCAGGGAAGCGTAACTGAATCAGAATAGAAAGTAGATGGAAATGAGGCGGCTGAAAAGATTGAAACCTTAAGGGAGAAATTAATTGAAACTGAAAGAAAGGGAGAGAGGGAGAGAGAGAGAGAAAAATAAAGTCACATCGAAAAAGAATACACCTCTCGGAAAAGGTCTCAGAACTTGCCGTGCAAATGAAGCGATAAAGTCGAAGCGCAACCGATCATTAAGACTCGTAAAGCTGATCGTTAAATTCAACCAATTCCGGGTTTTCTGTGGCGCACCCACACAGGTGTGTGTGTGTGTGTCTGTGTGAGGCATCATGTTCTATCCGTGCCTCTGAACATTGATATGACTAAACTTTTATGTTTAAAAATGTCTCGTACTTAAGGGATTACCCCACTTGCGATTTTGAAAAAATCGATTTCTTTTTATTGCGTTTTTTTGAAGTATAAGTATCCGGGCCCATACTTCTGTATGGGCCCAGAATAGATGACTCTATGTAAGTTTACAAAAAAATATATTTTCTTCGTGTAAACTGAAATTGAAACTTTAAACGCGTTTTTCTCAAAATGGCATTTCTGAAGTCGGTGACCAAGATTACTCGAACACTAATGAACCGATCTTCTTGAAATTTTGCAGGCTCATTTAATACATAAAAATGTAGTCTATAATCGTTCGATTTTTTTTTCGAAAAAAAAAATGGCCGTTTTATAGCCAAAAAACGGCCGTTTTTTTCGTTAAAATCGAACCATTAACTTTGACTGTCCGCCATTTTGTGAAAAATGAATATTTTTTAAAATCCTTCGATTAAAGACTAGTTTATACTTATATTTGACTAAATCCATCCGCATTTTTTTTCAGATAATCCACTTCGCCGCAATGTTGGTCACCGCAAACCGTGTATATAAAAACATTATTTCATTGACGGCCATTTGCCACTAAACAATGTAATATTTTTCAATAAAAAAATTACTGAAAGTTCTTCAAGATGTGTTCTTTAAGATGGTATATTGATCGATTAAAAAAGTTTTGTAGTTTTCTTTAAAAAAAATCATGAAAAAGGCCTTTTTTGCGCTACAAGTGGGGGTAACGCCTTAAAGTGGCCTCGTATCTGCGTACGCACAAGGAAGAATCCTCCGATGAGCCCTTCGCACGTATCATGTCATATGTACGTCCTATGTACGTCCAGTTGGTTTCGACCGATTCGCCGCTGACATACAAGAGAAAAACTATTGCGTACATTCCGCGATCATCCTCTTGGCCGATGTCAAAACCTGAGATTTTTGTTGATTGACTAGAAACACTTCATTACAGTCACACGTTCAATTGGCAATGTGGCAAAGAAAATCCGGAGACGATACTCGAACGACCGACGAAAATATAATTTACGATTGCTCCAAATCTATTTTTCGTTTGCTCAATTTTTTGCACCTTCGCTAATATATAGAGTAAACCGACCAGTGAATGCACGAATAACGACACCGAAGGATTCAGATAGACTGTAAAATGAAAGTATTGTCAATACAAGTTTTTCCATCGCTATAGGTAACAAAAGATATTATTCTGATAGCAAAAAAAATATGCGGACTAATTGCAACAAATAATATTGAAGGAATTGATAAGTAATTGACGAAATTACAAGTACATGGACACTTGACTGCCAGTAAATGAACACGTAGTGTAGATGAACCCCGTAAAGCATAGCGATTTATTACTTATTTTTATTAAGTGCTAGATTTGGAGATCACTGTGTTGCACGAAAATGATCATATTCTGAAATGTATGAGTATTATATTTGTTATTACGATTTCGTAGTGAATACATAAAGTTTTTTGCACCATTCTGAAAAAGCTACCAGAGTTTGTTTCAACAGGGAAATAAAAAATCAAATGTTGTAAATGACAGTAAATGAGTAAAATGTTTCACTCTGCTTTGGGAATTATCAGAACAGAGCCCATATGTCCATTCACCGGAAAAAGGTTAGAATACAGTACCGGTGAATAGACATGACTAATTATGAACTATTATTACGAGATTATTTTAAAATTTTGCAAAAAGTTTAAGGCCGATTATATCTTAAGTAATAAAAGAAATACCTTCAAAACCGTGTGCAAGTACCACAAACTAGAAATATTCCGTGTGGGGTCAACATTCTATATTAAACTGAGAAATCGGTTTTAACGACGACAGTGGTCTCCATCCATTCCCTGGTCGTTTTCTCCTAGTGTGTATAAAAAGAGCGTATCTCGCACAATTTTCACGCGGAAACGATTAAGCAGATAATTATAATGGAAGCAGGTATAAAGGGACTTCATCTAAGATGCTTTATAGCGCTCATGTCGATGATCGTGTATTGTAGATGCGGCACGGGTTTCCTACAGTTACTCCGTGCAAATGTGATAGAGTAGTCTATTGGAAAAAACTGCCCATCGGTAACCCTTTAGGGGCCCTTCAACGAGTCAGAAGTAGTGAAGTTACAGGTGTACAACAAAAGCGGAAGGAGTTGAATCGTAAAAGCCCAAAAGGAAACACGCAGGAGCATTCAATGTTAAAAAAGTACTGCATCCACGTAAATGCCTATTGTCCGATGTTCATCCAAATATCCTACTAATAGCACATACGTATAATATTGAGATATTAAACGTAACGATCATAGGATCATCAATTGATTTACTAGCCGGTTATTTCTCGAAGATAAACGAGCAATACGGAATAAAAAGTGAACAGGACAGCCATTCCCCCAACTGTCGATTTTCGTTTGAATCCGGAATATCTTTGCTGAAACTAATGCGGGATGGGAAATAAAAACTCAATTGTGCCATAAAATCAATTACGCTGATGATGACTCATTGCAATATGTAAGTAGGAACACAGAGGTAATTTCTTGGGAAAATAAATTATCTCTCTCGCGTTGGTCTTTCTCTTCGTCTTCGCGGTCATTATTTCAGGGTCCTTTCATGTTCATCTCGAGGTTTTCGCCTACTGTTCCTCCCTTCATTCGATTTAATACCTTCCTGTAGGGAGCTCAAGGAAGAGAAGCAAGGGGCCGGAAGAACGATGACCCCGTACCACGAACGACGATTAGCGGTCATCTTCGGGGATGAGGGCCCTACCCTCAATCCTTCATCCTCCATCATTATACCCGACTCTAGATACAAATATACACCAGATACATAAATCCGCGTCAGCATATTCTACCTGCGTCCTACGAGGGTTCGTCACTCGCCGAAGATGTGCTTGAAAACGAACAGATCCAATCATCGGAATGTTTATCAAATACTCGGAGTCACAACAGAAACGATCGCATCGTTCTATCATTCAGTACCGATTATATACATCATATGATTTCAGCAGACGTCATTTACTGGCTCATACTCGATTCTCATTGGCAGTCAAGCATTACCGTGCTTATGGCAGTGGATTTACAGAAATCTTTTGTGAAATTTCTTTTCTTCAAAAAAGTGTTCCTCTACTAACAATAAGTTTAACTCAATTTTCAAATTTTCCGCATCTCCTACCGCACCATAAAATGTCCTGTCATGCCCTTCCCTGTTGAAAAACGCATGAAATCGTCTACTATAAAGTTCTGTCATCGATGCAGCAACGATTTTACGACCAACAAACATTGGCCCTTAACCCAAGTGAATATCGACATTCCTTCTTGTGCATCAAACAGTGACAAAGTGGTGGATCGCGAGGTCCAGGGTTCGTTTGGGTTACCCTTCGTTACATTGGGATATCCTTCGTTACATTCGAGGCATAGGGAATTCATTGGAGAAAGCTTCGATCGTATATGCAATGGATTATTTTTTTTGTCAAATGAATAACGGCACTTTCAGAGCGTTTATTATTTGACAACGTATCTTGGAAAATTCTCCCTTTCGTGCAATCATTTTGCGCATCGACGATATTGGATAGCATGCGGCCGTGATAGGAAAACGGAAAAAAGCCTACTGGCGACTGTATTCAGATGCCACGAATTCGAGCTCATTAAATTTTTCGAACGCGATATACAAACGCAGCCGCCTTTACTTCAGCATGCTTTTTTATTCCACCTCTCCCTCTGTCTCTTGCTCATTCTGCACGATCGTGACCATTATCCGGTTCTGGAACAGGGCATAATATCGGCCGTGTCTCTGATCACGGATTGGCCGCGCGTGCTCGACAAACTAAAGCAATCAAAATAGTTTGGCTCGGTTGATCCCCCTTAGCGATGTACTTACACTCGTCGAAGCCGCCGTGCCCCCATGACGCAAACGCTCTTTACGTCTTCTCGATCGCGGAAAGCGGAAAACCACAATTATTACGGTGAGTTCCGGTTTTCCCACATGAACTATCTATCTCACCTCACTTGGAACCCATTATATTCGTATCTAATCCAATGGACGACGCGGAGGCGCATTTGGCTCCTAATAAGTCCTCGACATCCGAAAAGTCCTCGGCACTATATATAATGACAGCGGACCATCTCCACTAGTAATAAGACAGTGGGAAGAAAAACAACAAATCAGGTCTAGCTCTCTGTGTAACGTAACTGTATACAGGGTGTCCCACCGTAAGTTAAACGGCGAAATAACTCGAAAATGGCTAGTCTGGACACAAAAATGTTTAGCAAAAGTGCTACCATTTCGAGGGGGAACTATGATGGTTGTTTTTTATTCTTTGCCTGTAACGGCATTGGGTTTATATTGAAAACACCTGCTATTTTTCAAATGCAACCGTATATTTTCCGGCACACATATTTGTAGTTGCATTGGAGGCGAATCCAGTCTGTCGCGTGGTACTTCTATGGGCAGCTTATTGGTGCTTATTTCTGTTTGATGGGACCAGCCGTAAATATATGGAACTCGTCCAGTATGAATTGCTGCAGCTGCTGGAAGAAGTCGACTTGCATGCCAACCATAGAGTGTGGTTTGAGCACGATGGCGCTCCACCACATTTTGCCGTAGACATCAGAACTCATCTGAAACTCATATTCCAAAAAATTGGTGTATTTGTCGATACTCCATTCGCAGCCCGGGGCTCTTAGGTCCGCTGATTTCACCTCACCAGACTTTTTTGTTGGGTTTCCTAAAAAATTTGGTTCTGCTCGAACAATCAACAATACGAGTGGATATGACAAATCACATCGCCTGTGCTTGCCGAAGCATTTCTCGTGTCACGCATATTAGGATAATATAATCATTTTGAGAGGCGCGTGCTATGGGGATAATTTCGAGCACAAAGAATCGAAGAACGCGATTCTTTGCAGTGAATACAGAAACCTCTAGTTTACATTCGCTCATTTCGATACACTAGCGTGAACACGATTGGAGTGTGGCTTGGAGTAAAAAAATACCGTGGAAGTGACGAACCGTGGGGTCCACGCTTTCAACCACACACAGATGCACCCACGCATGCACGCTCACACACGCACACGCACTCACGTCATGTATGCTTTCATAATGGAGCATGATGTAGTTAGGACACTAATGCGGATCGACCTCAGTCCAAATTTGTCCACTGAGAAAAGAGCAAGATATACAAAAAATTGATGTATAGCAGAGAACGATATTTTTTCTTGGTAATTGGAATTATTTATACTGGCGTAATGAAATTCAATCCTCGATAAAAGGATCGTTAGAATGAGGTGTTGAGAATTGGAATTACAATTACAAATGGCATGAGTGATCGAGAGAATTAAGTTTTTACCTGGTCCTCCATACTAGCGAGTGCAACGATCGTACTTTAAACGTTTCATTGACATCGTATATAGACGCCGCGCACCGTTATTTGAACGTAATAGATATCGATCGTAAAGGTGCTATTGAATTGAGGTTACTAATAGACTAATTCTAATATCGAAATCGTGAGAGAGGAGAGAGAGAGAGAGAGAGAGAGAGAGAGAGAGAGAGAGAGAGAGAGAGAGAGAGAGAGAGAGAGAGAAAGAGAGAGAGAGGGAGAGAGGGAGGGAAGGAGAAAAAAGAATGGGAGTCGAGAGCCGTAAACGAAGTTTCCCGCGCAATTTTCTCGATACTCTCGTCGGCCATAAATGGAAAGGATGGCTGTAACAAAGCCGTCGGAATACCTTAACAATCACGGCAAAACTTTCACACAACCCTTCATGTAAGATTTTGCCGAATACCTATGCTCACTCACGTTAAGGCGTTACCCTCACTTGTAGCGCAAAAAAAGGCCTTTTTCATGATTTTTTTAAAGAAAACTACAAAACTTTTTTAATCGATCAATATACCATCTTAAAGAACACATCTTGAAGAACTTTCAGTAATTTTTTTATTGAAAAATATTACATTGTTTAGTGGCAAATGGCCGTCAATGAAATAATGTTTTTATATACACGGTTTGCGGTGACCAACATTGCGGCGAAGTGGATCATCTGAAAAAAAAATGCGGATGGATTTAGTCAAATATAAGTATAAACTCGTCTTTAATCGAAGGATTTTAAAAAAATATTCATTTTTCACAAAATGGCGGACAGTCAAATATTAATGGTTCGATTTTAACGAAAAAAAACGGCCGTTTTTTGGCTATAAAATGGCCATTTTTTTTCGAAAAAAAAATCGAACGATTAAAGACTACATTTTTATGTATAAATAAGCCTGCAAAATTTCAAGAAGATCGGTTCATTAGTGTTCGAGTAATCTTGGTCACCGACTTCAGAAATGCCATTTTGAGAAAAACGCGTTTAAAGTTTCCATTTCAGTTTACACGAAGAAAATATTTTTTTTTTGTAAACTTACATAGAGTGATCTATTCCGGGCCCATACAGAAGTATGGGCCCGGATACTTGTACTTCCAAAAATGCAATAAAAAAAATCGATTTTTTCAAAATCGCAAGTGGGGGTAACCCCTTAAATCAAATGAGTAATTCAATATTAGCAAACATGACTATGAGCATACATGTAAGATTTCAAGTTCCAATGCTGCCATTAATGCAGATAGTTCAAATTTATGGTTTTGTCACGTAGTCATTCCTTTTCATTTCAAACGATTAGTTCAAACTGACAACGAGCAATTGTAAAGTATATATCAAAATTACCGAGAGATTTGCCATAATATATAAATAGTCCCGAACATACGCGAATTATAAAATACATTACACTATCAATCATCACGAAATAATAACGTATACCCATAAATTTGTATTTATCGAAACTGAGGCTAAACAAAAACAATAGTGCTTCACTCCATATGAGTTAAACCATGGCATTTGCTAATCGTGCTTCACACCAGTCGTCCACAGACCAAACGCAAACCGGCGTATGCATACAGTTTATCCTTAAGAAACTTCAATGCGAAGTACCATTAGATATTACGCAAACATATACACAGGGTGTCTCGTTAAAAGAAAAAGCATTAAAATAAATTGAAAATATGAGATCGTGCAAAAAAGTGTTTCCTACTACTAAAATAAAATTATAACGTTTTGAGAGGAACATCCGATAGTAATGCGAAATATTTTTTTTTGTCAACGCGTCTCAAAGACACCGCGGTAACTTTTTATTTTTAAAATGAAAATACATGCTTTGAATTTTTAGAACAGCTGACTTCGAGACGAATTCGAAAGAAGTATTCGACTCTCTGTTAATCAATATGATCAGTTATAGCTGTTCAATGGCATTTTAGGGGTTTTGAAATAACGCATGTACATAAACAAAACTAAACCCTCACTGAAACCCTTACACCAACGCACCTTGGGTAGCTAATGCAGGCGGTAGAATTTCGGTGGCACATTTTCCGTTAGAGTAAGGGTTTATTACTGTTCATGTATATGCGCTATTTTAAAAAAGCTCCAAACTGCGACACAACAGCCATAATTCATCATAAATATGTCTCGACACAGAGTCGAACTCGCCTTTTGAAATTCACCGCTTCGATGTATGCAGCGTGGTATATTTCCAAAAACTTGAAACCGCCATAAATTTATTGATTTTTGAGCAATCGAAGTTTTTTTCCGCTCGCTTCGTCCCAAATCAGCTATTTAACAAAAAAAATAAAAACCATGGCTTCTTTTTAGAAAAATCAAAAGTTACAGCGGTGTTTCGTAGACGTGTTGACAAAAAAATATTTTGTATTTCCATTGGATGTCCCCCTTTAAACCCATTTTGGAAGAAACACGTTTTTGTACGACCTTATTTTTTCGATTAGTTTTAATCCTTTTTCCTAAATGGGGCACGCTGTATAAGTGTACGTAAAGGCTTGGTGTACAATGTTGCTGGACGCGCGCGCACACGACATTAATTTAGTACAGTACGTATGCGGATAGTATGATATTACGGATCCATAAGACGACGAAGCCTCCGACTTGGCGGCTCCACGTTATTCGTCGGGGAGAGAATATTCGTGTTGTGCAATCGTCCGCCCCGAGAGTCTCACTAAATCCTCGACATAGCCTAGCCTCTCTGCGAGCTCCTTCACTGGTTCACACACACACACACGCACACACATATGTGTGTGTGTATATATATATATATATATATATATATATATATATATATATATATATATGTTTATATATATATATAAACACACACACACACACACACACACACACACACACACACACACACACACACACACACACACACACACACACACACACACACACATATATATATATATATATATATATAGGTGTGTGCGTATGTTACTGGATATCTAGTTCGGCAAAGCCAGAAAACCATGCTACATGAATGTGCCACAGAGTGAGCACGGTTTCTTGGCACAATCGCGAATGCTTAGCTTTCCCGACCTGGCGCTCCCAAGGTGTAGCCTGAACGCTGTGTCCGTATATGTGTACACTGAAAGTGTGCGATATCACACGCGTTTGCACAGCCTCGCGATCTTGGCGCACCGTTCTGCTCCTCGCAATAAGAGACACACTCTCGAGTCTGCGTGTCGTCTCACAGACGCGGACTAAAGCGCAGCTTCTATACATACACGCAGTGAATTAATGTTACATCCATTGCGAGTGTACATCTATTGGCCCCGCTATAGGGTGAACGAGGAAACGCGCGGCAACAAGAACAAAACACGGCAATTGACATAGTCCTCTCGCTGCCTCTTGCTCAATCTCTCGATCCGTCGCTCTTTACGCGCAGCGATTCCAAGCAAGGAAAACTCTGCCAATAACTCCCACGCGTTGCCAAAGACTCCCCCGGCTCTAATACAGTCGCCGTAACATTAGAGTACGTATCGTGTGTATAGGTTGAATTTATACGCGAGCATGGCGCGTTCCCACGCCTCGGGAGCATGCCGAGTATCTTGGTGTTCGGCCTAATCCCCGCTATTTGTGTTTGCAGGGGGAGGGAATACTTCGAACCCGTTGTATCTATTTAATGTTGGATATCGGCAAATCTGGCTGCTTTGCGGACCGCACTAGAAATGAAGTTTGTATGAATATACTTAAATGCATTGGAAGGTGATTTCAAAGATATTGGAGTTAATGTGATGCTGAGTATGGAAATAATAAGCTACTATGAGGACAGCCCTCGAAATCACCCCTCCCCCACACGCACACATACAGACACGCGCGCACATACACGTACGCACACAAAAGTAGGTATGTGTGTATGTGTGGACATATATGATTGCCCGCGCCCTCCCCTAGCTACGATTCGCATCAGTGTACATGCAGACGCGCGCGCTTGCTCACCAAGCCGAGCCACCATGAGGACAGTCCTCCATACTGATCCTATTTACCCCTCAGAACCCCTCATCTTGCGGGCTTTTCTAGCTGACGGACTCACTCAATGTTTGCGCGGCGAGCACAGGCGGCGTCAAATATAGAGCACCCTTAGGAGCGACCGATACCCAACGAGACTAAACCACTTGATACGCGTTACACCTAAACGGAGTGGATGCATAACTCGCTTTGCCGAACTATCAGCGGCCTCTGATCCTTTCGAGAGAAGCGTAGAAAGAAGGGGCGGGGGGATAGATAGATATATTTATTACTGCTCTAGGACAAAAATGTATTCTGGCAAACCGCTTTAGACGGCGTTGAAATGAAAGATTAGGGATTGCTGTTGCTAAATGTCTATAAGGCGCAGAAACAAGGAGCAGATACGGATAGTAACGGTTTATGTCGTTTGCGTAGGTCAGTCGTTTAATCATAAGGCTGCCACTTATGACATATTGTTGGAGCCGACAATAGCCAGGAGGAGTAGTGTTAACTGCTGTTTAGGGTGGACGAGACGCTTAACATTTTGTGAAAAGAGGCCTGACTCAGGTGTACGTAGTGCTGTGGGAGGTCGTTCCATAGGTAGGGTGCGGAAATATGGAACGAGTGTCTTGTGTATTCAGTGCGGAAATGCTGAATAGAAAGAAATTGGGGCTGTTCCCGAAGGACCATGCCTTCCCTGGGATGGTTGATGGTGAATGCAGCTGAAGTATGCTAGTCCGGGCTTAGGAAATTCAGTTTGGTCCAGTAGGGGATTGATATTGGTATGACGGGAGTTTGTTCGCAGCGCGCATATCGGGATAAGCATTTGCTCAGATGTACATGTTTGTTGTAGAACACTACCTCGACGTCACGGCATTAAAGGTGTGTTAATTTGAACTGGAAGATAGGTTAACCAGCGGTTCTGAGGCTGGTGGGGGACTTGAATCAGTTCGAATGCTTAGATAGTTCGATCGATAATGTTGCATGTAGAAGCCGTGGTTGTGCGGAACCGCACGGCGATCACACATTTTAAGGTGTATTTTCAAAGTATTGTACCCATTTATTAAGTGAACCTACTGTTAATTGCACCCGAATTTGTTTTTCCTTTTCCTTCGTATGTACGTGTTTCTGTTACTTGTGAGTTACTTGTGAGATAGATCTGTGTTTATATAGATAGGCTGTAGATCGGAAATAGATTTCTTAGTGTAGAAAGAATTGTACGCCGTTTGCTTGGCACTTAAAAAAAGGATACCCCTGTGGCAGATGTACGGAAGATTATGTAAGAGTTTTTCCGGTGTTTTCGAGGTGGTTAATCTTTTTTATAAGTTTCAAGGTTGCGCGACTTGTTTGAAGGTGTGGCATGCTAGCTAAACCGTAATTAGGAACGAGAACCCGAACATGCTGGCATTGCTGATAGTAAACTCTAGTGTTGTACCAGCAAGCGTGTAACAAATTCCTATCTACTACCTCGCAAAGTGGGTACACATAGGGTAAAAGCCGGATAGTTGCCCCAGGGGGATACGTGCCCCGGTTTTAAATACACTATGTTAGGGATGTTGGGGGGGTTAACGTTTGACTGTGATTGGAAGGGCCCGTCCTGCAGGCCTCGGTGCCATGTAAGCCTTCGAAGTAGGCGCACGCTTTTTTCCGTGTGAGCAAAAGTCTTCTCGGCACAACTTTGACGGGCGTCGAAATTATATTGGTATGTAATTTCGATTCAATATCCTTATTACTGATTGTTGTTTCAGTCAACTTTTTGTTTCTCAGCACGCATTAAAGTTTAAGTTACTCTGCTTACTAGGTTTTATTGTTGAATAGTTTTTATTTATTTCGCAAATAACAAGGGCAACTATCCGCAACTATAAATTCTTTAGCGAGCAAAGGCAGATTTTGTTCTTTTGATGTTTTTTTTTCAACTTGTTGTGACTATGATTTGTTGTGACTATCAAGTACCAGGCGTTTCTGGAGAGCCTGCGTTACGTGAGCGTGTACAGTAATCTGAATCTGATCGAGGTTTTGTACTAAATCAGCGGAACGAAGTGCCTCCACTAGCCGGTCAAGTCCCAACGATGCTGATAAGAACAAACTAGAAACTATCTTAAATGAGGCTGAGCAGAATAGCGTGAACCAAGATCATACGCCACTTAGGCCGTCTTCAAGCCTTTTGAATCTTTCTGAAGACTGTTTAGCCCTAGGAGATGGCGGCATTGAACATTACATCTTTCATGGTACTTAGCTATCGAAGAGAAAATAAAGAAAACAACCGAAATAATGGAAACTAAAATTAAGGCAGCGAAAAAAAAGATTGTAAGACAGTAAAAAACAAACCAGCTGGTAGCAAGAAAAGTATTGTAAAGAAAAGAGGGCAACCGCAAAAAAAGACAAAAAAAATATCGATATTACCAGCAGTGAAACTGAATCCGATAACACAGATTTTATTGAACTGATCAAAGGACGCGCTTTGAGGAGTTTCGATACCAAAATCGAAATGGTTGTAGACGATTGAAATTCATGTCACTGGAAGATTAATTTAGGATGAATTAAGGCTCGGTTCCACAACTCTCGGTTAACCGAATTAACCGAAGTTTAAGGGCGACTGGGCCAATCAGAACCACGCTGAGATGGCTAAACTCCGGTTAACTCGGTTAACTGAGAGTTGTAGAACCGGGCCTAACTGTCCAAAAATTAATCCGTTTCACCACATAGTTTCGGAGATTTTTAAGGTTCAAGTTGAGCTTTGTTCGAGTATTATTAATGAACCAAGTGGAGAAACCGCTCAATTTTTCGACACGACATTCCTGACACTAATCGCAGTTTGTTCGTCTTCTTTCATTTAAATCGAAGCATTATGTTAACCCCTACAGCCCTATAACTAGCGTTTACGAAACGCCGCGTGCCATGACGGATTAACGTGAACCTTCATGCATGTGGTATTACACGTGGTACTCCGTAAACACTAGTTATATGTGTACACCGTTTAGACAAATTCGTACACAGTTTCGATAAAAATGCGTTTAAAATTTTACTAGCAGTACTATCGTTGTAATAATGAGTTTACGTTCAAACTGCGATTCCTGGACCATATGTTGGACCTCTATCTTCAACGTAAGTTGCTTCAGGCAACGAACGATTTTTTGAAATTTCCACAGTAATCTAACCCCTTAATATCGGGTATACGTATAACTTGGGTTATATACAAATTGTGTCTAATTATATTTTTTGGTGTTGGAGCCTTATGCCAATGACACATAAAAGCGTAAAACTCTCCCAATGTGTCCAAAAGATGTACCACACGAATTGTGACAAATTAATTTCAAGACACGCTTCAAAACTGACTTATCTTTGTACGTTTACACACATACATATGAAAGTTACACGAGAATTAATGTATCTTATTGTGCATGAAAAATTCATAGATCGAACGTAGAACGCCTTCGACTACGTGTAGATTCCGGTTCACTAATTTATACGATTTATACGGATGGAATTCAGGAATGATTGATAGGAAAGTCTCGGGGTAGTATCTATCAGTAAGACGAGATCCCACACGAGTGAAAGAGAGAGAGAGAGAGGATTCTCTCAGTTTCGCGTATCATATGCACGCGGAGACGCAACGACGTTAAAAATTAATTCAGGAGTCGCGTCGAGAGGGTACATATATAACAAATTTATGTAGTGTGCGAGCACCAGACAGGTCTGTTGAGTCTTCCGATGTTGCGTTGCCAGCGGCGATACGGACTTTTGTATTCTCTTTCGTCTCCGCGAGTCTTCCTCGTCCTTGTCTTGTGACGACTAACTGTGCAGGCTCCCACTAACTGGAGATAACTGTATCGTGAGAGAAGCCTTGAAGCGATTCCGCGTTCTCCCTATTTCGCTATACATCATGTATCATGAAGACTTCGGGCTTACTTACGCGCGACGAGTTATCCAAACTTTCCGACCGACGATAGAGAAAAGGAATGCGAATATGTCTGTGACCTAAGCGACAGTCCGAAGCAGGATGAGACAACGACCCTTTCCCCAAAAAGAAAGAAAAAACAAACAGGAACAATGAAAGACAGTGTTTAACGTGTTTTCGTAACATACGTACGAGCCTTGAAATTTATCGTCGCCCGAGGGTATCCGTCGCTGTGATAGATCATTTCTCAGACACCCGAAAACGTCTGAAGGAATCTCGCGTCTATCACGGGCCAAAAATAAATCTCGGAATGTTGCGATGTCGTTATAATTCCTACTTGTACTCCTCGTGTCTGATCTACCATGTTTTTTGTTGGTTTTTTTGCAGACGCGGGTATGCCGGAGTGAAGGATGCCGTGGTCGATCGGGCTCAAAGATTGCCGATTCGCTTGAGGGAACACCGCGGGGGAACTTCGAGCCGTCCAGTGTGAGAATCCCGAGGAGGCGTTATCCTTCCCCCAAAAGCTTGCCACTTGGAACCCAAGAAGAGAAACTAGAATTAACGAAGTGCAGGGCGTCCGGGGTTAGCGGTGTGAAACGGCCTGAAGACGGCGGCGTTAAAACTTTCGTGACAACTAAATAAAATTGAACCGAGGAAGGAATTGTTGCGTGAAAGCATCATCCGAGGTGTCGCAGGACGATGGACCTCACCGAGGCGTTCGCGCCTGGTGCACCGGGGGAGGATCTGGGGAAGACGGATTTCTTCGACTTCGTGGTCTCACCACCGCCGCACTGTACATCCGGTAGCGGAACTGGTGGTGGTGTCGTAATAACGGACGATGATAATTTTCTTCATCGTACATGCGGCCGTGGAATAAGTTTTCTCCATCAGGATCCGAGACACGAGGATCGCGATAGTCGGGACATTCATACGAGCACGTCGGTCTCCTTCATCAAGGAAACGAACAATAATACACTGACGGCTTTGCCACCGGTCTCGACGATAACCGGTTCGCTGAGCCATCATCACAATGCGGTACGTAATCACGGCTGCCCGGTGACCGGCACCGAGCAAGTACCCATGGATCAGTCCGACTGCGATTATTGGGGTGGTGACGACGGCAAGGAACAAACGTGCAACATACTGCTCGAGGATCTGAACAAGTATTGCTGGTCGGCGCATACCAACAGCGAGGCTCACAACGAGAACGTTGGCGTTGTTCACCCTGGCAACGAGCCAGGCCAAAGGACGTCGAACAGCGGTGGCTGTAACGCCAACGATCGGCATCAAAACACCGACGGTGCAATTTACACCCTGACCGTATTGAACAACGACGCGAACTCGATGGACGCGTTGGACTGTTGCAAGAGTCCGGCAGCTCCGTCCAACGATTCTTGGTCATTGCGGCCAAATCTGGACCTTGACGCGATACTGAGTATGGAGCCGAGCCCGGCGGAGCAGGAGCACGACGTGCAAAATTCTGTGGCCGATGTGACTCGAACCGACAGGTACCACGTTATAGCGACCCCATCCTCCCAGTATACGACCGACGACAGTGGCTTCGTCGAGAGCAAAGACTCGTGCGGCCGTGGCCCGAACAATTCTCACGTTGACAATAACAACGACTGGAAGCTCTCCGATCAGAATCATCTGCGAGACGCGGTGGCTGCGGCAGCCGCGGCAGCTGCCAACGATTCCGCTGAGTCTCTTCTGCGTAGTGCCCTGCAGGGAAAGTTGTATTCGGGCACGACGCAAATAGCTTCGCCCTCGTCCTCGCAGTCATCAACCATGTCGTTGTCCGTCACCAACAGCACTGCGAGCAGTATTCAGCTGTTGCGCGACCAGAGTCAACAACAACAGCAACAACAGCAGCAGCAGATGCAACCGGACGAATCGATGCACGGCTGTACGGAAGAAGATTTGTTGCTGTCGCAGTTGGAAACGACGACCTACAGACCGGGCGATTACGAAAAACTTAAGAGTATCGCGAACGAAGTTGTCGAGTCTTACTGCAATCTCGATCCTGTTTGCAACGTATCGGCTACGACGACAGTCATGTACACTCTCGATCCTACAAGCGGAAGCTTAGGGACCATAACGCTTCCGGCCGATCTTGGACAGGTCGGCACCGTGACGGTCGTTACGGCGACTCAACAGGAACAGCTGGTGCAAGCGACAACGACCACCGACATAACGCCGGTGACGACGACGAGTACCAACAACACGCAGATTCAGATAGCTCCCTCTCGCGGTACTACGAAACCACCCAAGAAGTACAGCAGGAAACCCAAGGCCGCGGCGAATTCGGCAAACGCCAATGGTAGTACGGGCGCGACCGCTTGCAGCGGAAACGGCAGCGCCGGAAACGGACAAACGCCGAGTGGTAACGGTGGGTCTCCGGGCTCTTTGCCCCGCAAGGAACGATCTCTTCATTACTGCAGCATATGTAGCAAAGGTTTCAAGGACAAGTACAGCGTCAACGTTCACATAAGAACTCACACCGGTGAAAAACCGTTTGCCTGCTCCATTTGCGGCAAGAGCTTTCGTCAGAAGGCCCATCTCGCGAAGCACTATCAGACCCACATAACCCAAAAGCCGAACGTTGGCAGCGCCGGTAGTAGCACGAGTAGCAACGCGAGTAATACGAGTCCAACGTGTACGGACGTTGTCACCAGTACCAGGAGTCTTGCCGATACAGCCACCACGTGCAATCCATCCAGCTAGTTGTTTCATCGGATCTGTTTCATCTCCACTTGCTCCTCTTCCTTCCCCTCCCTTCGCATCCTTCGCTGGAAATACTTCAATTCTCCTCCGCGTTTTTTTTCCTTTCCGCTTCCTTCTTGATGACGTTTTTTTTTTCCAAAATTTTATCGCAAAGCGTACAGTAAATGTGCTGTTGGCAATGTCTCACATCGGCATTGCTCATTCTTCAATCCGCGACCGAATGCGGGTCTTTTCATTGCACAGCAGAGATACGCATTCGCGCGAGTTGTCTCGTTGAAAACGATTTATCCTTAACGTTTTCCCACACCCACACTCGCACAAGCGCGCAAGTGCACAAAAAAATGTATACATGCGTGTACGTGTAAGCGCATGCATATGCAATGTTACCGGGTATGTAACGTGTCCGCGAAACACGGAACCGCACCGTGAGGCAAAACAACAGCAAGAATCATCGTCATCAGAACGCACGCTTTTCACATCGTGATACCTCACGAAGGGAAACAGTAACGTTCTTGACGTGATGAAAAGATGCGAGGATAACACTTACGCGTGTGCGTTGCGACACGAACGAACCGTGACTAATAACGGTCGCACGTGGTTTATTCATACGCACAGATATACGTACAGCAAACACACACGCATCTAAATATGTTTTTTTTTATCTCGGTATATGTTCGAATTCTATAGTGGAGTGGCTCTATCACGATCGAGAATTTCACTTCGACATTGTCATTTGAGATATAAACTTTTACAAACCGTTACACGTACCACTCGGTACACTACTACATCCTCTCGTCCGAATAATTAATTTAAGAAATCATTGATTCAAATTATTTGAGAGATACTGATTTTGGTTGTTCGAAACACTCGTTCGATAGGATAGATGCTCTCTATAGGATTCGCCCCCGCATTTGAATTTCTATATCCAAGTTAGTTAACTGTAACTGACAACATTTTTAGCAACCCGTCCAATCAGAATTTTTTCAGATCTTTCGTACTTTTCGGAGTGAGTCGATCGAAATCGGTGCTGGTGATTCGTAAACACAAAAAAAAACATTTTTTGGTTCAATTTGGACATGTTTAGAAATATATCACTAAAGATTAACACGAATGGAATGGGATAAAAATTACTATGACCGAAAAAGCTTGCTGATACCATACATCGGAGTCGGGCAATCGGTGTTTCTTTGAATATTTATTCGGTGCTACCTTACTTCGAATTGTTTAGTACTTTTTTTTCACTAGAAGAATGGTAACATTTGCTTATTTTCGATCAGTGTCAAAATTGTAATACGTTTCGTGAAGTAATCGCTCGGTTAGTAGAAGAAATGAAACGAAGAGACGAGGTCACGTAGGACACACTCGAATTTCATGAGACACCATTATTGCCAACAGCCAATTAACCGTCGTAGTTTCTCGATCAAAGCCAAGTATTTTATTCGAGGCCCCGAGGGGGTCCACCTCGGTCGTCTATATGTACATTTAAATGTAGGCATGTATATATGGAACAACTATAAGCACACACACTCACAAACACACACATACACGCGAGCGCGCGCACACGCACCCACATATGAAAATACACAGCGGTAATAGTAACGACGTTGCCTGTAGTGGAGAAATTGATGTCACGTATCACTCTAAATACACGTGCAATCCTGAAACTCGCTCTTACACATCGTTTCTATTTTTCTATATTGCATGTACGTATACCGCAGTATATTTATTTTAGACGAGAGTCGATACAATTTCAACAATCATTTTTTTTCTGCATTTCGTTCGTCAATCTTCCCAGCAGCACAAATTGCACTTTTTTAATTGTATATCAATTTAATTGTCGATCGAGATAAACGCAGCGACGTAAAAAACTATTAAATGGACCGTGGGTGATTGGGATGTTATGAAATTTTGGTTCCTACGATGGTGTACAATGATTGCTTTGCGGATAATCTCCTTTGGGACTATGCGACACCCGGAAGTAAAGAAAAAGAAGCCGCGTTACGAACCATGTTCAAATTTGAAAAGCAAACGCGGATAACGTACATACGACAAACGTACCATGCTTTAAAAATCACGAGAGACACGCCCAAATGTTATATCGGATATTAAATTCTAAATTTGTGTGGGTGTTTGTGTACGTGTGTGTTCGCGCGCACCCGTGTTTGTGTATGTGTATTTGCAAGTGCGTGTCTGTGTGATTTTTTAAACTACTCTACGAAAACGTTGTTTGTTAATTGTATTTTTCTTTCCTTTCACATAAGTAATTAGTAGCATGAGCTGTGATTTAGATACATACTCAATGAGTGATTAGGCGTTCAACACGTTAATTATGCAATTGCTATGGTAGGTTAGCAAAAAGTCCCATTGGTATGCTTTCATTTTTAGACATGTGAATCTATCAGTGTAAGTACCTTAAGTTCCAATGCTTGCACGTACGTCGGTCGATTGACTGAGAGAAAAATTTAGAGAAATAATCGGAAAAATGGTTACAGCGAAACGACATCTTGTTTTTTCCTTTTAACGAGTCTACTGTTAACCAATAAATCGTTCTTCTATCATTTCATTCTCCACCGGAAACACACACACAGGCATATCTTGATAGCGCAGCATGTATTTGTATCCCAAAAATTCAAAATTTCTCTAAAAAATCGATTTTTTTTACGTCCACTTCATCTATGCATTTTACGCTTTATAATTTTTAAGTTAACGTCGCGAAAGCTGTAACTTGTCAATAAATTTTTAGTGGTCGCTCAAGAGCTGCGAAATTTCCAATTTTCGCCAATTTTTTTTACTCTTCACACTTATAAATTTGACGCCTTGTAAAATTTTCCAAACAATTCACCCTTTTTTCCTCAGGAACAAAAATTATAATCTTTGTTCACGTAAAATAATTATTTAAAGCTCTTGTCCGTAAACAAAATTATAGGTTGTTTTGTTCGTAAAACTGAAATGGCAGCTTTTTTCCGCGCATCATAATGCGTCCCACAGTTGGTCTCGGTAGTCAAACTGCGGACCGATCGCAGCTGTACTCTGTGCCGAGCGATGCTATAATACAATAATACGTAATAATACATAATAACACATATCGTCTAATTGGTGTTTGTTGCAAATTATTATAATAAATTATTCAGAAAATGTAACACTTGGCTGTTTATGTAGTTTTTATGCTACAAGGAATCATAGTGGATGCGTGATTTATTTTTTGGCAGAAATTCGGAATTTCGAAAACCTTGAGCGACCACAAAATATTCATTGGCCGGCTAGAGCTTCCGCGAGGTTAATTAAAAAATTATAACGCGTAAAATTCATGGGTGAAAAGTGGACGAAAAAAACATCGATTTTTAAATGAAAATTTAAGTTTTTGGCAGGCTTGAGTGACCTCTAAATATTTCTTGACTGCTCGCAGCGTCCGTCACAATTTTTTTTTCTTTTCAGAACATAATTGAATGGTGAGAAGAAGGAAAAAAATAGAGCACAACATTTTGCCACCCTAATGTATATATATACCTGTTGCGCTTTGCGGTCGAGCCATGTTTTCGGCAATTACCTCGAATCTTGATAAGATTGAAGACGAGCTGACTCAAAATTCACGGGGCTATCGATAGATTCAAGACTCAAGTGCACGCAAGAATAAACTTTAATAGTCAATTGTTCGTAATTCCGATTATGCAAATCTTAACTTCATCTATCCGAACTACAAATTAAACGTTTTATCGACTACAATAGTTTGGAAAATTCTTTCGCTTTTTTCTTCGAACCTCCGATTCGATCGATTTTGATTCCAACAATTCTCTGCATTGTTTTGCCATCTCGAACAACTACACACTCCAGTCACGTTCGATAGGCCTTTGTACTTAGCGCGAAAAAAAGAAGCTTCCAGATCTGCCTAAAATAATGACTTCCCGACAGTTATACGCCGAACGGAACGTTTCTTATGATCAAATGTGCACTATCGAAGATCTCGAAATTGCCACTTTTCGTGGGCTTATTTTGAGTTTGAGACAGTTACCGACAATTGAACAATTTTTCGCACTTTTGGACGTTCATTACAATCTCGTTAATCTTAAAACACACTTTCAAGCATATCGAAACGAAAAGACCAATATCGTGTAATTACACGAAAACTATGAGGTAGAAATTTAGCCACACTTCTTGGGAGTATAACGCCAAGGGGAGGGAGACAAATTTGACGTAAGCCGTAATTTGAGTACAGATGGGAAGCACACACCGCTTTTATAAAAGTGTGGGAATGAATCTCGCGTGTCCGGCGTTTCGCTCTTACTTTTTCTTCTTCTTCTTTTTCTTCTTCATTTCCTTCTTTTCTCTATAATTTTTTTTTTACGACCATTACCGTGCGCGCTACAACGTCGAGGGTTCCGGATTATCCCGGATCCCCTTTGTCCCAATGACATCGGCCGGTGTTCGATTTAACGCGGTCCTCTAGCTCTAGGTTTCTCAGCTGTTTTTTTACGGCTTTTTCAATAATTTTTTACGGGCAAAGCATCGAAATAATCAATCTCATTGTTTTTGCATAATCTTTATTAACATTTAAATAAGCTTTACAAATTTTTTGAAGTCAAAATATATAATAGAATAAACGTTACAGTGGCCGACAGGAAGACATCAAGTAAAAGAGGTGCTTGACGGTGACCAAGATTGCGGCTGTTCTGCTTATCTGAAATCAAAAAACCAAACGGCATTTTAATCTTTATATTTAAGACTAGCGATTGAACTAAAGTGAATTCTAAATTACAAAAATTGACTTTTTTATACACTTTTGAAAATTACATTCTATTTTTACTCATTTTTTCTTAAGTTTTTCGCTCGTACAAAAAAAACTATCGAAGCAATCATGATAATCCTAGTTCAATCGTTGGCTTATAACATATTAAAAATGCTGTATAAATTTGAACAAGATCGGTGCAGTAGTTTCTGAAATATCGTGGTCACCGTTTCGAAAAATGGTGTTTCGAGAAAAACGCGTTTGAAAGTATACCTGCTCCGTTCCAGGGCCGTAACTTGTGAACCACTTCGAATATCGAAAAATCCTTTGGCACACATTTTCTACACATGTTGTAGATGTGATTTATGAAAAAAAAAAAAAATCGAGTTTTTCGACCTGAGAAACTAGAGGACCGCCTTAAGAAAAACTTCTCATTCTGTTGCGAGAAACAAAAAAATGAAAAAGATATAGATATTCCTGCTAAGTTATATTCTCGTAAATTTCTAATTCGGAACGTGGTGACCCCAGCAAAAAAGCACCAAATCATTATTTTTTCAAGAAATCTCGCGTGAAATGTGAAGAGGACGTCGTGGACTTTTGCATGTCCTATAATAAAGATTGGAAATTCCGGAATTAAGCTCTGATTCGTTTATGAACGTTATCATGTCGTGGGACTTACCGGTACGAATATCTGTTCGGATTGTTAGTTGGAAAATGTCTTCCTTTCCAGGGAAGTATCGCTCGTTTTCGATGCATGCGTTCGTAAGTTCGTAAAAGCCACAAAGACGCATTTCAACGTGGTGTATGTAAAAGGGCGAGCATTGGCTTCCCACGAGCTATCATATGAGTGAGGTAAAAAATTTCGAAAGAATTTTCTGTCTCTCTCTCTCTCTCTCTCTCTCTCTCTCTCTCTCTCTCTCTCCCTCTTGTCATTAATGCTGCTTTAACGCGCGCAGTATCGAGTGTAATTACACGTTATAGCATACGACCTCACATATGCATTGCGTATGCGCCAAGAAAAGTGTATTTTACGCCCTGTCTTCGAATGCGTAGGAACGTATAATCCATCGTACAGCATCACGTGCTCGCGTACACGAATTTTTATAACGCAAAGGACACAAAATCTCACGTTAAATATATCAACAAATCCGGAAGCAATCGAATTAAATAGGTCTCCATTTTTCACTTTTTTCCCACTCTTATTGCCCGAGAAAAGAAGCAAGTTCAACACGAAAACGTCATGAGCTGGCCGATCTCGCACAGAAAAACATTTCTTTTTAACTACGTATATTGTTCAATACTAAACGTCGGAGCTCATAGAAAAAAAAGAAAATTCTGCACACTATGTCGAATGAAAATTCATCAAACGTTTGCCTCCTATTTGTGGCGCAATTTTTCCTACACCATTTACAACATGGTACAAATCCGACTTTTACCAGATTTTCATGTTTCTAGGCACATTTTATTTGAACATTACGATATAAAAGTATAAAATAGAAAGTTTGCTTTCTCCGTACCACGTACGATGAATCAATTTTAAGGCATTAAAATATGCTAATTTCCATCGGAGTCATACGATTAGAACTGATTTTCTAACGATTTCGGTTTTGGGACAAATGGTAATAATCTCGGTGGATCCTCAAAAATATCGTCTTACCGAGAGACCGTTGAACGTAGTTCACTAAATTCGTAAAAACTTGAGCGTTGTACAATTTCTCATCCAAAGCGTTACGCTACAAAATAGGGGAATCTTTTATACTCGAATTCTGTCGATGTTCATACATCGGCGGCTCACTTTGCGAAAGATTCATAGTTAAGCCGAGAGTAAAGGCAGTGACTTCCCCAATTTCAAGACGGATCACGGCACACACGCATACATATCCGTGCTCGCGTAACCGCGGGCCCACACATACACACGCATACACATAGGGCATCCCACGAAGAAACAAAATTAGGAGTACTGTCGTCGATCCCTGGAAACTAATCAAGCTTGTTATTGATCTTGATGAACAAGTCACTGTGGAAATCCCAAATTCAACGAGCAATTATCGCTCCATCAATTAGATACGGAATTTTATGGATTTTAAATATTATTCTTACTGTTATTTTCTCTGGAATGTTTCTAAAGGATTGAATAATGAAGCAGAGTGTGTATTGCGCACAGTGGCGTCTAAAAATAATTTTCATTTGCTGAAATTACCCATGTTTGCCGTGTATACATGTGTGTGAGTGTGTGTGCGCGTCATTTCAGTTATTCAAAAAAATAGCTTCAATACTTGCAGTAATATACGAAAAAAAACATTCTCCAGCAATTTTCAACTTCTCCCGAAAATGTTGTCAAAAAATGTTGTATTCATTTTGCGATAAATTTGCCACAAATACTGCGTTGACAGGCGCCCAATAACATTAACGCGATGTTAACTACGTCGACATTGATCTGGTTGATTTTTGTGGAATCCTGATAACTGAAGACTGCTTCATATTGAGATTGCTACCAATGTATTCGGCGAAAAAGTGTAATGACGGATTGCGATTTTCGAGTCCGATTTATTCGATTTGGAACGTCGTATATACTTCTCTAATGAAAGAACGCTTCAAATCTCGATAGTTTGGAGAAGAACTTTTTTCGAGATATCAAAAAGATAATCGATAATCGGCAGGCTTGCTAAATCCAATCTCGGCGTTCTCTCCCTCATTGGTGTTTTCGTACTTTTCTCCATGGACAATTACGAGAAAACAGTTGCAGGGATAATAGGTCTCATGTAAAATAAGATAATCTTTCGTTTGAGCCGTTCACACTTCAATGCACAGTATGCTATTCACCGATGCGATGCATTTCAAATCATTGGGATATTAAAGTACGATGGGTCTTTCGATAGCACACAAGGAAATGCCGAAAAAAGACAATCCGTTATAATACATAAAACAGGATAAACTTCAGATTCGAAAAGAATGTCCGAAATAGAAAGCTCAATTTTTATGTATACATTATGATAAACTCGAACGAATGCTGCATTCCCTTAAAGTTATTTCGAAAGTCACTGAATATGGGTGACAGTCGTTTTTAACGACGATTCGATTCGAACGTTTTATTTTTCGTGATAGCAGCATTCCAGACTTACAGAACTTGTATAAAAAGATAAGAAAAGCGAGAATTTTTTTGCATACTTCCATAAATATGAAGGTCATTGTTGCACCTTCATATTTTTGGTGGCTGCAAACATTTGTTTTATACTACATATCATTGTACACGTAGCGTACACACACACACACACACACACACACATAGCGTTCCTTTCATGTACCAGCATAGCCTATTAACCTTCTAAAGGTGGTCTAGGTGCGGCGTACACCCTTCATTCCACGCGCGGTGTTGTATACGGTACGGTAAATATCTCGCGAAACCGTGCCTCTCTCGTGCGGGCTCGCACGATAGATCATACGATTTAAGGCGAGTCGCACGGAATAAGAGACATATGCAAGATAAAGATCGAGAGGAACGAATTTCATTAAAAAAAAGCGAAAAAATCGGAGGTAGCGAAGCACCTCGGCCGGAAGTTATATGTCTTCGATAAAACCGCCTATGGTGTACAAACCTAATAATGCCCCGGGTGTTGAACGGGGCTTCCTTCTTCGAACGATAAACGAACCTGAACGTGATAAAAACTTCTTCGTATTCAATACTTCGTAAATTATTGCAATATTGTATGGCGCACCGTGAAAAATTCATAATATAATTTATCTTCGATCGTTTCTCGCTGCTTCGTACGTCGCATTTGCACTTACGGAACTTACACTTTACCAGAGTACCCGTTCGTCAGAATTTATAGTGTATCCTCACTGAACAAGTAATAATGTATATTTTCTTGGGTCGGATTCATTCTGGAAATAGAATGCTTTTTTTCTTATCTATAGCGTATAATACTCGGCCGGCATTTTCCCTCCCCCGCCCTATAGCGAATTCTCGTCAAGTCCATTTGTTTAAACTTTCGTGTCTTAATTTTTCTTCTTTTTCGAAGACTTGCTGAAATCTTCTCGTCCTCGGACCATGGCGCAAAGAATGGTCAGATAGTAAGAGAGGCTTTCCGCGTATTGACAGGGATAACGAATTCACAGCCAAGTTACCACGGTAACGAATATTATAACGTAAGGAAAAAAGGAAAGGAAAAAGAAATATATGATTCTTATCGCTCTCTACCAATCGACTAAGATAAATAAAATACTCATTATCAGAGGCCCGAACGGAAACTAAGACAAAAGGTGTTTTATGTAGATGAATAAAAGAATATAAATACATATATATCGTTATTTGACAGGTTTGTAATGAGAAACGAAGAATTGTTTTTAAGCAAAGTCTTGAATATTACTTTGATGCGTCGGCCTATTCAGTACAAAAAAAAACCAGATCGTTATAATGAGCAATAGAGCACTGATATTATGTTTTGTGAATAATATTACATTTTATATTCTCGTAACAAATAATTACATATGTATATATATGCGTATGTCCGTGCGTGGGTCCATGCGTATATCCGTGTGTATGGACACATACATATACACAGAAACATACACAGATAAAACATCATCAATACATGAATTTATAAATATTGATATATACAGATGCATTCATCTATTGAACACAAAGATGGGCCAACTCACATTTTTCTTCGTGTATATCGCTCATAAGCGATTTATATTTCACTAATTCCATACGATCATGCAAAATGCCACGATATGTTTCGATTGTGAAACTTGCATAATTGCTTGATCAAACAGAACGACGCTCCAATATGTCAACAACGTGGAGATTAAACAAAAATATTATCCAAGGGAAATTATTGCGTTAAATTTCGTATCTCATAAGAAGAACCGTACGTACGATATTTTGTCGTTAAGTGACTTGGAGTCGATTTTTATTTCCATGTCACAGAAGTTTCTGGTGGCGAGAAAATTAGAAACTCAATGGAAACTTCGGTAGAAATGAAATGATATAGAACAATTCTTTGTGCGTTCCACGAATTTATCCGCGTATCGCCACGATATACAAGCTCGTCTTACTGTCACACTCGAGATGCGTAGTTTTCTTTTTATTTGTTAGTCGATTTGTAATCGTAAGATTATTTGTTAGTTACGAGGAAACTTTTTAGTATAATTAATACTCACTGTAGGTTGAAATTTGTCGAGGGCGATCTTCGAGAAAATCCCTTGAAACGAGGAGATGTCCGAAGATATTTGCCAAGTACTATGTATTGATAAATTATTCGCAGAGAAAACGAAGATATTTAATTTTTTATTATTTTAAAATGTATGGTATATATATATATTAATTTAGACGCAACCATATATATACTGCGAAATGGTACGGCTCCGTCGTAGCTCGATACGTTGATTCGTGAGAGTGAAAGTGTTTTTATCACTATTATTATCATTATTATTATCATTATATTCTTGTTATTGCTATCATAATTATATTTTCTTTCTTCTAAACCAACGGGTTTGAACTGATAGCGGTTTGCATTTTCCATTCGATGCATCTAGATAAAACAAGAAACAATCATTATTCTGAAGTTCGCAAAAAAGTAGTGATCCGACCGTCCCCGAAAAATTCGGTTTTTTTTCTCCGGCAATAAGAATGATACAATAAATAATGAGCCAACCAGGGTTCAAACGCTTCGCGCCTTAATGATTATTGGTAGACGGTCGTAAATCCGAGCCATCGACAAATTTGATATGTAAACGTTTAACGATAGATCTAAATTAATTTACTCATTGCATTTTGATTTATCCTCTCAACTTTTCGTTGGCCCTGATCTCAGGCTCGATAAGGACGTCATCACTCTTTCCGTTTTACTTCTGTCCTGTTTCTTTTAATTAGATGTATCCTTTCATATTGGGGAAACCATCTGAAATATAACGCAAATCGACTGCATAGTTGGTTGAAAACATATGATGGGTGAAAATAAACAAGAATAAACGGATAACAATATACATTGTTTGTGCAAGACCAAGGCGGTTTCCACGTATACAAGGGCACGATCGAAATCGCGTCGTTTAAAAGTGATATTTTTTATTCGATTAATAAAATTATAGAATGTGATATACTTCTGCGGAGTATTCTAAAGCTTGTATCTAGATTCCTATCGAAGATATACCAATCCCATCTTCCCTCTCCATCTTTTGATACAATAGTATGAAAAAAAAAAATAAAAGAAAAAAGATGAAAAGAAATAATAACGGTACCCGTTACGCGTTAAACCGAAAGCCCACGACGTGAAAGAGAACGCTCGCCGAAGCTTTTTATTGTTTCGTCGACGAGCTAGCTGGGATAGAAACATAATTTAGACGGAACGAAATGTACCTACTATTTTTGTACCTAGTTCTAATAAAAGTTTATATGCTTTTTTATTTAAAAAAAAATACCGCATCGTGTTTATTGCTCCTTTGTAATCCCTTCTTTCAAAACTTCCTCGTACCAAAAGGTATAACGGGATATTTTTTAGGCAACATTTAGCAGGGTCTAGGAAAAACGTTCTCATTTTCTTTTTGTATTTAAATCAACACTCTGCCGAAAAATTCTCTTTGGGAAATTTGGAATGCTGCAATACTAACGGGGAGAACCCGACTGCATTTTTCATCCCGACGAAATAAATTTGGGTAAGTGGTATTTTTCTTCCGACGAAATATGGCTAAGTAGATTCACGTGACTATCATCGCAGAATTTACCTTCATTGATTCACATTGAAAGTGTACTTACTTTTTGAAGTATTGGATAAACATTTCCTTGATGATCCAGTTCATCAATAAGGAGGGCAAGTTTATATGTCATCATACGAGGTAATAATTACTTTTCAAGGAATTAACAAATCGTGTATAAAGAGTACGTGGCAAGTTCGTCAGAGACATCGAGATTTTGCGAGTTGCTTTTTTATTACTTGGCGTTGAGACGTTGCCGCGTCTCTTAATGTTGAATATGATGATCATTACTACCGTTACCTTCGAGGAATCACAGTAAGTGAATAAAATTTCATCAAATAATTAATCAATGAAATGCCAAAAACGTACACTTTATTCACACTGTAAGTCGAATTACACAAAGAATAGAAGTCGTAAGCTACTTTTCTGTAAACTCAACGAAGCATTTCAAACGAATGAGCACGTAACTTTCAGTCTCGTTTTAGATTTTGCTCCTCTAGTATAAATCGGATGCATTTGAAAATCAAAACCCGGTACAGTTCCAGAAGGAAGTATGCAGCAACAAGTTTGAATTACTTATGACGAGTACAATAAATCGTCAAATTCACTGCCATCTTGTTTCTCGTATGAAGTTATGCTTAATCTTAATATCCCACTACCTTGACTACATCTTGTTCCCGAATCTTACGCTACTGAGGTATCGATAATTTCCATTTAATGATACCCTTTTCTCTTGACCGTATTGTGTAATCAACGGAAGTTATCTCAATTGAAAACGTTTAAACATATTATGCATGCATAATTCGATTTTATGCTTTGACCTTATTGTTACTTGTTAATATCATTCTTGATTCTTTTCCGGCTCGACATGTCTTATACTGCGCACAATCGAGGTTTTCGTTGGTTCATTTCCAATTTAGAATTTCACTTTTGGGGAATTTTGTGTTGAAGTAAAATTTTCGGGAATTGGGGATTGTCGGTTTGCTTTTTGATTCCTAAGTGAATTAATGTCGCGGATTTTGACAATTACGCCAAATAACGGCAGGTTTATACGCAGGGCTATTGGGTCATATATTAGACGGATTTCTATCGCGGGGCTCATTATATCCTCTTTGAAGAAAATTCCTTTGAAATTGAGTTCTATTTAGCTCACTGTTTTAATTTTGAGGTGCTAAATTATTTTCACGCGGAGTTAACGGTCGCTCCCGATTTTCAAACGTGTTAATGAATTTATAACACTGATTGGCGATGTGACCCTTTTGTAAACATAGTTGACAATTTGAAATGTTTGCTTGAGTGTGGTGGATACGATTTCTAGGTTGATATTGGGGCCCTGACGAATCAAAAGTTCTTGTAGGTCGTACGTTTCGTAACGCATCTCTTGCTCTTAATTGTCATTCTATGTTGATTGCATTTTTCATTGTTTCTTCAAAAGCCTGGTAGCTTTTTATTTTATTTTTTATTCTTGGCCTTAGGCCTCGAATAAAACCATTTGCTAGGCTATCGTCTAGAGTTTTCTTCGCCTTTGCACGTTAGTTCTCCTACTTGGTGAGCTTTATATTCTTAAAAAATTCTCTTCCCGAGTTTTTTTGCGCGATTAGCGTAAGACAAAGCGCCATCATTTTCTCCTTGAAAATTCGTTCAAGCCCGCCTTGCAACTGATTATTTGATTTTGCTGGGGCATATAGCGATTTAAGAAATTTGACAAAAGCTGATATTGTTTGAAGCTTCACGCCGTGAATCGCGCGTCTTGCTTCCCCTCTCAACTTATTTCTCAATAGTAGCGCGAAATTTTGCTGTGTGTCCGCAGGCATCATCTGTAGTGCTTCCTCGCATCCTTCTAAAAAATAAGCCAGCGGGATATTATGTCCGTCGAAAATCGGAACAGCTTTAAGGGCGTATTTGATTGAAACAGGGATATCCGGCATATTTCTTATTTTAGTTTCGTGAATTTGATTAAGATTTAGATTCTGCAGTTCTAACCATTGTTTTAATCTCCTCGGTTCGGAGGCAGTGGAACGGTTTTCATTAAAGTTGGGGTCATTAGCACCGAAAGTTGGTAGATTTGCTATGCCGGAGGGTCCGACTGCTGATCTTGGAATGTCCTCTAGGGGGTCTCCGTCCTCTTCACGTAACCGATTTATCTCTTCGGATCTTTTTGCTGGGGTTCTTTGTATGGTCATTCTATTTTTCCCATATCGAGAGCATTTTGTACCCCACTTTTGACACCAAAATTTTTGTTGTGTTACGTCCCCGTGAACTTATCGAATCTTAGAGAAGACGCAACGCACAGTGAGACGGAAACCCAAATCGACGGCCAAAAGTCTGCCAAGTTTTCAATTCGTGTGAAAGTTTGTACTCGGGGGTTTTTTCGATCGCTGATTACGAATCTGAAGTGAAAATTCCGAAAAACAAAATGGCGGATCCAGTACGGCAAAAAATTTAATGAAAAACGAATTGAATCGAGGTGAAACTCTGTACTCGGAGGTTTTTGAGGTTGCTGATTACGAATCTGAAGTCAAAATTTCGAAAAACAAAATGGCGGATCCAGCACAGCAAAAAATTTAATGAAAAACGAATTGAATCGAGGTGAAAGTCTGTACCCGAGGGTTTTTGGGGTTGCTGATTACGAATCTGAAGTGAAAATTTCGAAAAACCAAATGGCGGATTCAGTACGGTAAAAAATTTAAAGAAAAATGAATTGAATCGAGGTAAAAGTCTGTACTCGGGGGTTTTTGGGGTTGCTGATTACGAATCTGAAGTCAAAATTTGGGAATACAAAATGGCGGATTCAATATGTACGACTTGTGTAGAAAAGGCGTTATATTTATGTCACATTGCAAAGGTTTTCCTTAAAATTAGGTTGATACAAAGTATTGAGATTAAAACAACGTATACAAAGTGTAGAAATTAGCATTATATTTCTTAATAAAGATGTATTCGCTTAGAAAAACAAGTAACTGACGGAAAAAATTCCACATTCCGAATAACTGGTCAGTCATCGTGATACATTCGATTACATACAACTTTATTCATCGTCACCAGAACAATCTGATTCACAGTCAGTGAATTCAACTGACGACGCATTGCCCGAGCTCTCTGCATTTGTTGAGACGCTTGGCGCAGTTAATAACTGGATTTCTTCTGGCAGCAACGATTTCATTTTCTTATCAGGTAATTTGCGCAGGCTAGAAATGTATGGATCAGACGTTAATAGTAGGCGTGAAGAAACGTCTTCCATGGTTTTTGTTCGGGAAAATTTTCGTGAAATATCTGATCTATTCTTTTTTATGTATTTATTGGTAGACTCTTGGGCGTCTTCGGACATTTGTCCAATTGGTAATATTGCAGACTATATAATCGCTGCGCTATGAATCAAAATTTTATGCATTGAAGTCAGCATATAAAACCACGGATACAACTTCACGTAGTCGCGAGCTGTTTGCACGGCATAATCTTGAAATCTGATTATATCAATCTCATGGCCACTCGACAGTGTTTGCAATATAACGTGAAATCATTTGATCAGATTTTTATTTACCCCCGTAATCGAAGCAGAAGTGGTTGAATCTTCAAAAAACCATCGAGCAGTATTCCCGTCATTGGAGCTACCAAATCCGGGCTTTGGTTGATCAACTATGAGACCCAATCGTATGCGGAAACCTTTTTGTATACTTGCTTTTCGGTTTTTTACAATTTCTTTATCATTTGCAGTACGCGCTTGCCACTTTTCAATTTCAATTTTATACCCTACATGCAAACAACTTTCGAAGAAGCGAATCCACGCATGCAGAGTCGATAACCCGAACTGTAGAAAATCTTTATTGATTTTTCTTTTCAACATCGCATCGATATCGTTGAAGTCTTTTGATGTTGCTTGACATAAATAGCAACGTTGAGCAGAAGCATTACTCATGATTGCATTGCAAACTTTACCGTCTATCATGGTGAATGCAAGTTTGAAAGAAACGGTTATGTCTTTTCCGTCAATGACAGTCTCGGAAGGGACAGGGTTACTTTCCTGCTGTTTAATAAACTCCATTTCGCTCACTGTGGCTTCAGTATTTTCATGCAAAAATTGAATTCTAATTGGCCGACAAAAACGGGTAGACGATGGCCTGGGATTTTTCCATACAACAACGGTATTTTTTTTTTTGTCAACTGATATCAACTGCAATGGAACAAGCGACGCGACGGAGTCAACACCCCGCTTTCGGGTGAAGACAATTAAGCCCTCTAGCCAGGGATGGAAATCACGTCTTCGATAGGGGAAGAATGACGGTTGAATAATGCATTAGTCTTGAGGAAGACCGAATAATATGAGAGTTTTGCATAAATGCTTTACTCGATTTATTTGTTTTTACGGATAAATCTTTATGTGTTCTTTTTGTTCCAGTGGTCGTATATGGATCGTTGTTACAATTTCCTCACGATTATAATGTTCACACAGTGGTTACATGTAGATTAAATAGTTACGACCTTAAAACGTATATCGAACGGTTATGGTGGTCGCACAATCGTTACCCGTTCAATAGTTACAACATTTACTCACGATTAAATAGTTGCAATGGTTACGATATTCAAGAAGGGAATATAGTTCCTTGAAGTCAAGTGATTAAAGCGGTTATGGTTTCGATCTGGGCTGTATTCGACATTTCGATAGATTTTCGCAGAGTCTTTAGGTTAAAAGATACGGTTGTGATGCAAGGGTTTAGATTTGGCAATTGGACACTTCGCGATGGTCTTAGACTTTCTTTGAGGAGAGTCTTCGGCCCATAGTAGAAGATGAAACGTGACTGGACAATACGTACAATGGACCTTGCTGAATTTCGACTGGTAGACTTCAGAGATTGGAGACTGGCTAACGTAGCTCTAGCTGACGCGCGGTTGACAATGAGCCTGAGACTGCGACGGCGACTGTGACTGGTACTGTTACGACTCCGACGACTGCGGGGTTGTGGTTGAGACCGCCGCGACGCGGCCAAGAAATTATGAACGCGACCGAACGCCCTTCTCTTATAGTAGGAGAGCCCACGACACTAAACCTGTCATGATAGTTCTCCCAAAGTTCATACATATAATTCGTCATGTCATTCATAAGGGAACACAAAATGGCCCTGCTGCCATGTCTGGGACCGGTCAACGCTAAAAAAAATTAATAAAAAATAATAATTTTTCTAGGTTCCTGACGTGTTAAGTCTGCCGTATTCTGATTGTTCCTTGAGACAGGGGAGGGGTAGGACTATACAAAAAGGCAGTGCTGCCAGCCCCTCTGATAAGCCGCCTCAGTTGCTGCCGACAGATAAGCGACACCTCGCACCCAGGTGTCTACCATCATCGACCCCCTCAAAAAACCAAAGCTTATCTGAAAGATCATCAATTTTTGTGTAAAAAAAACCACTGCTGCCTTTTCCAAACAGTGGAGAAAATGGCGGCAGCAGCGTTTGAAAGTCGCCCTCCACGCAACCGAATTTGGCGTTTCAATTCGGTTTTATCAGCAATCGCCCGGTTGTTTTCGATTTGTATTATTGAAATACGCCTGCCACTATCACGAACAATGCATTCTACGTGTCGTAGATTGTTTAAACATATAAAATCGCATATTTTATGTGATATTTTTCGATTTTGCAGCCGTTTTCATTGTGTTTTTTTAAATACTTTCTTATGTCTTTCGTTACATATCGAAGTAAATTAGTTTTCTTCGGTGAAAAAATATTAGGTGTCATTGTTTCAACGAATAAGATTCTACAAATAATTCCAAAGTCGGGGATTTTTCAGCCGTTTTTTGGTCATTTATTATATCTCGTGGCGCGTACGAATCCTTCCGCTGCATATTTGTAAATAAAGACTACCTGAAACATGATGATTTTTTAGCTATATATTTTTAGCAGAAATTGAGTCTTCCACCCTACATTGTAAGACTCCGACTAGAACTTCTTGACGCATTAATCTTTGGAATTAATCAAACGACATGATTCGAAATAAGTAATTGCCCAACTTACTAATTTCGAGTCATGCCGTTTGGATTTAAAAATGCTCTCAACACTTTCCAATGAATGCGGTCTATTATTCGTAACATTTATAATGAAAAAAATACTAAATTCTATCCAGACTCTCAGTGATCAAGGACATTTATTTTGTCATCAATAATCGAATAAGTTACTCTACGGGCGACAAAGTTTTCAGTTGGAATATTTAGTATGCTTAAACAAAAGACTCACCTTTTCACCATGGGGAAATTACCGAGCCTTGATCGCTCGAAATTTTGACGTTTGCTGTCACACTCGGTTTGTCGTGAGGTTAGAAACTCATCCGATCACTTTCACCTCGTCGACCAATATATTGCTATACATAGGGCCCGCGGCACCCCAGCGCCATCTATGTTAGAGTCATTTTCGGGGACGCTTTTTTTCAGTCGCTTTGCACGGGAGTTTAGTCTACAGATATCTAGCCGCCATCGTTCGCACGGTCCACACACGATTTGTTCCAACATGGCGTCGGTTGCGTTCTTGTCGCTCACAAGGGGGCATTCCCTACTCCCCATCACCGATTTCGCTCAAATTTATAGGACATGCAGGGCTTGGCTAGAAATAAAAGTACCCGAAGTGGGAACTCCAGATGGCCAAGCGTTTAGAAAATAAAAATGATGACGCGGCTCTCGCACCGTATAAGCCATTTACGTGAGTATGTTTGCCAAGCAGCGGTTGGCGTAGCGGTAAGAGCTCGGACTAGTAATTCGATGGTCGTGGGTTCGACTCCCGTGTGGAGGTTTTTTTTCTTTTTCTATCTTTTTCTCAATTTTTATATTATTCATTTTTCAATTAAGCAAAGAGGTGAATAATTTATTTATTTATACGCAAAAGGCATATAGGACGTCATTTTTTAATGAGCGCATAATCGTAGAAAATTTGGAGTTGCTGATTGACTCGTAGGGAGGACAAAAAAATCCGCAATTATACCACCAACTCTTCCAAGATGAAGAAGGATTGCCAACGTGTAGCATCAAAGTCATTCCCCCTTAATGTACTTCACTGGTGAAACCTTGCGATGTATATTTCTGTCGTCAGGTTAAAAACTTTATTTAAAAAATACAAAATTGCTCTTATCTCATCGAGCAAGAAAAAGAAATAACTTCCCGAGAAGACTGCATAAAAATACATTCGATTGTACATCATCAATTATCCGCGCCAATATTCGGTAACATGTTACGTTACGCGTGGTACGCTTCTAAACTTTGCGATGAGAGAGAATGCTTTATGAATGTCAATCAAGTATTTTTTTCTATGGAGACGTTGAAACAACGATGTGGTTGTAAAAATGCGGCGTTTATAACGTGTGCTGGATGCAGAAATAATTATTGTTTCCTCTGTTTCTTCGATAAATATCATCCCGACACATGTAAATCATCGAATGTCAACGAATAAAGTTTTGAATTTTCATGTACAAAGTCTTTTCGTATGCGCTTTAATTACAATCCCTTGTTGAAAGTCCGAAATCCCAATTTTTTACATTTTCTATGCTTTTTGCGTATAAATAAATAAATAAAATAAATTATTAACCTCTTTGCTTAATTGGAAAATTAATAATATAAAAATTGAGAAAAAAATAGAAAAAAAAGTCTCCACGAGGGGAGTCGAACCCATGACCATCGAATTACTAGTTTGAGCTCTTACCGCTACGCCAACCGCCGCTTGGCAAACATGCTAACGTAAATGGCTTATACGGTGCGAGAGCCGCGTCAACATTTTTATTTTCTAAACGCTTGGCCATCTGGAGTTCTCACTTCGGGTACTTTCATTTCTAGCCAAGCCCTGCATGTCCTACAAATTTGAGCGAAATCGGTGATGGGGAGTGGGGAATGCCCTCTTGTCAGTTCATTTCGGTTCGGTGATGTAGCAGCGACGCACGCGGTGAAAACACCAACTACTAATAACTGGATTTTCGTAGACGCTTTTGGATCGTGATCGCCGTAGACGTTCGTACTCCTTAAGGCCTCTGCACACTTCGTGCGATGAACGATGAGCGAACAGCGACCGGCCACGCCATAGAGGAGAGTGGGAGGAGTCCGATCTGTGCAATTCAAAGTGGCTACAAAAATGTGGTCAAACAGGGATGGTGCCACTATCTTTAGGACCTCGAGAAGTAAGCTAAGTATCGATGTCGTGTAAGGGAGATGGAAGAGGATCGAATACGCATCCTAGCCTCCATGGCAAATACAGTAGAACCTCGCTTATTCGGGGTAATATGGGGAGAATGTACCTCGGATTAGTGAAATCTCGGATAATACGGAAAACAGTAGCAATACAGGACTATTCCACGCATATGCATAGCAGAATCTTCCGTTTTATTCGAGATCCTGCGTATTATCCAAGGATACACCTCGGATAATACGCAGAAATCGGAGGTTGGATAAACGAGGTTCAACTGTACCAGCAAATACGATAATATACATACAATATTCGAACAATTTGAGAATTGTTAAAATCGAATTTTCGAGACAAACCAGCCCTGATGTTCACAAGAGGACTCAGATATTTCATCTTTAAAACATTGAAGCAAGCAATATCGCTTCGACTTTATATTGTTTTTACGGTGTTTTTCTCAAATCGAAAAATAACTACTGCACATTTTTTTAAATTTCTTACCTCAATGAGTAATTGCAATTTCTTTCGTGTGATGTTATTATTATTTTCATTCAAATATGTCATCGTCAGAATAATCGCGTTACCGATTGGCTGATGACGAGTTTTAATACAAACAGATCGCAAAGTATTGTTCTTTGAATAGGAATAATTTGCCATCATATTGACCTAAGTAAAAAATGTATTCAAGAATAAAAAAAATTATTATTTAAGACGTTTTCCACCATTCGTTGTACAAGAAAACAATGCAGGACAATTTTTTTAATTCCTGACGGTACTGAATCATTACAATTTCTTGTATATGATTATCTTTTAATTTTAATTTAACCCTAAGCTCATAACTGGGGTCCGGTCGCGCCCTAACTTTCATGCAAAAAATGAGGTTTTTGCCGATTTTTCAGTCTTCAAATGGATTGTTCACTATTGGAATGTTAATTAAATCAGATGGCTCACATACTATGTACTTTCTTACGAAAATACGAAGAAATCGAGGTATCATAAAGTCCATTTATCACCATGGGACCTGTTTAATGACAAAGAAAAGCACGGGGTGCATATACACCCCAGTCATGCATTTGACGGTAAAAAAAATGTCATGAGTTATTGGATTAAAGATCGTTATCGTAAGAATTATCGCGTTACCGCTCGCTAGTTTTTATATAAACAGATCGCAAAGCATTGTTCTTTGACAGCAGGGATTAATTTATCGTCGTATTTACCTAAGATCATAAAAATTGATTCAAGAAAAAAAGCATCGGTATTATTTAAGATATTTTCTACCCTTCGTTGTACAATTAAACACTGTTATAATAAAAATATTTTTCTGTCACTACGTATTGCATTATTATTATTTTCGACCTTTTTCACCGTTAATTATGGAACTAACGCATATTGTCTATTGGGCATTGCTATATTAAAAATATTCTCCTATCTTGACCCATTTACGGAGATCTCTTTGGTATATATCATTTTACATCTCTCTAGCACGCAGCCCACTTCTCATTATTTATATGTTCCGTCGCTGTCACACGCAGCTCACTTCTCGAGGTCTTAGCAAAAGTGGCGCCATCCCGGTTTGACCACATTTTCGTAGCCACCTTTTTCAAGTCTCTCCATAAGAGTTCGGACTCCTCCCACTTTGGCCTTCATGGACCACGCGTTCATGAAAATGTTTTTTCCCACATTCACACTGCGAGCGGCGAGCGACTCGAGCTCGAAAACTGAATGTCAGGTTACTTGAAAAATAAATTTTACTAAAGTGCGCGAAGCACTGAAAAACTATTCAAATAAAGCTAATGCGTGTTAATAAATGCAAGGAAAAAATACATAGCAGTAGTATATTGCTGTTAGGTTTCCGGCTACTCTATAAGTTCGTAATTGAAAGAACTTTGAAAATAAAAAAAATGATCGAACACGTTGCAGCGGAATAATTCTTGGAATACCGTTAGCAGTCGAGAAATTCAGCGTCTTGTCCTTACAATATTTGTGGGCAAGCTCACCATCAACGGCTGTTTTGGATAGAGACGATTATAAAATGACTGAAAAATGTCGTCGGCTGGCGCGTTGTCGCTTGTCGCGAGCGACGAAAGTAGCAACTTGGTCAACTCCGTGAGCGACGTCGCGAGGAGGCTCGTGACGGATGTGACGTTCAGAAAAGCAGAGCTCTCATTGGATATCGCTCATCGCTCATCGCGCGCAGTGTGCAGAGGCCATTACCTCTAGTCTTCCACTCGCTGCCCATGTGTTGCGGAGCGCGCAAAACCCCTCTTTTCGAGACGATGGTGGCGTACTCCGGGCCCGTAGACTTAACCTCAGAAATTTTTGACAGGTTGCGACTTCGTTAATGTCTCAGTATAATTAAGTGTTTTTGAAGTAAAAATAAGTATTGTGTTGGTTTTTAATCGCGTTCGTACTTTCTATGTGACGTGTTTTAATTAATTTCTTTCTTTACAGGTTTAGTAGTGTGAACGTGACTCCGCTTCTTGACGATAAGTGACGCATTCTTTGTTTCATCAATTAACAAATAAAGAACTCTTGAACAAAATGAATTGAGCCAATAGAAATTAATACAATGTATTAAGTGAATTCATACTTTTTTCAGGACTAGTTGGAACCACTTCTGCGAGGTGACAGGATCGCCAAGGCATCTCTATGTCAGGGTAAGGGGGCGTCCATTAATTACGTGAGGCGTTTAGGGGGGGGGGGGGTCGAGCGAAATCTCACCCAATCTCACGTGGGGGAGTGGGGGCTTCGGCAAATATCACGTAATTTTAGTAATTTTAGTAATCACGTAATTTTTATCATGTAGGGAGAGTCTCCCTACTACTTTACATGGTGGAGTAAATGGTACTACAACCGCAATTACTTCTACTACAATTTATTCTCCGTGAACGTATGCATTTTGAAAAATCTCACGTGAGATTAGGAGAGGGGGGAGGGGGTCGAGCAAAATCTCACATCTCACCAGGGGGAGAGGGGGGGGGTTGAAAAATCACCAAAATCACCTCACGTAATGGATGCCCCCTAAGGGGTCAGGACGTCGAGTGTCCCACATTCCAATTTTTGTATCTGCGTAAGTTTGTATTGGTAATCTTAAAATAATTCGTGTTTGTAATTGTTTGTTTCAGGTAGCGGAAGGTTCATGGACGAGGTTTAATGGCAAAATTTTTGTGAACGCCGCGGTGGCGTACAACAATTGGCCCGGGAGTCGATGCGTAGTGACGATGCGTATTCGATAATTAAAAACTATCATCAGTATTTTATTCGGGAAATTTAATTTCAGTGTGCAATATGGTGAAAGTGTGCGGAGTACCAGGTTGCAAGACTGGTCAGTACGAATACCGAACTCGGTGGTGCACATTGGGATTACGGCAGCATGCGGCCTTTCGTACTCCTAAGGTCAATATATATTGGAGATAAATTGATTTTGAAGTTTTTGGTTAAGAAATTATCTCTACATGTATAGTTGTAAAAAATTTTTCGATTTTATAGTGTAATAACAGGCTTTCTGAGTAGAATCGAGCACTCAACTGCAATCGCGACAAAATATACTAAGTTCGATACTTTTTTTTCAAAACACCACCATCTTGTCAATTTCGATTTTTAAAAATTTCATAGCAAGATAGCGGCTTTCATACTGATTAATAATCTTTCTTACAAATTTTGTTTCAGATCATATTTACGGCCACAACCGTGTACACCATGACACCCTTTTTTCGAAGACATTTTCAACCGTTAAGAACATGTAAAAGAAATAGAAATAAACATTTCAAAATGTATTTTCTGTTCTTCATGAGTGCTTTGATTTGAGATAAAAAATCAGACTGTTTAGCGTATCTTAACCATCGAAACATAAATAGTGAAAATCAACTATTTTTCGACTCGTTACACTGTAATAATCTCTTAATATTCACAGCATACTCTCCAAAATATCAATAATAGGCAATATAAACCGTAGCAACCGTTTTGGGGACGAGTTGAAAGGCCGAGTGTGGCTTCCTGTATCTAGTCTCCATGGTGCGGACTAACGAATTTTGCGATTAATAAGAAATAATTGTGTCTTGGTATAAAATATATTTATCCTGATCTGCGGCGAAAACGATCAAACGAGTGTTCAACGATCAATTTTCTTGTGTCTATAAATGCATTTTGTTAGTTACTACTCCCGCAGCGAAAAAAAAACCATACTGACTCAATTTCTGTATTTCGCTATTATTCTTTATCTGTACAGCGTATTATAATGTAAGAATATATGTGATAATTTGTAAAAGTTTTGTCTGGATTCAAAATTCTAATGGATTTTCTTGTATCTAGAAATAAATTTTGTTTGTTACTGCTTTCGCAACGAAAAAAAAAACATATTGACTTGTTTGCGCGCGCTCAAGGTAATGAAAAGAGCTACTGACAACTGGGACGACCTCATCGTCCACGTGATGACGAGCAAGCTAGCACCTATTACAAACAAGGAATGGGAAACTAGCCTCAAGGATTCAAACGTACCAATAAGCATCATTTTTCTCGCGTGGCATCAGACGTATCGCTAACGTTTGAAGAAGTGTCTACTTTGCTTGCGCAGATCGAAGCGATATTAAATTCCCGGCCGTTAACACCCCGATCCTCTGATCCCGACGATTGCTCCTTTCTTACACCTGGACATTTCTTCATCGGAGACTCGCGTACATCATACCCTGAGCCTAATCTGCAACATTTGCCAATCAATCGCACGTCTCGCAGGCAGCAAATTGAGAAAATATGTCAGCATTTTTGGAAAAGTTGGTGCAGGGACTATCTGCACCAACTTCAGCAACTATCAAAGTGGAAAAAGGATGAGGGTCCCGCTCATGGAGCCTAGATACCAGGAGGTTCAGCGGCAATGCAAAGGCGCTGAAAAAAGCGTCCCCGAAAATGTCCCGAAGTGATGGCGCTGGGGTGCAGCGGCACCTACATATATAGTAATATATTGGTCAACGAGGTGAAAGTGATCGGATGAGTTTCTAACCTCACGACAGACCGATCGTGACATCAAACGTCGAAATATCCGCCGATTCATAATTTCCTCATGACGGTTCGGAAAAAAACGCAAAAGCGAGAAAAGATCTCAAACTCAAACTCAAAATGGCAGCGATACAGCCCATCTAGAAAAACGTTTTTTTTTACATATAGCTTCACGGGAGAACGGTTTTCTCGTAAAATATAAGACCTGAAACAAAAACCAAAAAAATGATAATTTATATATTATTAGCTATGAGACTACCTAGAAATTTGCTTTCAAATTTTGCAAAAATAGCGCACTTTGAAGGAAATAAATCGATTTTTTGACAAAAAAAGCAGTAAATTGTTTATAAAAAAAAGTTTACATTTAATCAAAAAACGGCTACGTACTCCCATAAAGAATATGATTGTGAAGCTGCTATCAAAATTTCAAATCGATGCATGCAAAGGTGGTCGAGTAATCCGTCTTCCGAGATCGAAAAAAGTGGTTTCGAGAAAAACGCGTTTAAAGTTGTACGAGCAACTCAGCGCGCGTTCCAAGGCGCTGCGGCCAAATCGATAATTGAACCTTTAAATAAAAAAAAATTGCTACAGGACCAATTGCGCATTGTTTTTATGACACCAAAGTATTTTTAGGAAAGAAAACGTCTTTCCAAAATCCTAGAGTGGTGTTATCCATTAACACTAATGAGGGTTAGGTACATCATCTGTGATCTGTCTTAGATCGCACCCATGTTCAGCGTATATCTATATACATATAGGTGCCGGAGCACCCCAGCGCCATCATTTCTTGTTCTCGTTTTGGGGACGAGTTGAAAGGCCTCGCTGAACCTCCTGGTATCTAGGCTCCATGGTCCCGCTCTGCAGCTTGGGCAATTAGTAATTGTTCGAGAAGACACCTTGCCTCCTCATTCATGGTTGCTTGGCCGTGTTGTCGCCCGCGGAGCCGACGACATCATCAGAACGGTCACCGTCAAGACATCTCGAGGAGTCTTCCAAAGACCAGTTGTCAAACTGTGCATATTGCCAATTGAAACCTAAATTTTGTTTCGTTTATTCTTATGTTCTTTTTTTGCCTATTTCCGTATATTAATTCTCACTTTGCGTGTTTGTTTCTCATATGTATGAACGAGATAGTTCCAAATATTATTTGTGCGATTCTCTTTGATGCGTCTAGTTACATAAAGGCGCGCGGTATGTTTCGGCTATGCGCCAAAGTTTTTTTGTTTGATTGAATTAATGGAGAAAGGGATGGAGAAAGAGAGAGAGGAGTTATATATATATATAACTCCTCTCTCTCTTTCTCCATCCCTCTCTGACGGACGATTAATTCAATTAAACAGAAAAATGTTTGTCTTTACGAAAATTCTATTTAATTTATATTAAAAAAATTAACCAGATACATTTAGTGGATTTAACTAAATTGCTTTTTGAACAGAGGAAACCGAATCACAGATTTATTACGAATAAATAAAATATTAGGAATCATAAAAAATGTACGCATGCAGTGGACAATATGTCTCGATGTTTTGACGACGCGCTAATATATATAGTTCGTCTGGTGTTCGATAAGAGGTTAGGCATGGAAAAGACGCCAAACTATATAGGTCCAGTTACTTGATGATTGCTTGAAGTTAGCCGGATCAGGCGAATCAATCAAGCCGTAAGTCCAGTTGCCTGACCATTGCCTGAAACTGGCCAAACCAGGCGACTGGAGGTAACCGTAAATCCAGTTGCCTGACTATCGCCTGAAACCGGCCGGATCCGGCAAATCAAGGCACACCGTAGTTAAGGCATCCGTACTACGGCGTGATCAGGCCCGGATCAAATGTCAGGCCAGCCTGACAATATTTCTACTCAAGAACTTTCTAGTTCTCACAGTGAGGATGTTTCTTGTAATCCGTTGCACGGATATAAATTTATTGATTTTTTAACGGTCTTCGACCATCTGGCGCTTTGCTGCAAAACATCTGCATTCTGGGCTTATCATTGTCAAAATTTCCGCATATTTAGCCGCTGGAATGTTTAATGAAGAATATGATTCGATTTAACGCACAATGAGTAGGGGAGACCTAGGAGAGTTGAAACAGAGGTGAGTTGAAACAATGTCAATGTCTCGGTAAATGTGATTGTTAGCGAGCTGGCAACAATGTCATTCTTTCATTCCTACGACACACGCCACTTGTCAGTTCACTCCGGTGCCCGTGCGAGTCAAGTTGCGTCACATTGACACTCGCGCCAAAAAAATTGGCGAAAATAAGTATGTGTCGTATTTTTCATTAAGCTATAGTTACCTAGTTTATATATTTGATGTTATGTGATATGCATTGTTTTGAAGTTTACTAACTTAGCATTCGATTTGTCATATTGAATTGGTTATTTTGCAGTCGGGCTTTATCGGTAGTGAGTTCCGATTCGCATTTTTACACCTAGGAGGATTGAAACAGAGTGTTTCAACTTACCTCGGTTGAAGTAATGTTTTCACACGCTTATATTTTGTGGTGCGGTTTGCAAGGCTTGTATTGGTTTTATATCAGATGCTGAATAAATATATCAGAAAAACGGATAGAGGCATAGCAAGTCGAGAAATATATGAGGGCGCCGCTGAAGAGGTTACTCTACGGGACGAAAGATCAAGCATAACGATAACGTGGAATGTAAAGACGATGGAAGTCTTCACGACTGTGGTGTTGCGTGCGTGCCTTCGCGCGTGCGTGTGTGTGTGTGTGTTGTATGAGAAATACACGATTTCAAAGATGTGACTGAAAATCGGCGAAAACTCTGCGTGTGTGTGCGTGTGCGTTTGTGCTTGTTGGGGTTTGTTTGGGTTTTTTATTTGTGCTCGTTTGGGTCTTTTGGGAAGTCTCTTTCAAGACTTCCATCTTTTTCAAGACCTTCATCGATCCTTCTTAGGGCCCCAAAAATTATCAACGAAGTGCGATTGTTTGCACACTCACACACACACACGCGCGCGCGCGCGCGCGCGCGCGCGCGCACACACACACACACACACACACACACACACACACACACACACACACACACACACACACACACAGTTTTCGCCGATTTTCATTCACGTCTTTGAAATCGTGTATTTTGACAAACTTGGTAGTTTGTTTGGAGTCTTCTTCGTGGAAAAGACGGATACTTTGGGCTGACTATAACCGATTTAAAACGCCATGCTTATGAGTAAGCTGCAGCCAACAAGATCGAAAACCGTCTCGACACATCATGCAAAAATCTCATTAATCTCTAATTACCTGCAGATCTAGTCTCGCATAGTTTTTATTTATATAATTGTTCTTTGGATAAACTCAAATAAATGTTTAGCGCTTTCCCAAAGAATTATGGAAAAACTCTAAATAATGATTGTTTTTCCGAAAAAAAATGACGTATTAAAATTTTTTTAAGTTTTGTTCAGATAAATTGCTTACTTCGTTCGATTTTCATTTGTCAGAGCATTTATACTCACAATTAAAGAGGATGCGCTCACATTCGATATTCTCACATTGTTTATTAATGTGAAGGTTTGCTGTACAGTTTCTTAATTCAATTATTAGTTGAATAAATGCCCTATCTGACTATTATGGTTTTATGTTGCTAACCCTTATCTTTTAAGCCTGATGACCATTCAAATTGCAAAGTGCGCACACTTGACCCGAATGACTACCTACTTATATATGAAAATCCCTTTTTTATTGCAAAAAAGAACGAGAATTTTGTATCCAATTTCACTGATACAAGACACCATTTCAATAGGTGCGTTGAATTTTTTTCTTCTGCTGTCGGGTTTTTAAGGCGTTACCCCCACTTGTAGCGCAAAAAAAGGCCTTTTTCATGAATTTTTTTAAAGAAAACTACAAAACTTTTTTAATCGATCAATATACCATCTTAAAGAACACATCTTGAAGAACTTTCAGTAATTTTTTTATTGAAAAATATTACATTGTTTAGTGGCAAATGGCCGTCAATGAAATAATGTTTTTATATACACGGTTTGCGGTGACCGACATTGCGGCGAAGTGGATCATCTGAAAAAAAAATGCGGATGGATTTAGTCAAATATAAGTATAAACTAGTCTTTAATCAAAGAATTTTAAAAAATATTCATTTTTCACAAAATGGCGGACAGTCAAAGTTAATGGTTCGATTTTAACGAAAAAAAAACGCCCGTTTTTTGGCTATAAAACGGCCATTTTTTTTTTCGAAAAAAAAAATCGTACGATTAGACTACATTTTTATGTATTAAATAAGCCTGCAAAATTTCAAGAAGATCGGTTCATTAGTGTTCGAGTAATCTTGGTCACCGACTTCAGAAGTGCCATTTTGAGAAAAACGTGTTTAAAGTTTCAGTTTACACGAAGAAAATATTTTTTTTTGTAAACTTACATAGTCATCTATTCCGGGCATAAAAAAACTGCACTTCAAACTGCACTTCAAAAAAATGCAATAAAAAAAAATCGATTTTTTCAAAATCGCAAGTGGGGGTAACCCCTTAAATTTTCATAATTCTGCCTCTCCGTCGAAGCTTCCTTCCTCTGCTCCGTTGGAGGAAGCGGCAGAGCAGGCAAGGGCTCATCCTTGCTGAAGTGAAAGAGGTTATCTGCCACGAACGACAGGTCCCTCTTCACCGTGAACGGTGGTGGAAACGTCGACAGTACTCACCTCTATAATCAGGGGTCCTGTCGATACCCCTCCGCAGTTGCAATGCGGCGCTGAATGCTACATGATAACCTGGTAGGAAAGAAAGAAGTACCAGGTATTACAGGAATCGGAGACATTATATTTGGTTGCTCTACTTCCTCGAAGAGCTGCTAATAACTCCTACGGCCTCCATTGGTTGCCTCGCACACCCGAGCTAGAGTTTTAGAGTAGGGGAATGGGACCATCAGCGTAGGTTGCGTAACCTATCCGAATTGCGCTGTAAGCGCTCACAGCGAAATACCCACTGCAATCGGACCAATCAGATCAACCGTAAGGACAGTATGAACGCTGTAAGCACAATTGGGATCGCAACCTAGGCGAGGGGCCGAAAATATAACCCGGAACTATTGAGGCGCGAATATTTGAACGCGAGTATACGCTCGAAAGTTTTAACGCGTATGGGCCCATAAACATATGAGGGGTCTGCATAAGCTCGGAGCCCAAAAAAACTTGTCAATTTTCAATATCTTTTTCTGATGAGAGTATTCGCATGACAAGATCGCAATTTTACACCCAATTATTAGTGTTGCCGAGGTCGAGTATTTTTTATTGAAAAAAAAATTATAAACAATGAAGTAATAATTACTTAACCAACGTGCCGCCGTTGTTGCATGACCACTCGGTGTAGGTGGTTTTGGCAACTAGGGTGATCTGAAATGAAAACTCAAAAAATATACTTTTAGTAGAATAATGAAAGTTTTCTCCAAACGGCTGCTTTTAAAAAAATTGAAAACTACGAAAATGACAAGCTGTAAAAAAGGTTGGATTGGACGAAAACAACTTCAATGATTTGTTATTAAGAAAAACATAAACATATCAAAAAGTAATCCGGTCATATGATAGGAAATGTTCTAAACTGTGCTCATTCGAGATTTGAAGTGCGTCAGACGAATAGATTTTGGGATACAACTTATACCTTTTCGTAATAAAGCATAGTATCGAGATAAACGAAAAAGAAAGTAGGGCGGTAAAATCTACATTTTTCGTTTAAATTTGGAGATCTGTTTAATATATTTGTTATTCTTCAGTTTTTGGGCATGGGGAATACGAGTATGAAATTTTTTTTTTTTCTAAAAGATTTTCCTTTTTTTGTAAGCAAATTAGTTGTTTAAATAACAATTGTGACGAAACGATGCATTTTAGAGAAAGAAGTTTCGAATGACGAATGTTCCTTTATGAATTTCAAGCAAAAAAGGTCTTATTAAATGTTTTGCAAACTCGGTTAGTATTGGACTTGTAAGCAACGCTAGTTTTAATGACAGAGGGACATGGAACGTCGCGTTACAGACAACAACGTGTTTACATCTCGTTTTATTGTTTGCATCTTCATTGCCAATTGAGTTAGCAAAGAAATGAATAAGACCTTTTTTATCGTAAATTCATAAAGGTACACTTCTATTTGAAACTTCTTTTCTAACACGCCTTGTTTCATCACAATCGTCATTTAAACTATTAAATTTAAGAATATGCTTTAGCGTATAGACTACAAGTTTGGAAAATTTAAAAAGGATGTACTTTCAATCGCGATTTCCACGCTATATAGTTATTCTTTCATGCCCTATGTCAAGGCACTTTGCGCAGAAATTGAGCTCAATTATCAACCGATTTGGACCATGATGCCCAATGTTTCGGTGGTGGATCTTTTTTAAATTCATAGGACTTTTGCGTTCAGAAAAAGTTCGTTGCATATTCAGTGAATTCTAATAAGCTTTGCACGCCGATCTGTAATATAGCACTAGCTATAAGTAACTGAATAAACAGGCCGAGGAACATCGGCTTTTATTCAGTACAGTGAGCATGTGCAAAAATTTTCCTGCTAGAGATTGTATCATTAGTTGCTGTATATTCGCTACACCGCAGTGGGCGATCTGAACTGTCGTTAAACTGTCATAACCTGATAAATTTGTGGAATTTTTACAAAATCTCCGTTGCAAAGTAAGGTTAAGACCGTAGGCTAGGACACTATAGAACCAAAGTTGGTCTTTTTTTCAAGTTTCAAGTTCATGCAGTCTTTTTAAATATGAGTATGATGACGAACCGTGGCGGTCTCACCGCAGATTCCAATAACATTGATGGAGCAGTGTAACTCGAAGAACGCAAACCAGCAGCGCCAAAGGCGGAAACAGAATCTCACGCATAGATGCTGTACCGAATAGTTTCGAAATCCATATTCGTATCCAGATTTTACAGATGTAGAGGCTAATCTTATCCAGTTCCTGGTCTACGTGGCTTCCTGATAAATAAACACGTGAGCGTAAAGACTCATGTAAATAACCATGTGCTTATGTAAATATCTGAATATGCAAATACACAAAATTTTATTCTATTGAGCAAACTTGACTATCTGTGAATTTATATGGAGTGTCGAACCCACAAATTTGTTCAGCTCAACGTAATTTAGTGCAATTACAAAGTGCTGCGTGGGTAATCTTATCGTACCACGTGCCGCTAATAAAAATATGTGTCACAATGTCGTCAATACACACGCTGCAGCGTCCAAGTCGTCAGGACGACGACCAAAAATCAAGCGTCAACATCAAACACCTCGCCAAACGACGGAATCCAAAAAAACGGTAGCGAATACATCGAATTGCACTGAAGAAATGCCGAGCTTCGAGATCCCACCTTTTTAGGCGAACGTACCGGAGCTATGATTCACACAAGTGGGAGCGGCGTTCAACAATCGGGGCATTCGCGACGGCCCGAAAACGTACAACTTCGTCCTGGAATCACTGGACTCATCTAAAATGTAATACATATGAGACTTCCTAACACGTACGCCTAAAACTGATAAGTATTTTGCCTTCAAATGCACGTTTATTGCATGTCTGGCGGATCAAAAGAGAGACAGATCAAAAAATTGTAATCAAAATCCAATTAGGCGACAAAAAACTCACGCAACTGCTTCGGGAAATAATGGGGCTGGGTGGGAATGGCGTATTTCATGGAGGCTAGATACAGGAGCCTAAACTCCAATAGGGAAACGATAAAAAAAAGCGTGCCCAAAACTGACGGCAACCGGGATGGCGCTGCAATCGCGCGAAGGGTTGCGGTGCTAACTTCACTCGACAACAGACCGAATGCGGTTGGACGTTACTATTCATGGAGCCCAGCAATATAGAGAGTGTAGCAAACGAAGGATAACGATCGGGGATCTCAATACCTATTGATTTAACCTCCATATATATTATACGATTTTCAGTGGTTTAAAAGTTATTTTTGGGTTTGTGATATTTTTTTGTAAGATACTAATTTTTTAGGACATTTCGCAAATACAACTGAACTATTCAGTCTACTCCCGTTCTTTTTTTTTTTCTTTAAATAGTATAATAGTGGGCCTCATGTACTAAAATAGTACTTTGACACATGAGCTGAAAAGTTTTCAAATAAAAAATTAAGTCCGTAAATATTCTTGCAAATTAAATTTTTCAGAGGCTCTAGAAATTAAAAAATGACATAGGGTTGTTTTCTACAACTTATATATTTAAAACTTATTTGAAAACTACATACACACACACGTACACACACAAACATGATTACTTTAAAGTATTATTATATATCTATTCAAGTATTACAAAAAGGTTCACTTTTTTTCGCTCTAGAAATAGATTTCTTTTTCACGTGAAAAATACCCAAACAAAGTTCCAAAGGAACGTCAAATTCGCGTTCGGTCTGTTGTCCAGTAAAGCTAGCACCGCAACCCTTCGCGCCATCCCTGCTGCCTTCATTTTCGGGAATCACTTAAAATGCTGAGTTTAGACTCTTATATCTAGCCTCCATGTCGTATTTGATGACTTTCTGCGCACTAAATTTATACAATGCATATCTACAAACATCAGAACTCCTCGTGGGGAGCCTTGACTTGACGCTTGTAAAATTGGTGGCGATTGACAGAATTAAAAATTCTCAAGTAGGTATCTCGCCGTGACCTAGCCAACACTGGCTAACTACAGCTATGTACGAATCGGATAGTCATTGCCACCACTGCACGCGATGAGCGATGAGCGATCAACGATATCCAATGGGAGCTTCACATTCCTAGTGGGTTTCTGAAATACCTGAGCTCCCATTGGATATCGCTAATCGCTCATCACGCGCAGTGTGCAGAGGCCATTACATTCGGGTCCGGAAACTCCAGTGGAAGGGGTAGGTAGCTTATTAAAGAGTGTTGGTAGTTCACTAGTCGCTGCTAGGTACGTTGCGATCAGAATATCCGCTGTGGCGTAACCCGGCGTCATCTCTCGTCATCTCAACTGTCGGGTTAACAAAACATAAATTGTGACATTTTATTGTGCAAATGAAAACCAGATTCATGTGGAGTACGAATCAAATGAGTGATGTACCCTTCGACTACACGGCACTAGAAATGTTGATTTATTTGGATAATACGAAAAATGTGTATAAAAGCATTTACCTTTTATTCTATAACATAATAACCGCATATCTCATGAAATATATTACATCTTATAGACTTTGATGTCTTATAAGATGTGTCCCAGAAACATTTTCATGAATATTAATGGGACATGTTTTTGTACGGATGTATTGCAAAACTCCCTGCGATTGTAAAAAATCCGCTTTTATATGTTGCGCAAGATGTCGCAAAAATTATTGCTTTGTTTATTTCTACGATAATTATCACTGCGGTTTTTGTATATAATTATTATATGAATAAAAATTAACCCGGTGCGTTGGTCTAGTGGTTAGCGTGCTGGCCAGCGAATCGGGAGGTCGGGGGTTCGAAACCCATTCGCGTACTTTCGTCGGAAAATGTTTTTTCTTCGACATTTCTCGGCGAAAGACGACTAGTTCCGTGACTGGGAAGCGAACTTGTGACCGGCTGTATCGGTATAGGTTTTCCGCAGTTTCCCTTTGCCCATGGCAGATCTACCATAATGAATACGATACAGAGGGGAAAGTCGGCTACGGCTGCAAGGTGGGAGGGTGTGAAATGGGCGGTAGCGGAGAGTTGTGGAATAGTTGATAGAGGGGCATATACCCCCTCTGTGGAATGAGAGGTGTAAGAACGAAGTTGAAGCTGATTGGGGCTCGTAAAAAAGGGGATGCCCTGTACAGCTGGAAACAAATCAATATATGAATAAAAATTGAATTTTTCCTAATCGACTTTGTTATTCTTTTTAAAAACCCCATGTTCCTCCTCATACACTTTACAATCAAAAATAAAAAAATGTAAATAATTTTAAAAAAGTAATGTAAATAATTTTTAAAAATAATGTAGGGATGAGAAACGTTTTGAATAATTGTTGGAGTAACAAAAAAAAAATAAGATCCGAAGGAGGAATCGGGGTCCTCTTTCACCACAAAAAAATTCGGCCAAATTCTCGGCCCCACGGTCGTGCCTTCTCCTTGTTAGGGTAGATGATTTTTTGATCGGCGTATTTGAGGAATTAACTACCAAACGTTTTAATTAAGCTACCAATCACTACCAAACGATTATCTTCCGTGTGAGACTTACTACCAAACGATTATCTTCCGTATGAGACTTATTAGAACGAGATCGGTAAAGAAAAACAAAGAAATTGAAATATCACTACTCCATATTCCGTTAGATCCTTCAGTAACCAACTACAGCCCTCTGTCGCCTGCGTCTAACCGTAGATGGTGTTCTCGATCGGCGTGATTGAGGAATTATCTACCAAACGTTATAATTAAGCTACCAATCACTACCAAACGATTATCTTCCGTGTGAGACTTATTAGAACGAGATCGGTGACGGAAAACATAATGAAATTTAAATACCACTGCTCCGTTTTCCGTTAGATCCTTCAGTCTAAATTTACCTCTGTATAAAAACCTTTGAACAAAAGGTTGAAAGGTTTAACCCAAAAAATTCTAAAACAAAAGACATTTGTTTTTATACAAATAAAAATTGACACGAAGTAAGTTTGCTTAATGCTTAATGACATACGATTTTTTCCAAATCTCTAATAAATAATCTAGTAGACAAAAAAATCGGAACAACGACCTTTTTTCAGCCGGTCACAGTGATGTTCTTCCTTAACTTTATAGGGAGATAACTTTAGGCGAGGAAAAAATTGCAAGGTTTCGTGATTTTTTAAGAAAAGAATTCTTTGAACATTTTTAGGCTTAGGGTATATTTTATTACCACTTTCGGCTGGTACATGCCCTGAGAGAAATATATGGTGTTTTCAACCATATTTTAACTATATTTTATATTTCCCTGAGGGAACAATAATATTTTATAGCAATAGTTACTGCCAAAGTATAGTACTGCTTTTTTAAATTTTCGCAGTTGCACAAATTATGCACATATGTTAACCGCAACCAATCTTATAAACATACGCTTATTCTTTAATGCTTTACAATGTAGTGGGTTTTCATCAAATGGATATTCCCTGATACTATAAAATATTTACGTTCCCAAGATTTTAATAGTGAACTGAAATATATATACGTTGATTAAAAATGTTGCTTATGATTTGCGACGATGCTTATAGTGATTTGTACCATATTATAAGATACGGCCTGTTATCTGCGTAGGGGGCGTAAGTATACAAATAGCGTAACGCCAAATTTTCCAGTTTTCACCCACCCCCCCCCCCCCCGCCCCGTAACTGGATCGTAACGCCTGGTCCGAACCCCCACCTCTATTCCGTTCTGTAACGGCTGCTTTGTCGTCAATAATTGCAATTTCTTTTCATAGGTATAACTCATTATGAAAGGATCGGGTTTATACTCATTTTATGAAGTATATATGCGTCTAGTTTTATACCAATTTTCATGAAAAATCTTCAAAATTAACTGAGATATTTGCCTTGATTTTACGAAGAAAAAAAAATTATTTTCCTTGTACCGTCGATATCTTTATGAAATCTTATCTGTAAATAAAAAGTCAACAATTTCTCAAAGTCAACACGGTACCTATTCTCACTAAAGTCACTGTAACTCCGTCAATTTTCGGACTTGTGAATAAAAACGTTGCCGACATATTTTTCAATATATGTACTTTCAGTAATTATAAAAACCAAAACAATTTTTTTGCAAACTTTGCTTCGAAAAGTCGGAAAGCTACTGTGCCAGTTCTTGCACAGAGACTTAATTCAATCGGTTCATTGGTTTTCGAGAAATTTTGGGTACCGATGTGAAAAACGTGGTTTTGAGAAAAACGCGTTTGAAAATTTGGGAATAAATAAATCATGACATTTGTCAACTTAGATGGAATCATGGATACCAGGCCCATAGTGTAGGTCTTCTGCGGTCGACGGAATGTTCATAGCTTCTAAATCCTCAACCTCGACCATCTAGATGTATATCTCCCCTTAAGACGGAATGACACCTCATCGCGGTCGGTATAGTAGAGCAATTGTAGATACCCAAAAATCTCTGAAACGACTCTTCAGATCGCGTCGAAACTTTGCCAAACGACGTCAAATAGATAGACGAACAGCTGTCTGCCCCTCACATTTTCTGAATTTGAGAAAAAAAACGTAGATCGGGTTATCATAAGCCCTCAAATTTTCTGAATTTGAGCAAAAAAATGTAGATTGGCTTATCATAAGCCAATCTAGTTTTCTTTTCTCAAATTTAGAAAATTTGAGTGGCTGGAAGCTATTCGTCTATCTATTTGACGTCGTTTGGCAAAGTTTCGACGGGATCTGAAGAGCCGTTTCAGAGATTTTTGGGTATCTATAATTGTTCTACCATACCGACCGCGATGAGGTGTCATTCCGTCTTAAGACGGAATGACACCTCATCGCGGTCGGTATGGTAGAACAATTATAGATTCCCAAAAATCTCTGAAACGGCTCTTCAGATCCCGTCTTAAGACGGAATGACACCTCATCGCGGTCGGTATGGTAGAACAATTATAGATT
>OX101790.1:45788425-45895925 GCA_944452715.1 Ophion slaviceki
ACTTTGTTAGATTTAGATCAGTTTTTTAAATAACCAAATGGTTATTCAAAAATGGTCAAAAAATTCATTGTGAGTATCAAAATATTTAAGTATCCGCCCGAAGTAAGCGGTTCTTGAATTTTTCGGATTTTTTTTAACGTTAATCGTTCAGAAAGCACAGAAAGAATCATACTTCCACTGGGGGTGATAGCTTGAATTTTTTTTACATATAATCACGCATTTTTGGAAATTTTTTCAGTTTTTTAAATCGGGGCGTTTTTTTTACTAAGGGTTGTTTCGAAAAATGTAAAAAAATTTAGGGTGTCTTTTAGAGTCAATGGAATCAGATACAAATAAATAAATCGAATTGGCGGGGGTCAGGGAAAAAGTCCACAGGATTCACGTGCAATACCTCATATATATATATATATATAAATATATATATATATATATATATATATATATATATATATATATAAAAATTAAAAATTATGGTTTTTTATTATCGTAACTGTTATTATTGTTTGTGTTGTTGTCCTTGTTGTGGTTATTGTCATTGTTATTATCGTTTGTATATTTTATGATGATAATTATAGAATATAATAATGCGTGCGTTTATCCCTTAACCCCCCGGCCCCTTCGTTCTCTCTCTCTCTCTCTCTCTCTCTCTCTCTCTCTCTCTTTCTCTCTCCTCCACTGACTCTCTCACACACACAGTGGCAGAGTTGCGTCGCATTTCTTCGGCGAACATATCCAAGATCAGTGTTTACACATGGCCCAGAGTACGAGATACGATCGAGCGAGAGGCCGGACGAACTGTGGCGCGAACTACGTGCGATGCAAAATTGTTTCGCGACGAAAAAAAATAACAGTAATGAAGATAGAAGCCGATTAATTTGGAATTTCGTGTACCCATGTATTTTGACTCGCTGATCACGAATATGATAGTGAAACTATCCGCAAATTCTATTTTCAAGGTCAAAACTCACAACAACTGATTTTTTAAAAGTTTTTCTATTTTATTTTGAGAAATGTTGATCTTAGAGAGAAATGTTACCTACAAAAGTTGTAGTCTATGAAAGAAGTGATCTTTTATGTTCTATACAGTTTTTGTCTATGACCATTCCGTTTCGAGAAAAATGGGATAATGCTCCAATAAGTACATTTTGCTAAACTCCATTAGTTTCGATGTTATCTACTTACGCTCTTTACCGCGGGAAGGTTTTTAGTCTTCAATGCGCATGTTTATTTTTTGCTCTTTTTGTATTTTACTTTATTTTTTGCTTTTTTGTTTGACTTTATTTGAGTTTAAAGACTAAACTGCACTCCAAAGACTAAAGCTTCAACCTTCCCGCGGTAAAGTGCGTATGTAGATAATATAAAAACTAATGGAGTTTAGCAAAATGTACTCATCGGCGCATTATCCCATTTTTCTCGAAACAGAATGGTTCTAGGCAAAACCTGTATAGAACATAAAAGATCGATCTTCTTATCGGCTACAACTTTTGTGGGAAACATTTTTCTCTAAGATCAACATTTATTAAAATAAAATAGAAAAACTTTTGACAAATCAGTTTTTGTGAGTTTTGACCTTGAAAATCAAATTTGCGGGTATTTTCACTATCATATTCGTGATCAGCGCGTCAAAATACGTGGCTATACGAAATTCCAAATTAATCGGCGGTATGTCCTTTTCGGAACTTCATCCTAATATATAATTAGTATATTATTATATTACTATTTATGCTACTTCGACAATTTTATCACTATTTATTTTATTTTATTACCATTTCATTTCGGCACTTTATCCTATGGAAGAAAAATAATATGACAAAAAGCGAAAGGAGAAAACAAGGAAAAAATGAAAACAACGAAAGAGCGATGATCCGTAAGACCGAAGTGGGAAGTTCCGCGAAAGCGCGGGCAACTTCACGCGCTGAATAATATCCGCGAATGTTTTTTTTTTTTCGAGCGCGCCCGAATGATTATTTTCAGTCCGTTTCTGACCTTGGGGGTCGCTAACGAAATTCCAACTCGATGATGATCGTGTGGGTGCGCGCGCGCGCGCCTTGTTTCTTCCTTCCTCCACGTTTCGTCGCCAATCGCGGGGGTTGCACGCCTCGCGTTGGCGGTTCCGCCTTCGAGTTGCGAGTTTCTTCAGCGCACGAGGATCCCGCGCGCTCATTCGTTGCTCTCTGAGTGTAATCACTCGATAGTCAATTCGTTGGAGCGTAACTGGCAGTGATGATGTTCTTTTTGGCTTTCTTTCTTTTCGTTCGTTAAGGGGTTAGGCCACAGTAATGGGTACAAAATCATGTGCGAATTTAACCATTTTTTTCGTATGTAAAAGTGATTCACTCATAAAATTAATTACACATGTATTTAGTATGAATATCAAGCTTTTCGGGAATATATAAATATTTTTCGATGTACAAAATGGCCGACTACTAATATTTTCTTTTGTTATTTTTTTAGGCGCTCCGTGGCGTGACGTTTAGCATCCACAATTTTTTAACCTAGAACACACAACAAAAATTCTCGTCAATCTACATTATAATACCTAGAGAAGTGCGTACGGAATTTAAAAAATATTGTTTTATTCAAAAGTTGTAGGTATTTGAACTTAACGCGGTCCTCTAGTTTCTCGGCTGTTTTTTACGGCTTTTTCAATAATTTTTTACGGGCAAAGCATCGAAATAATCAATCTCATTGTTTTTGCATAATCTTTATTAACATTTAAATAAGCTTTACAAATTTTTTGAAGTCATAATATATAATAGAATAAAAGTTATAGTGGCCGACAGAAAGACATCAAGTAAAAGAGGTGCTTGACGGTGACCAAGATTGCAACTGTTCTGCTTATCTGAAATCAAAAAATCAAACGGCATTTTAATCTTCATATTTAAGACTAGCGATTGAACTAGAGTGAATTCTAAATTACAAAAATTGACTTTTTTATACACTTTTGAAAATTAAATTCTATTTTTTACTCATTTTTTCTTAAGTTTTTCGCTCGTACAAACAAAAATATCGAAGCAATCATGATAATCCTAGTTCAATCGCTGGCTTATAACATATTAAAGATGCTGTATAAATTTGAAGAAGATCGGTGCAGTAGTTTCTGCAATATCGTGGTCACCGTTTCGAAAAATGGTGTTTCGAGAAAAACGCGTTTGAAAGTATACCTGCTCCGTATACCTGCTCCGTTCCAGGGCCGTAACTTGTGAACCACTTCGAATATCGAAAAATCCTTTGGCACACATTTTCTACACATGTTGTAGATGTGATTTATGAAAAAAAAATCGATTTTTTCGACCCGAGAAACTAGAGGACCGCCTTAAGAAATTAATTTTCAGTGAAAAATTTCATTTCAACTGCTCATAAACTGCTCATAAAATGAAAAGTTTTCGATTAATCAGAAATTCCGTACGTAATTCTCTGCGAAATGCAATGAGGAACATAACTTTTAAATTTGAAGTAAAATCGAGTGAAAATTGTTGAAGTTATTTGTCACGCCAATTGGAAAAAAGCTGTTTCAAAAAGTTTCGAGTAGTCGGCCATTTTGTACATCGAAATATATATATATATATATATATATTCTAATTGTAATGTAAGTGTAATTTATTTTATGAGTGAATAACTTTTTCATACGAAAAAAATTGTCATATTCGCACATGATTTTATACCCGTTACTGTGGCCTAACCCCTTAACGCGGTATCCCTATCTGGCAGCCCAATTTGGTGGGTCAGATTGATGATTTTTTTTTCTAGCAACACATTGGTTGGCATAAATTAATTTTCTCCTAGCATGTTGTACACATGTTTGTGATTACAATGTAATTTTCTCGGAAGAAAACCTTTCAAAGTGTTCGTGGTGCTGCAGTTGGCGATGCAGTCCTCCAGCGGCGAGGCCCGAAACGGCGCGATCTTTACCAGGCTCAAATGTAATCTGAAACGAAAACAAGAAATGTTTTCTGCAAATATATCCAACTGGCTATGGGTTCACGATCCACTTTTCGAAATTTCGAAAAATACGAAAAATGACAGCTTCGCCAAAGGAAACCTCATTTTTCTCTTGAAAAAACAGCATGCTGAAGTCATTGTTATTAACAAATGGTTCATTCAATTAAAAAATGCGATAGTGAACCGAAAATGACTACTGTTTGAACGCTAACTGTACAAATTCAAGTCAATAGTGCAAAAGTTACTCAAGATATTCTTAAAGTTACTTAAAATATTCTTGAAAGTTCACACTATAACAATATGCAAAGAAAAGAAAAAACGATTTTTTGAAGTTTCCAGAGAGGGAGACCTCTCTAACGCAACCTCAAAACACGGTTTAGATCAATTGGTCGATAATTTGGTGATTTTTGCTTTTTTTTGCGAATTTTGAGATTTATTCAGCACATGTATATATATATATATATATATATATATATATATATATATATATATATATATATATATATATATATACTTACAAAATATAATATCCCAAGATATATATTTATATATCTCGGGATATTATATTTTGTAATTTACATTTTAAAATATAATGATAACAAAAATGATGGCGGCAATAATATTAAAACTGACAACAAAAACAAATTTAAACGATCATTCATATTTATTTATATCGATTGTAATAATCAAATTAACAACGATAAGAATGATAATGATACGGGCAGGGATAATAGTAATAATAATAACTAGAACACTAAAAACAATCGTAATCATTATCATCATCTTCGTCATCATCATTATCAGCATCATCATCATCATCATCATCATCATCATAATACAGGGTTCCTGTTATGAATCGATAATCCTGCAACTGTCGATAGGTCAGATAATGTCCTACTATATGCTGGAATTTCAATTTAGTAAAAGTCCCACCGTTTTCAGGATAAAAATCATCTGCTTTTGGTTTTTCGCATGTCATTTCTACAAATGATAACTTTTTTGACCCGGTTAAAAGAAAAATACTCTTAGTTATTTGTTTTATCTAGAAGAGTCTTTTTTTGAACCTTGAATGTCAAGGAAACTTTATGAAAAAATATGTTATGCAGAACTTTCATACAAACCAATTGGAACATCTGACTTCGATAGCCTGCGGTGTAAAAAAAATATAGTACGCATATCGTGTCAGTTACTTTAAAAAGTTGATCAGTTATTGTCGATTCGTATCATTTGTAAAAATGGCATGCGAAAAACCAAAAGCAGATGATTTTTTTTTAAATAACATAAAGCCCCACATCTCGAAACCCCGGGAGTTTTACTAAACTGAAATTCCAGCATACAGTAGGGCACGATCTGACCTATCGACAGTTGCAGGATTATCCATTCATAACAGGACACCCGCTATATATTGTCGTTACTATTATTAGTATATTATTAATTTTATCATCGTTATTGTTATTATTCTCCTTGTTGTAAACTCGTAATTACTATCGTTGGAGTCGATAAATTATCGATAAATAATCAAATAAATGCAAATCTATATGACAACAATAAAACAAATTTAATATGACGGTGAATGGATGACTAGATGAATACATTTATTTATAGACATAAAAATAAATGAATGCATCATATGATAATTATAAATAAATTTATCAATACGACGGTGAATGCACGAATAAATAGATAAATAAATAAATAAATGTATTGCTAGACAAACAACATGTACAAATATACATAAACGTCTGAATAAATAAAATAAATGCACAAATAACGGATACAAGCAGATGCTATTAGGCCGCTGGCAAAATGATTCATACGTCCGTATTGATAAGGCAGCAATTCTCCTAGACTCGCCTCGTAACAGGAAAAAAAAGATTGAAAATGAATAAATCTCCCGGCTACGAAGAAACCATGACGACGTCCCGTCCCCCGGCCCTTCTCTTATCAAGTGCGTATGTGTGTCTGTGTGTCTGTGTGCGTTTCTCTCGTCCATCGATCGTAGCTCTTGTCCGGCATTCCCGAGGCTAGACTCCAAACGTCCGCGTCCCACGTGCGCGCTCCAGCCAACACACGTATACCTACACTTTGCCTGCAACGCTATTCGGATACGAGGGGGAAATTACGTTGATGGAAATACACGTTACGTTGGGCCAAGCACACAAGGACTGCACCAATAGTGGGGCAGCGTCGGGGGGGGGGGTCAGAAAATAGCGTCAAGAGGGAAAAGTAAACGCGAGCAAGCGAGATACGGATAGTTCGCGGTTTTACTCGCCAGACGCCTTTCTATCCTGTCGAGCGCCAATTCGAGTCTCGGGGACAGGAGTTACCGGTCGGAATTCCGCGCGACTGCCGTATTGTACAGGCGCGAACGGATCATACCGCAAACCGCAGCGGCGAAAGGGGGGGGGGGGGAATCGAGGCCGCTGCTAAGGTGTTTCCCTCGTGCCTACGCATTTTTTTTTCCAAATATATTCATAGTTCCCTATATACAGGGTGTCCTGTAATAAATTAATAATCCTGCAACTGTCAATAGGTCAGATCATGTCCTACTGTGGGAACTTCAGTTTAGTAAAAGTCCCATGATTTTCAAGATTTTGGACTTTATGTAATTTTTTGAAAAAAAATCATTCGTTTTTGTTTTTCACGTGCTATTTCTACGAATGATACGAATCGACAGTGACTGAGCAACTTTTTAAGTAATTGCCATGATATGTGTAGTAGATTTTTTTACAGCGCAGGCCATCAAAGTCAGATGTTCGAATTGGTTTGTATGAAAATTTTGCATAAGATCTTTTTTCATAAAGTTTCCTTAACATTTAAGGTTAAAAAGAAGACTTTTGTAGATAAAACAAATAACCAAGAGTATAAAAAAAACGGATAATGATTATATATATATATATAAGGGTGGCCCAAATTTGAGCTCAATTTTTTTCCCTTTATCTCACCATCGAATTATCTTCTTTAAGGCGGTCCTCTAGTTTTTCGGGTCGAAAAAATCGATTTTTTTTTCTTCATAAATCACATCTACAACATGTGTAGAAAATGTGTGCCAAAAGATTTTTCGATATTCGAAGTGGTTCACAAGTTACGGCCCTGGAACGGAGCAGGTATACGGAGCAGGTATACTTTCAAACGCGTTTTTCTCGAAACACCATTTTTCGAAACGGTGACCACGATATTTCAGAAACTACTGCACCGATCTTCTTCAAATTTATACAGCATCTTTAATATGTTATAAGCCAGCGATTGAACTAGGATTATCATGATTGCTTCGATAGTTTTTTTTGTACGAGCGAAAAACTTAAGAAAAAATGAGTAAAAAATAGAATGTAATTTTCAAAAGTGTATAAAAAAGTCAATTTTTGTAATTTAGAATTCACTCTAGTTCAATCGCTGGTCTTAAATATGAAGATTAAAATGCCGTTTGGTTTTTTGCTTTCAGATAAGCAGAACAGCCGCAATCTTGGTCACCGTCAAGCACCTCTTTTACTTGATGTCTTCCTGTCGGCCACTATACCGTTTATTCTATTATGTATTTTAACTTCAAAAAATTTGTAAAGCTTATTTAAATGTTAATGAAGATTATGCAAAAACAATGAGATTGATCATTTCGATGCTTTGCCCGTAAAAAATTATTGAAAAAGCCGTAAAAAAACAACCGAGAAACTAGAGGACCGCGTTAAAGAACAAAAAATCGTCGCGAAAACTGCGTCTTTGTGGTTTTTCTCTATTGCTGCCGCCATATTATTGTCATTATCATTATTATTATTATTACTGTTATCGCCATATTGTTATTGTTGTTGACTGCATAAAACATCGTATGATTGACGTATATGGAAAATTTTGAAGATCGTCGTATTTATAAAGTCAGATTATCCATTCAAAACAGGACACCCTGCATACTTATGGGTCATTCCATGTCAAATCGACAAATTTTTTACCTGACCCCCTTTGATTTCGCTGAAAATTTTCTATCTTTTTCTACCCCCCGAAAGTTATTTTTCAGAATTTTTTCAAATTTTTTTTCCCGACTCAAAAAAAGTTATGAATTTTTTAAAAAAACCGCTCTTTTATTTTTAAATTGCCAGAACTTTTTCAAAAATTGACCGTTTGGGAACTTTTTTTTTTCAAAATTTTTGTTTTTAAATGTAGTTTTCGAAAAAAAATATGAAAAAATTTTCAGAATCCCAGATATATGAAATATTTTAGTTTTTTTGAAAAAACCGTAATTTTCTCAAAGTCCGACCGTTTTTTTTTTTTTTTTTTGCTCTAAAAATACTTCAACTAATTCTGCAATGATCCCCGTTAATCAAAAGATGTGACGACAATTGCTTTTTTTCTTGATTATAAAAAAATTTTTGTTGAATTTTTGCTGATTTTATATAACTTTGTTATGAAATTTTTTTTATTTCCTCGTGAAACCTCAAAAGTTAAAAAATAAAATTTTATTGGAGAATTTCAAGTGATTATCGTCCAAGAAATTGTTATTTAAAAAAAAAAAATAATTTTTTTCTCTCATTGACGTTATTTTTTTACTCTTATGGACGTTTTTTTTTGGTACTGAAATATGACAACTTAACGTCATTTTGGTACTGAAACATGACAAAATAACGTCAATGAGAGAAAAAAATTATTTTTTTTTTTTAAATAACAATTTCTTGGACGATAATCACTTGAAATTCTCCAATAAAATTTTATTTTTCAACTTTTGAGGTTTCACGAGGAAATAAAAAAAATTTCATAACAAAGTTATATAAAATCAGCAAAAATTCAACAAAATTTTTTTTATAATCAAGAAAAAAAATTAGAAGCGATTGTCGTCACATCTTTTGATTAACGGGGATCATTGCAGAATTAGTTGAAGTATTTTTAGAGCAAAAAAAAAAAAACGGTCGGACTTTGAGAAAATTACGGTTTTTTCAAAGAAACTAAAATATTTCATATATCTGGGATTCTGAAAATTTTTTCATATTTTTTTTCGAAAACTACATTCAAAAACAAAAATTTTGAAAAAAAAAAGTTCCCAAACGGTCAATTTTTGAAAAAGTTCTGGCAATTTAAAAATAAAAGAGCGGTTTTTTTCAAAAATTCATAACTTTTTTTGAGTCGGGAAAAAAAATTTGAAAAATTCTGAAAAATAACTTTCGGGGGGTAGAAAAAGATAGAAAATTTTCAGCGAAATCAAAGGGGGTCAGGTAAAAAATTTGTCGATTTGACATGGAATGACCCATATACTATATGCGAATGTTATATATACTTATATATACAATAATAATATTATATACTTGTCGATTTGGAGTACGGGGGAGGGCTGCGGGGGTGGTGGGGCTCAGGTCAAAGAAACTTTTGACCGGTAGTGTATGCGTGTAAAAATAGTTTATGCGAAGATACGTCTCGCGGGGTGATAGACATTGACGACGACCACGACGACGCAACTCTCGTGTTTTCTCAGCGTCAAAGTGTTCGAAGCGTCGATGAGCGCGCCCACGCGCAACGCGATCTCTTCTCGAAGAACCTACGGAGCGGAGTGAATAACGAGAGCGTGGTGCGTGTACAGTGATTTGCTCGGGCGAGCGAAGCTAATCGCGCTCGCCCGAGCCGGTGAACGTTCAACGTGGCGAAAGATCGCGCTTACTCTCTATCTCTCTCTCTCTCTCTGGTATGCGTATGAGGCTGCTCGCCTTGTACGACCTCGTCGTCGTGGTCGTCGTCATTCGCACGCCTCGCACACGCCCCGTGGCTAAAAGACGAGGTATTATTATTGTGATTGAGTCAAAATTAATAATAATAATAATGATCATAACGGTGGTAATGATGATAATAATAGCAATGGAGGGGTCTGCATGAGTTTGCAATTTAAAGAAGGATTTCTTTCGATTAGCTTCTTAAAGGGTTACCCCCACTTGCGATTTTGAAAAAATCGATTTTTTTTATTGCATTTTTTTCAAGTGCAATTTGAAGTGCAGTTTTTTTTGATGCCCGGAATAGATGACTCTATGTAAGTTTACAAAAAAAAAATTTTTCTTCGTGTAAACTGAAATTGAAACTCCAAACGCGTTTTTCTCAAAATGGCATTTCTGAAGTCGGGGTCCAAGATTACTCGAACACTAATGAACCGATCTTCTTGAAATTTTGCAGGCTTATTTAATACATAAAAATGTAGTCTTTAATCGTTCGATTTTTTTCGTTAAAATCCAACCATTAACTTTGACTGTCCGCCATTTTGTGAAAAATGAATATTTTTTAAAATCCTTCGATTAAAGACTAGTTTATACTTATATTTGACTAAATCCATCCGCATTTTTTTTTTCAGATGATCCACTTCGCCGCAATGTTGGTCACCGCAAACCGTGTATATAAAAACATTATTTCATTGACGGCCATTTGCCACTAAACAATGTAATATTTTTCAATAAAAAAATTACTGAAAGTTCTTCAAGATGTGTTCTTTAAGATGGTATATTGATCGATTAAAAAAGTTTTGTAGTTTTCTTTAAAGAAATTCATGAAAAAGGCCTTTTTTGCGCTACAAGTGGGGATAACGCCTTAAATGGATTTTTGCCGTTTCGCAATAGTTTCTTACCATAGAATAGTGATTTATATGATATTATATGATACGACCTGCTAAATGCATAATAATGTGTGTCCTCCAAAAACAGAAGGTGAACTACAAGTGCGTTGAACCGATATCCTATTTTTGCAATGCAACTAATATACTATGTAACAGTTTGTGAGACATGCATAGTTCTTAAAACTATTAAGGCCTTAGGCCACAGTAACGGGTATAAAATCATGTGCGAATTTAACATTTTTTTTCGTATGAAAGAGTGATTCACTCGTAAAATTAATTACACATCTATTTAGTATGAATATCAAGCTGTTAGAAGATATGTATATTTATTTTTTTTCGATGTAGAAAATGGCCGGCAACTAATATTTTCTTTTGTTATCATTCTCTAGGCGCTCCGAGGCGTGACATTTAGCATCCGCAATTTTTTACCTAGAATAAAAAACAAAAATCCTCGTCAATCTACATTAGAAAACCTAGAGAAGTACGTAATGAATTTGATAAATATTGTTTCATTCGCAAGTTGTAAGTAATTGAACTTAAGAAATGAATTTTCAGTGAATAATTTCGTTATAACTGCTCATAAACTGCTCATAAAATGAGAAGTTTTCGATTAATCAGAAATTCCGCACGAACTTCTCTGCGAAGTGCAATTAGGAACATAAATTTTAAATTTGAAGTAAATCGAGTGAAAATTGTTGAAGTTATTCGTCACGCCAATTGGAAAAAAGCTGTTTCGAGAAGTTTCGAGTAGTCGGCCATTTTGTACATCGAAAAAAAATTATATATTTTATAACAGCTTGATGTTCATACTAAATAGATGGGTAATTAATTTTATGAGTGTATCACTTTTTCATACGAAAAAAAAATTGTTAAATTCGCACATGATTTCATACCCGTTACTGTGGCCTAAGGCCTTAAGGCGTTATACGCAGTTGCAAGGCCAAAAAAGTCATTTTTTCACGATTTTTTTCTGGAAAAGGATTTCATTTGGGCAAAACGAAATGAAGTAGGCAGTGTAGTGACATCTTTTAGCTTTAGATTGGCATTTTCTATTTTCAAAAATATTCATTAACATTGCTCCTGTAGGAAGTCTCCTGGAGGTCCCCGAAAAGAAAGTGTCCGGCGGTGAGCGAAGTATCTCCGGTTTGGATTATCTAAAATGAAAAAACCAAAAAGATTCTTTTGGGAGATAGATAAATCCAGGTATTGAGAGAAGGAATAGTCGAAATTTTAATTTTTGACAAAATGGTGGTTCCGGAAAGAAACAATTTCGATTTTCGACCAAATTTGTTTCGTTAAATCGTTGAAAAAAAATAGAAATAATTATCGGAAGTCTTATTCTTTCGATCAATACCTGAAGAATATATCTGACAAGGTTATGTTAAAATTGCTGACCGATCGGTTGAGCCGTTTTTGATAAATCGTGCTCACCGACTTTGAAAACACCGTTTTGAGAAAAACGCGTTTGAAGTTTCGCGCGCTTACTCTGTAGCGCTTCGAGCGTCCTTACAAATATGTGTGTATTTTCGAGAATATTCGCTCGATCGATTTGAAATTTTCAGGGGATATACTTACATATTTGTACATTACGAAAATGCAATAAAAAAAATCGATTTTCTGAAATTTCTAACTGCGTATAACCCGTTACGCTGTGGTTGCTCGAACTGCAAATGATTTACGTCTTCGCTATAATTAAAATGTAGTACCATTTTTTTTCGTATAGTCACTTTTCATAAGGTCTTCTAACAAGTTATACTCGAAAAACGTTAATGTAAACCATATGAATTGTACAAACTTGAAAAGAATAGTAGAAGTTTGGGTAAATATTCGGAAGTGGGGCTCCTGCTAGAATCAGGCTAATTTTTGTATAAATGTTTGTATATGGTTAACAAACATCATCCTTATCATTATTGTAACGGCGCATGACGTTTCCGGAAAAAAATAACTATATGCTTTTCGGTGGGTACTTTACAATATACAGTAAAGTACCCACCCCAGTGTTCTACGCACCCCACGATTCCACGAACCCATGGCGTACGGTGACGTAGAACACTGGGGTGGGTTTGTTGGGCACCTTGGATGGGTGCATGGAATCGTGGGGTGCGTAGAACACTGGGGTGGGCGGGGGGCACCTCGGATGGGTGCGTGGAATTGTGGGGTTCTTAGAACACTGGGGTGGGCCCCCAGTGGGCACCCCACGATTCCACGCACCCGTGGAATAGTACGCCATTCATTTTCAATGGGGGGATTCACGTCCACATTTTTTAATAATTCTTTTTAAGAAACAAATGTCGTGCGTCGTCATAATATTACTTCGTATCATCTGCTATGATCATTAAAAGAAATTTAAAAAAAATTAGCCTGATTCTAGCAAGAGCCCTACTTCCGAATATTTACCAGTGAACCATATCTATATTGTTAAGCCTTTACAATAGTGAACAATCATTTCGGGGATAATAGATAGTAAAGCACGTCACCCAAATCGCATGTTTCGGTATACTTTTCGCTTATAATCGTGTTAACCGTATTATGATTGCAGTGTCAATATACTATAACGAGTTTTACTATACCCTCTTTTACAATGGGCGTTTGTTGTAAATACCATGGACTTTTCTCTACACGTCCATTCACTGGCGATCGAGTGTCCATTTGGCCAGCAAATGGACACTCGGTTTTTTTTTAATGCAATAACGATTAGGCCAAAAATATATCGAGCTAAAAAAATCTATGCTGAAATATATACATACGTATGGACAAGACATAAAGATTTTCACGAAAAAGAAGGCACGGTGCCGATAGAAGGGACAGAAAAAAAGGGCGGGAGAGAGAGAGCGTGGAAGCCCAGCCGAAAGTTGGCCCCGACGAATAGGGAGAGCCGAGCCAGGCGGAGGTATCCTTTTTGAGGGTCCTGCCAACGCACAGCTGGAGCCCGGAAAAGTCTCGGAAAATTGGCACTCTCGGAAAATCGTTGCAGAAGCCTCGGGCAACCGTAACAGGACTGTAGGTGATCGAGAAACGCGCTCGATCCATTTCCGGAAGCGGCAGGGGGTGGGTCATCTCCCTCCCGCCTTCCAAATCAGCCTCTCTGCGGAAAAGCGTGACGCTCGACCCTCATTCTCATTTTTGAATTTTCTCATCTGCGTCGAAACTTTACGATGTTCGGCGTGGAGAAAGGGGGACATCGAAATGGTAAATTGTATAAAACGCCATTTACTTTTGCGGTGAAGTGGGAATGATATTTTTTCTCGGTTTTATATGCCAATAGGATGAAAGGTGGGGCAAGGGAAACGAGACTTTGATGGTAGGAGATATTTGGTTGAACAATTTGAGACGCGTGCGTCGTGGAGTTTCCCTGGAAAATGCGATTTTGACGAAAAATAGGAGAGTCCGAATAACGGGAGAACAGGAGGACGAGGACGCGATCTCTTTGGCCCTTTGGTCCCTCGGGATTTTCGGTGAACATCTCAGTCTCTCTCTCTTTCTGTCTCCCCCCCCCCCCCTGCGTGGAAAAGCATGTTTCTCTTTCGAAAAATGGACACTGCTCGGGAGCAGGCACTCAGAAATTGTGAAGTGCTTCACTTTGCCATTTTCCTTCTAACTAAGGGAGAGAGAGAGCAAGAAAGAGAGACAGAGAGAGAGAGAGAGAGAGGGAGGAAGACAACATTTGCACGTTCTCGCTCCGCCTTGTTTCTATTCAGCTCCGAAGAAAATTCCGAGATCGGGAGAGCAACATTTCCCTCGTTACTAGGGCGACATGCGAGGGCGAAGCGACCATAATATATCCGGATTAGTTTCCCGTGGGAAAGTAGGGGAGGCTGGGGTCAATTGGAACGTTTTTGAGAAAATCGGTTAGTACGACCTAATTTTATACCTTATCTGTTTGGTACTGGGCTTTAAGTGCAGCTAGATTATCTGGCTATATGATAGCAGTATTGCTTTTGCTTCTAATATGCTGTGAACTTAGGTAGAAGCTATTTAGAAACTCTTGGAAAATGTTTCATTTGACCCTGCGTCGGGGTCAATTGAAACGGTGTCTGGGGTTAGTTGAAACGGGTGTTTTCAGCTGATTGAACTGATGTTTCTACTACACCCAGGTACTGTTAATGATGTGTATGAAGCGATCAAGTATGTTTGTTGTGAATAAAATACACATTTAGTTAACCCTTAATAGTCACACGGGGTACACGGGACCCAAACAAATTATTTTGATGCCGTACAACTTTTTTTTCCAATAAAATATACACTTTTTTATTTGCGTAAGCGTTTCATTCTTTCCTTCTAAATCGCACCTGCGGTGGATGAAATAAATATACTTTTTGAAAAGTCCACAGAAACCGCTATGTCTATTTCAAAGTACTTTGTTTCCAGATTATAAAACTATTTTTTTTGTCAATAATTACAAGAGTTACAGCAATTTTTGTAAAAAAAAGTCATCATTCACGTTTTTTTTTGCATAATTTTTTTTGCTTATTTAATATTTAATTTTTGATTTCTAACCAATACTCTTGTATTAAACAAGGTTCAAATTATACCTCACTATTTTTTCATATCGCTCAATGCATTATTTCATTATTTAACAATTTAACAATATAACAATTTCATTATTTAACATTATTTAACAATATAACAATTTAAAAACGCCGCAGTCCCATAGACCCAGTATGACTATAACGTGATTCTAGCTAAGTGTGACTACCAAGGGTTAAAATAATCGGTTTTATTGCTTTTCATTCCAGTTTTGGTATCACCGAAGGCATATTGAGGTTCTTCAATATTATTTGACTCACCTAGTTTTAGTTTACTAAAGATAATCAGTCAGAGAATAGTTTTTGTTACTAGCGAGCAACTCAATGAAATCAACATAGAGATAAATCAACATTATATTAATGTTTTGTCTCATATTAATTCAACTTAACATGTATAAGCTAATAAAAAATGACTTGTTGGTCCAAAAACACTTCTAATATAAACATATATCAGATTCACAAGTTTTTATTCGTTAATGACTATCAGTCAGAGCAGAGAACAGTATTCCTTACTAGGGAGCTACCCAATGAGATCGACTTATTTAAAAACAACACTATTAACAGTTTTTATCTAATATTTATTAACTTCTAAGAAATCAACAAAGACCTATTGGTCCAAACACTCAAATATAAACATTATTTGGATTCACAATTGTGGCACAGAATACATCAGATCACCTGCTGTGCAAACGCCGTGTGCCCACAGCCTACACTCAGCCTACTCCTGGCCTGCTGTGGCCGTAACTTTCCCCGCAAACTAGACAGAAGTATTTTTCAGATTCATCATCCGTAAAAAACTTCATTTTGACGTTTATACTTGTTCTTGCTCTTTCCTTTATTTTTTTCCCCGAGGTTCTTTTTTGCTCTCTTAGCCTGTTTTCTGCGGTCTTTCTCTTCAGTCTCTTTCCTTATCTCTTCTTGTTCTGGGGTATCGGTGTATATTGTTGACTTTCTCTTTTTCCTACCCCTATTTAGCGTTTTCATATTTTTATTATTATACATATTTTTTGACATCTTCATATGCCTTTTTATAATTTTCGAGATCGCAGCTTCCGTGGCTCGTAGTTTCGGACGTTTCTTGGCATCTAAAAAATAAAAGAAGCTCCGGTAAACTTGCTTGAGTATAAAATGTTTGTTCGGGGTCAATAGAAACACGTTTCAATTGACCCCGAACCGTTTGTTTCAACTGCCCCCATATACCCTCGCTTCAAATCATTTATCAAACAGCAAAGAAGCTAAATGTTGTAGGTAGGTACTGACCACAATAAACTCACTAAAATATTCATAGTAATGATGATGGTAAACAACGCTGAAGAAGGAACAATAGTTTTGTGGCAATACGCAAAATAATCGTAAAAAAAACTTACTATTTGTGTCGAAAAAGCGATGCACCCACATGAAATGTTCGACGCTCTGGAAGCGGCGGCGTGAAGTTATTCAACATCTTTCATTTGACCCATGTTTCTATCGACCCCAGCCTCCCCTACACTCCCGCCCGAGTCGCCGCGAAAAATGAAGCTAATAATACGGTTTTACATTGAGAATTTACCTAAGAACTTTCTCGTAAATGTCCAAACGCTTTCGCGCGTCCAACATCGTACACCCGCTCAATTTCAGCTTGGAAAAAAAATGTTACGACAGGCATCACAACTTTATAATATTAGTAAGAAACTGATCAAATTTACTTGAATTAATTTTCTTTCTTTTTAGTATTGAATAAAAAATGAGGTACCAACAAAAGATGAAAAAGGAAATGAAAGCTGAGTGTGATGAATAAAGCTAATGAAATTATTTTACATTCAGTATTTACCGAAGAGATTGCTCATAAATGCTCAACGCCTATCGCGCGCAACTGTCCATGCAGAAACGAAAATCTCCCTTTCTCAGGTTCTACTTGCACGGATCTGGCTGACACAACGTGCAGGTTAAGGGGCTATACTAGTGTGACACTTTCAAAAAATCGATTTTTTTTGCCTTTTTCGACAGTTTATACTTTCAAGACCAGCCTGTAAAAATTTCAAGGCCGTATCTTTAATAATTTTAACTTGCAAAAATCGATAGTTAAATCTTTAAACGCGTTTTTCTCGCAATGAGATTTTTCAAATTTGCTGACATTGTAACTCAAAGAGCAATTATCCGATTGACTTTAAATTTGAAGTGTAGGCCAGCCAGCATGGCTTGGCTGGCCTACACTTGGCCAATTTCGAACAAGAGCAAAATTAGTTGGATGCATGGTTTTGGTTCAAATAGGCATCGTTTTATCGTCGCGGTATTCATGTATTGCCAGAGAGATAACAAAAATGTGTAGCTAACAAGGGACGGTACTTTGAATATACCTTTTTTTGTATTTCTCTTGAAATTTTACTTTTTTCATTGTTAAAAAAACCCGCACCTAGTACGAGAACTACTTTTATATAGATTATAGAATTTTTTTGTTTATTTTTCAGACCAACCATTGTCATGTCATCGATCCGGCGGTGGGACCACATTTTTTATACAAAGTCTCTATTATGCCTCAATAGCGTTGGTAATTTTTTTTTTTTTTTCGGCGCCGGCTTTACAAATTTCTTTGAAAAATTTGTTGAGAGCATTCTTGACGAGAGGATAGGGGTTCCGGCGTAAAAAAACACTTTTCTGCGATTTTTTTCATCTATATGGATAGGGTAAATTTATTGAAATCTTTTGTACATTGTTGTGTCATTTCAAGAACATTCCGTGAAATTTGTACGCGAAAATATCCACAAACAAGCCGGTGACAAAGCTTCTCCAAGAACGCCTTTGAAAAAACACGATTTGCGGTGTTCACTGTATCTCAGCTAGAAATTATCTGAAATTAAGTACCATTAAAATTTAGTCAAAGTATCATCAAATCCTCCCCCCAACGGCCTTTGATAATTTTTTTTTTCATTTCTACATTTTTGGTGGTCATGTAAAGTGAAAAGTGCTATTTTTCACGAAAAATTCCGCCATTTTGGGGGTGGAAAACCCCCTCAATGTAAAAAAAAAATCTTAAACTAACCGTTGGGGGAGGTATTTTATATGTAGTTTTCAAATGGCAGTGAACACGGACTTTGAAAAAGTGGTTTCGAGAAAAACGCGTTTGAAGTTTGGAGAAGTCGGAGCTACAGTGTTAGAGGAGCGGGACTAAATAGTCAATAACTTCGAGAGTTTTGCTCTGATTGACTTGAAATTTGGGATTATAGTCTTGAAATGTTTAACTATAAGGAAAGACAAAAAATCGATTTTTCAAAAGTGCAAACCCCTACCCTCCTGTTAACAAATGTATCTTTCAGAAAATGAAAAAAAAAAACTGACATTTTTCTTTACCGTGGTGTGGTGCCTAACGGTACAGTTGAACGGGCATTGGCGCTAGACGGAGGAAAATTTCCAAGTGAGAGGGGAGAGAGAGAGAGAGAGAGAGAGAGAGAGAGAGAGAGAGAGAGAGAGAGAGAGAGAGAGAGAGAGAAGGCACTCAATAGTCGAGGACGGCGGAGCGTCAGGATGTGCGCCATACCGTGAAAATTTCCGCCCGGAAAAACGTCCCTCGTGTGCAAACCGGAATATTTATCCCTCGAGCTTGCAGCTCGCTCATGCATTCCTAGCAACTCGGCTCTCGTATTCCCTCAAGATACTCACGTGGCCGCGTGGAAAAAAAATTAGACGAGTCTCTCCTCTCCTCAACCTCCTTTTTCTTATGCTCGTGTGAGACGTGGTCTCTCCTCGGACTGAGCTTTTCTCTGCTAGAAAGAGGTACGAGTCATCGCGAGAAAAAGAGCGAGAGAGAGAGAGAGAGAGAGAGAGAGAGAGAGAGAGAGAGAAGGGAGAACGGAAAAGCTGGCTGTCGCCGTAGCTTCGTCCCCTCATGTTTTCCCACTCGCGTAGGTAGCTTTCGTTCTTCTCCACCTTATCCTGAACGTCTGTCAATCTTTTTAATTTTCTTTCTCTTGTTCAGTGAAAGATCAGAATGTAAAAAGAAATTTGCGAATTTTAAAACGCTCTAACTTTGTGAAAAATGATCGTATGGAGATGGAAAAAAAAGCATTTTGAAGCTTGGAGTCTTACGTTTTCAAATCTGTTTTCAACAGTTTTTGTTTTGGCCACGGTTAGTGCGCGATCAAAAGAAATATCGCGAAACAAAAATGTTCGACTTTTTATTTTCCTTCAAGGGGTTACCCCCACTTGCGATTTTGAAAAAAATCGATTTTTTTTTATTGCATTTTTTGAAGTGCAATTTGAAGTGCATTTTTTTTTGATGCCCGGAATAGATGACTCTATGTAAGTTTACAAAAAAAAATATTTTCTTCGTGAAATTAAAACTTTAAACCCGTTTTTCTCAAAATGGCATTTCTGAAGGCGGTGACCAAGATTACTCGAACACTAATGAACCGAACGTCTTGAAATTTTGCAGGCTTATTTAATACATAAAAATGTAGTCTTTAATCGTTCGATTTTTTTTCGTTAAAACCGAACCATTAACTTTGACTGTCCGCCATTTTGTGAAAAATGAATATTTTTTAAAATCCTTCGATTAAAGACTAGTTTATACTTATATTTGACTAAATCCATCCGCATTTTTTTTTTCAGATGATCCACTTCGCCGCAATGTTGGTCACCGCAAACCGTGTATATAAAAACATTATTTCATTGACGGTCATTTGCCACTAAACAATGTAATATTTTTCAATAAAAAAATTACTGAAAGTTCTTCAAGATGTGTTCTTTAAGATGTTATATTGATCGATTGAAAAAATTTTGTAGTTTTCTTTAAAAAAATTCATGAAAAAGGCCTTTTTTGCGCTACAAGTGGGGGTAACGCCTTAATGTGACCCTGGGCTCGGAAAATTGTTCGCCAATGCCAGGGTTACTGAGCTTGATCTCTCAGCTTCAATTTGGTTTTCGAACGATCTCTATACGACAATTTGTTACTGAGATATCGGTCATTAAGGGGTAAGGCCACAGTAGAATGTTCAAAAAATCGATTTTTTTTCTCGCTAAAACAGTGCTTTATCATCATAAGAATAAGTTACTATTCGATTTATAGCACGACATTTTTTTTTCACCGATTTTGAGCGTATAACGAAAGCCCACCTCTGGCACGGCCATAGAGTACCTAAAACTTTAAACGCGTTTTTCTCGAAACAACTTTTTTCCAATTGGCATGACAAAAAACTTCAACAATTTTTTACTCGATTAACTTTAAATTTAAAAGTTATGTTCCCCATTGCATTTCGCAGAGAAGTACGTACGGAATTTCTGATTAATTTTATGAGCAGTTTTATACGAAATTTTTCACTGAAACTTAATTTTAATACCTACAACTTTTGAATAAAACAATATTTTTGAAATTCCGTACGTACTTCTCTAGGTATTCTAATGTAGATTGACGAGAATTGTTGTTTTTAATTCTAGATCAAGGATTGTGAAAGCTAAATGCCACGCCGCGGAGCCCCTTAAAAAAAGATAACAAAAGAAAATATTAATAGTCGGCCATTTTGTACATCGAAAAAAAGTAAACATTTTTAACAGCTTGATAATCACACTAAATAGATGTGTAATTAATTTTATGCCCGTTACCGTGGCTTAACCCCTTAAATGAAATGTCGCACTTGAAATGTCGTTTTTGATCATCGATATCTCACGAATAAATAAACGTACGGCAAAGCGAACGATGGTTTTTTTTTATCCTTTAACTAAACCTCTATAAGTATAAATTATTGCTTCAGGGATTTTTTTACCTCCACTATTGTTTTCTTTAATGACAAAAAGATGACTTTTTCTGGTTTTTCAAAAGTAAAACCTTTGCACTTTGCAAATAACAACTAAAGTACTGATGTTTTCCGGCTTTTTTCAGCTAACGGGACCCCTGAAAGCCCTGTAACATTCCAGGTAGATCCGTCCTGAAGGATCAAAGTTACAAAAAACAGTAAAGAAACACGTTTATTGTTCTCTAACGTCATTTAAAAGGTATCAACATGAGCCAAAAAAAAACTAATTTCTCCACTTTGATTTCAATTTGACATTCACGTGACAAGTCTCATTAGTAAGCCGAAAAAAAAACAAAAAAATTCTGGCTCACTCAACGCGAGAATTTTTTTTAACATACACTAATATATCGTGTTACAGTGCCGGAGAAAAAACATCGATTTTTTTACATCGCTATGTATATAAAAAAGAAGCAACAAAAATGAAGGAAAAATAAAAAACGACAGGAAAACAGAAACAAAAGAATGCAATAAAAATAAATATCCGAGCATTCCGTACCCTTTGCTACCATATTGTTTTTTCGTCCAATTTTTTCGTGGTTTTTCGTAATTTGTTCGGAAGGACCGTGCACCACTTCCGGGTGCCTGATCTACCCCCACTGCCAATTGCACTTCCTTTCTACGGTGGCGAAAAACCTGGATTTGCCCGAAAATCAGGGACTTCCGTATCGGGAGGACAGCAGCAAGAGAACGTTGTCGTGGGAAAAGCAGCGACGAGGGAGGGGCGGGAGAGAGAGAGAGAGACAGAGAGAGAGAGGGAGCGAGGGTGAGAGAGAGAAGAGAGGGTTCAGAGTACCCATTGAGTACTCTGTAACAAACGCGTGGGCGTCGCGCGCGCTCCCGAGAGTCCCGGGGATTCCTCGGGAAATCCCGTGACGTCATCGTGGCCCCTGAACCAATGGGAAGCTCCCAGCACGGTCCGTCGGTCTCCCGTTTTCGTGTGGAAATGCGCGCCCTCCCAACAGGATCCCAGACCACGAAGAGCTCGATTCTTCCTGTCTCTCAAACCCCCCTCGCACCCCCGCATCCCTTCGCCGTCCCTCTTCGTTTCCTTGTCTCCGACCCTCGTTTTCTTCACCCTTGCAGGATCACCCTTCTGGAATTTTCTACACGCGCCGAGTTTTTCTCTCCGGATGAGAAATTGGGGGAAAAAAACGAATGTTACAACTTTTGGCTCGTATTATTCGCAATCGATTTTATCTTTCAACAATAGTATCAATAAAATTCAATATAAAGAAAAATATTAGGCATAGTAAGTAATAATAATAATTATATCATATCGCAATAGATAAAAAGAACAATGATAATTATAGTAAATTATAATATCAATGGTAATAAATACAAGGAATAATTATTTTTACAGTAACTAATAATGATAATAATATTAATCGTGAATAATTTTAGGGAATTCCAGCGATGTTTGTTTTTTAAATTATTCGAAGTTTTTTAAATTATTATGTTTTGATAATTTGAATTTTTCAAAAGTTTCTTCTGAATTTGAATTTAAATAATAATTTTTCATTATTTAACTTCTTTTAAGCTTCCTATGTTGTTGTAATTTAATTTTTTTTACATTTTCCTCTTAAATTTGGAATTTCAATAGTTTTCAGTTATTCAAAATTGTTTGTCTTACATTTTATATTCAATTTTTTTTGTTTGATTTAATTTTACTTGTTTTTGGCGTACGAGGTTTCCAAATTTGAATACTTTTAAAGAAAATTCTCAAATTTTGATTTAAATTGTTAAAAAAAATTCATCCAGCTTGTTTTAAGCGTACCATAATTTAGTTTTCATTCAAATTCTTTTAAAACTTTCCTCTTCAATTTTGTATCGTAAGTTCCCTTTTATCCAACATTTTTTAATCGTATATGAGTAACTCAATATATTCATCGAGGGTAAAAAAAATTCAAAAAGCTACGCGAACCATAAAAATCGGTCTGGTCCGTTCCGTGTTTTTTCTTTTTTTCTTCCGATACCAATTCGAGCTCGAGTCTCGTGGCTCGATTCTCCGGGGTAAACAATGGGGAGGTGAATTTTCATGCGATCACAGAGCGCGAGCACCACGGCTTTTCGATACCCCGTAAGAGAGGGTGGGCCTCGCGAGTTATTATAACGCAGGGAGAAAAGGAACTGGCGGCAATGGAACAGGAGACCAGAAATACCGAAGCCACGACGGAAACGAAAGCAAAGCGCAGACTCCGAGTTCGCGATGTGATCCAGATTGCCCGGTCTCTCCGCGTCACATTTTCCTAGACAGGAATCACTATACGTAATCGTAAGTTTGCTATTTTTTAGGGAGAAAGAACTTTGAGACTAACAGCAATAATAATAATTATTATTATGATTATTATTATTATCATTGGCATATAATAATAATAATAATTATTATTATTATTATTATTATGAAGGTCGAGCCTACCCCACCCAGGTGGATGAATGTTTGCCAGTGCAAGCTGAGGAAGTGCGTTGCCCGCAGCAATAAAATCTTATAATACTAATTATAATAGTAGCAATTATCATTTTATTATAATAGTTGCAATTAGAAGTAGGAGTAGTATTTACTATTTCGAAACCCCTTCAGGGTGTTTACACATAGAAAATTCCAACGTACATATACGTTTTCCCTTTAGATCATTTTCTTATTTCTAACTTACATCCTATTGTCGCTTTGCTTTTCGTTTCGTCTCGCATTTGCTTCCTCGTTTGCTGTTTCCCAATTACTTTCTCGAAGTCCCAAGTAGGAAATCAAAAGGCTGACGATGGAAACAAGCTTGTGCGAGCCTTGTTTCACCGAGCCTGAGTGAGACAGACCTGGCCCAGGTTTCATTGCATCGTTTGGAGCAGCCTGGAACCAAGACTGGCTGCTTAGCCTAAACTCAGGGTTATTTCAAGCTTCATTCAGCCGGTGAATTTTGAGGCTGAAAAATCAAGGCAGGATGCAGGCTTGTTTCAGGTTGTGATAAAATAAAATAAGTTTAAAATAATATTTTTTCTGTACTATTATGAAAAAAAAATTTAGCAGTAAATTTGTCGGGTGCGAAGGCACGAAAAACGAAAGCGAAGGAGGCAGCTCAGAACATTTAAACATATGCCCTTATCGATATTTATGAGGTACACAAAAAAGTGTATACGAAAATAAAAGTACGCAATAAAATAAAGTATTGTTTTTAAAAATATTTTTTATATATATTTTGTAACAAATAATATAACAAATAATAAATATATATAATAAATCAAATGAATTCTTTACAAATTTGTTCAATTTACCCCAATGTAGAATATAGAAAACTAAAAACAGGCCTCATATAGCCTCGGGAAGAGTTTGAGAAAAGCCTGGTCGTAAATGCTCGTGAAGGCTTCATTAAGGCTCGTTTTGAGCCTTGTTGTTTCGTCGTTTCAGGCTTAGTACAGGCTTCTCTACCAGCCTTTGGTCAAGCCTGTGTGCAAGAGCCTGAAACCGCGTTATCATTCAGAGGTTCAGCTAGGCCTGAAATCAGACTGGTGCTCAGCCTGAATTAAAAAATGTGAGCCTTGTTTCAGAGCTTGGCGAGCCCTTTTTTCATCGTCAATTCCTACCTGGGGTGCTTTATGTACATACACAGTTCAATTACAGGTTTCTTTTTTAGCACCGTCTGTATCTTTCTATCGATTTGCGTTCCTTCTTTATCCCCATAATAGTTGTAATTATAATTTGATTATAATAGTTGTAATTATAATTATATTATAATTGTACCATTAACTAAACTACTATTACTACTAAAATAGTAGTAGTAATTATAACTGTCTTATGATATTGGGAGTACAAATAAGTCTCCGCCGTTTGACAAAAGATGGCCCCACCAGGAGGTTACGGTTGAAATTGTCAGATGTAAAACGTAATATCGTAAGGTTGGACATCTAGCAAGGCCATAACCTTGAAATATTAGCGATTTTGTATCAACGTCGCATACATTTTTTCGTGCGAGTATGTCGAGTTTTGAGCCGAATAAGCGTCATTTCCCTCCAATAATGCTTCCAATTCCGCGTTTTCGTTTCGGCCTTCCGCTACGTTCTTTGTCTTCGACGTCAAACTCACCGTTCGTAAACTTTTTAAACCACTCGCCACACCTTCTCTCACTTAAGGGGCTATACCAGTGTGAACGCTGAAAATTTGAGTGATTTTCGGGAATTTTTTGGAAGAATAGTACTCAATTAAATGTTTCGGAAAATTAAGAATATATTTGGCTATATTGGACCTGTATTACATATTTTTTTCATAGAAAAATATTGAGATCCAGGCGACTTATGCGCTGCCAAATCGTCAATTTTCATCCTATCAAAAATATCGTACGTCATTGTAGAGTGAATATATTCAAGAGTACTCAGTTCAAATTTCAAGTCAATCGGATATTTGCTCTTTAAGTAACAATGTCAGCAAATTTGAAAAATCTGATTTCGAGAAAAATGCGTTTAAAGATTTAAGTATCGATTTTTGTTAAAACTGCTAACTATAAACGTAAAGTATAAAGTATAATCTGTCGCAAAAGGCAAAAAAAGCGATTTGTTTAAGGCGGTCCTCTAGTTTCTCGGGTCGAAAAAATCGATTTTGTTTTTTCATAAATCACATCTACGACATGTGTAGAAAATGTGTGCCAAAGAATTTTTCGATATTCGAAGTGGTTCACAAATTACGGCCCTGGAACGGAGCAGGTATACGGAGCAGGTATACTTTCAAACGCGTTTTTCTCGAAACACCATTTTTCGAAACGGTGACCACGATATTTCAGAAACTACTGCACCGATCTTGTTCAAATTTATACAGCATCTTTAATATGTTATAAGCCAGCGATTGAACCAGGATTATCATGATTGCTTCGACAGTTTTTTTTGCACGAGCGAAAAACTTAAGAAAAAATGAGTAAAAAATAGAATGTAATTTTCAAAAGTGTATAAAAAAGTCAATTTTTGTAATTTAGAATTCACTCTAGTTCAATCGCTAGTCTTAAATATGAAGATTAAAATGCCGTTTGGTTTTTTGATTTCAGATAAGCAGAACAGCCGCAATCTTGGTCACCATCAAGCACCTCTTTTACTTGATGTCTTCCTGTCGGCCACTATAACCTTTATTCTATTATATATTTTGACTTCAAAAAATTTGTAAAGCTTATTTAAATGTTAATAAAGATTATGCAAAACCAATGAGATTGATTATTTCGATGCTTTGCCCGTAAAAAATTATTGAAAAAGCCGTAAAAAACAGCCGAGAAACTAGAGGACCGCGTTAAAGTGTCACACTGGTATAACCCCTTAAAGCAGCCTCACCATACGCTTCTACAAGCAATCAATGCGCCTCAGCTGCAGATTTACTCAAATTAAAGAAGTAAAGAATAGTTATAAAGTTCCGGCGAATGACGCTTATTCGGCTCAGTAATCGACATTTTCGCACATAATAAAATTATGTGATGCTTATACAAAATCGCGTATATTTCAAGGTTATGGTCTCGCCAGATGTCCAACCTTAAGATATGATGTTTTACATCTGACAATTTCAACCATAACCTCCTGGTGGGGCCATCTTTTGACTTTCGCTAGCATGCTCTTGACGTGAGAGCCGGGTTGAAATTCCGAACTTTGAATGGGCCGACGGTTCAAAATTCCTAACTTTAATGTTCCGAAATTACGAGGTTCATCAAGATTATGCCAGCGAAAGTCTACACAGTTGACTGTGAGTGATGTAGAACGTATAACATTGTCTAGACAAATTTCAAAATTGACGTAAAATCACTTCTTAATAAAAAAAAATTCTTCAAATAATTCGTCGATTTATTGAAAATTTTGAAACTTTTAAAACTTCCATAGCCGAATTATTTTGACGGTGTTCAGATTTTCGGAGTTTTGATCCTTCGGGGTAGTATTCTTTCGGAGTTTTGAGCTTTCAGATCATTCAAAGTTCGGAATTTCAACCCCGCCCCGTTTTTGTGCCCCTTTCCATTTTTATTTCCCGCTCCTTTACATTTCCATTCCAAACGGCTTGCCAGATTGCCCCCTCGCCTACACTATCCATTGCTTCTGTTATTTATTTTCCCCATTTCTATGGGTTATTACTTATAATTTCTCTTACTTCAATAGTAATAATTATAATTATAATAAAAGTAGTAAGAATAATTTTTGCTTTACTTCAATTTCGTCAATAACGAATCCACGGAAACAGATCGCCTGAAAATAAAATAAAATGTATTAAAAGGAAAATAGGATGGGAAGAAGGTGCGAAACGGTCGTAGGACCCGCGGCGCGAAACGAAATCGCTCGAGCGAAAATCGTAAAAGCTGACGCACCGGGTCGAAGTTTATTGGCGATAAAATGCCCAGTGGTTTTTTTTTATTTCTCTTTGTTCATTAAAAATGCCTCACGAAGACAAGGTTTACGTTCGCAAGGTGTATATACATACATATATATACATATACATATACATATATATATATATATATATATATATATATATATATATATATATATATATATATATATATATACACCTGCGTGTATTCGACACCTCATTCGCACTATCCAATTTACGAGCGCCCGTACAATAAACGCGTGAGAACATTTTGCAACTCTCTCGCGAATTGCGCAACAGCGACAGAGGGGGTGCGAACGACAGATATTGATAGAGCGCAAAAGTATTTTATTCGCCAGGACAAGATTCGCGAATTTTCTTTGCGTGATCGACTTTACAGATGTGGCTAACATATTGATCGTAAGGCGGCGGGGCGAGAGAGAGGAGGGGAGAACATGCAACAAGGAGAAGATACTTGATGGAGAAAAAAAGTGATCGTCTTTACCGACGCGGGTTTTCGTTACTTTCTCCGTGACCATAATGATCAGAATTATCAAAAGAAACAACAAGAATAATAGTATGGTGATAATAATAGTAGCAGCGATAACGATAATAATAATAATAGAAACGATCAACAGCAACAATAATAGTTACAACAATGATGGTAACTATTATTGTTACTATTATGGTAAGAATAACGACGATAATAACTCGAACGTTGAACTTACTAACATTGTTGATCGTAACAACAACAATAATCATAATAATAAAAAATTGTTATTTGATTTTGATTTTAATAATAATGTTTACACCTGTTTGCTTTAATTTTAGATTTAACCCTAGAACTACAAACCGGGGTAAGTATTTACCCCACGCGTTTCTTGTTCGTAAAATCGTTCTGAAAGCAGTAATGCGACTCGGTAGTTATACACGAATCTCTTCGTTTTTTTTATGCAGAAGAGAATGGTAAAAAGCAAATTCAATTTCATTAAAGTTCAGTCAGTGAAAAATCGACTTAAATACCTGATAGTGCTAAAAAACGGCCAAAACGTCATTTTGCAAACAAAAATTCATATCTGTTGTTCTAATTGACCGATTTTCAAATTTCAAACGCGGTTGTAAAGAGAACCCATCAGACTTCTAGAAAAAAATATCACGATTTTTTGGCAGAAAGGTCTATTTTTTTGGGACTCTGAAAATGCAAAAAATTGGGGAGCTGATATATGGAAAAAATCAATGAAAAAAATCAATGAAAAAAATCAATGAAAAAGCCATGAAATATTGGTTTCCAAGCATATTTGTTTGGTTTCTGCTGTGCGAAATATGAAGAAAAAAAATAGAAATTTGATACTTGCAAATATTAAAAAGTAAAGTTATTATGATCCTCTGGCAGTCTCGGATTGCATCAACATTTTCGTCAGTCAAATTATATGTTTCCGCCATTATCTGCCACAGAATGGAATATGTTCCAATTGTTTTCGCTTCCCCCGTGTATGGGCACATAAAATATGAAAATCATCGCCGACAATGATGTAGACAATGCTTTACCATCAAATAACCTTATAATAGGTACGTGAAATAAACGTATATCAGCGAGAAACAGAAAATCAACTTACCTACACAAAACACTAACCGGAGCTACAAACCGGGGTAGATATCAACCCCACGCGCGCTTCGCGTCTTCGCTCTGTCGCAGTAAACAAAGAACTGAGTGCGCTCCCGACCTGACTCTACTGTTAGAACTTTGAACTGAATTATGGTGCAGGTTTAGTGTCGATATTTTCACTGATTAGCTTACAAGGAACATCCCTCAAGTGACACCCTTCGATTTTGTTAAAATTTGGATGTGTTATAAAGCATCGAAAAGTAAGCGATACCTATTTTTTATCGGCGGAAAAACGGTTTTAAGGGCTGAAACGCACCCTCAAAAATGGGGATGTTTTTCGTTTTTCGTCGATAACGTTTTACCGATACGAGATATTAAAAAATTTCAAATTGCAACAATGTTTATTTTTTTGTGCACTATACATTGGACATGAGAACGATAACGTTATCGACGAAAAACGAAAAACACCCCTATTTCCGAGGGTTCGTTTCACCCCTCAAAACCGTTCCGCCGATAAAAAAAAATTTCGAGGGATCGTTTCACCCCTCAAAACCCTTCCGCCGATAAAAAAAAATACGTATCGCCTACTTTTCGGTGCTTTATAACCCTATCCAAATTTCAACAAAATCGAAGAGTGTCACCTGAGGGATGTTCCTTGTTAGGAGCGTAGTTCAAAGTTCGCCTGGGGTAGATATCTACCCCGGTTTGTAGTTCCAGGGTTAATAATAATTTTTTAATTTCTTCTCTTTAATTTAAAATCTGATAATAATTTTTCAGTTGGTTCTCTTTCACTAAAAATTTCATAATAGTTTTGATATTTGTTCTCTTTCATTTTAAATTTAATAATACAAAATAATAATAATAATAATAATAGTAACAATAATGAAGCCTCGATTAAAAATATAACAAAAATACCCTTGTAATGCTACGTAGCTGTGGAAACAAACGGAGCATCGTTCGGTTGTTTGTGTTGCTCCATAATTTGCTAGATACAGAGAGAGAGGAAGAGAGCGAGAGAGCGAGAGAGAGAGATTTCGAGCGAGAGAGAGAGAGAGAGAGAGAGAGAGAGAGAGAGAGAGAGAGAGAGAGAGAGAGAGAGAGAGGAAAGCAAAAAGGCTGCAATCGGGTGCAACGATGTTCAGGAAAGTTACATGTTACATGTCCAACACTACTGTGTTGAAGAAACGAGGGGTGTCCTAGGTAAATGCACTTCCGGACGGAATTGCAAGTACGTGCGCGAGCGTAAACGTAAAGTCATCTCGCCACGGCTCTTTCCCTCTCTCTCTCTCTCTCTCTCTCTCTCTCTCTCTCTCTCTCTCTCTCTCTTTCCCTCTACCTCCAGGTCTCCTCCAACGATCCGCGCACCATCCAGATCGTAAAGATACCGTACGAGTCGATGTAACGCCACTCGGGCATACACAATGCGTGTCCTGTTTCCCTCCGTTCCCTCCTCATCTTCTCATCAGCCCTTACAATGCCTAACACGATCCGAACGGACACCCGTTAATCCTATTTCCATCCATAACACCCTAATACTCGGCCCCCCTAATCTACGTCCTACCCGCACAATCGAACCTCTATCGCTAGCTCATCAAAATCCTAAACTACACATGCACACATACAGGGTGTCCCTCTTATCTCTGCCACCAGAAATAACTCGGTAATTATCGGGGTCGCAAAAAAAAGTTCCAGACAAAAGTTGTACGGTGTGAAGGGGGCCACCAAAGGCGACCAAGTTTTTGTATTTCGGTGGAGGCGCTGACGCACAGTGAAGGTCACCTCCACTTTTTTAAATGGAATTCTACATTTTTTTTCAACCATCTTGTGGAGTACCTCAAGCCGCATAAAAAACATTACGGGGTCAAAGTCGATCAAGGTCATTCAAGGTCACCTATTAAAATGAAATACACATTTAAATATCTCGGATCACTACCAAATGTTTGGTAGTGATGCGAGATATTTAGAATTGTATAATTGATACTGACCTTGAATGACCTTGAACGACTTTGACCCCCAACGAAATAAAAAAAAAAAATTGGTCGCATTTGATGGCCCCTTTCACACCGTACAACTTTTGTCTGAAACATTTTTTTATGACGTCGATAATTACCGAGTCATTCCGGTTGGCAGAGATAAGAGGGTCCACCCTGGATATACAGGGTGGACCATTCAACGTGACCACCCTAAATATCTCCACTGCCTTTAGAGTGATGAAAAGAATGTCAGAAGGTAATTTGATTGATTTCAAAGGGCTGATACAGGGGTGAAAGATTCATTTTTGTCAAGCTCATAGTCTTTGCGTTCTCAAGGTCATCAATGGTTTTTCAAGTGGGAGCATGTTTTTTTTTATTAACACGTTGTAGCTGATATTCAGACGAATCCAACGACCTATGATATGATGACCTTGAAATGATTTTTCACCTAAATACACGTGTAAAAGCGACAAATCGCGATGGCATTGAAGAACATCCGAATAATGTAATGGATTTTTTTTAGCAGAAAATTTATCGTAACAAACATTCGAAGTGATGGCCTCGACACATTTTTGAAGACCTCAGACGAATGATTCTCTTGACCTTCGAATAGTTTCTGGTGTGATAGCGGCGCAGGCTCTTGGAATTCGGGACAATAACTAAGCAACTTTTTAAAGTAATTGGCACGATATGCATAGTACATTTTTACACCGCAAGCTATCAAAGTCACATGTTCGAATTGGTTTGTATGAAAATTCTGCACAAGATATTTTTTTCCCCAAGATATTTTTTTTATTAAAGTTTCCCTAATATTTAAGATTGAAAAGAAGACTTTCCCAGATAAAACAAATAAATAAGCGTATTTTTTTAAACCGGGTAAAAAAAAGTTATCATTTGTAGAAATGGCATGCGAAAAACCAAAAGTAGATGATTTATATTTTGAAAAAAGTGAATGTTTTACTAAACTGAAATTCCAGCATATAGTAGGACATGATCTAACCTATCGACGGTTACAGGATTATCCATTCATAACAGGACACTATGTATATATATATATATATATATATATATATATATATATATATATATATATATATATATATATATATATATATATATATATATATATATATATATATATATATATATATATATATAATTAATAATTAAAATATATATAAATAATACAAAATTCTAGTGTCTATCGGTACATTCATTTATTAAGGCTGAAATTACGCTATTATTTTTGGAAATTTAGTCCTTCTGTCCCTTCACCATTTATGAGGAAGTTCTTCGCTAAATACTCACGGTTATACACAGCCCAATTATTCAAACGATTACGGCCATTGGGAAGACGTAGTAACGCGTAAAAAGTTTTTGCTGTAGTTTGCATCGTTGCAATGCAACCAAAGTTCTCTTTAATCATTCCGTTTCCTTATTAAACGATATATTTTTTTCTCATTTACATCGTAATTCGAAAAGACCGAAAAAAATTGTTTTTCACAAAAGAACGAAAAAAACAATATATTGTTTTTGCTCATGTATATCATCATTTAAAAACACAGAAAAACGAAGACACGAAATCGCAATAATCACAAATAGAACAGCGTGCATGACTGGATGCGCCTTCAACAGCCTCATACTGTTCTTTCTCCTTGGACATCGAAATCATTTATTGTTATGTTACATGACAGATCATGGTTGCACAATTAACCGACAGAAAAAACAGAATTCATCTCAGATCTCCAATTGGCAAAGACTGCCACAATAAATTTAGGCAATTGAAGAAAAAATAAATGTTTATTGTATGTCAAAGATGCCAATCTGCCGGCGGCCATGTTTCTCTCGTTTCTTAATAGCTTGTTTTTTTGTATTCTCAGTGATTTTTTTTAAGGCGCTCAATATATGTACCCTTGTCTTTAAAAAAATGCGTTTTTTTTTCATCAACTGTTTCCCAGAAGAAAAAAATCGAAATTCAACCATTTTATCGAGCCTCTAGGTAGATGTAGGCCCTTAAAAAAACAAAAAGGAATGTATCAAAATATCACTATGGAGCTTTGTCGCGCCGGAAGTATGGTACTCTCCCGATATACGTATCGTACATGTAGTCACGCATATACTGAGAAAAAAAAATCATTCATCCCCTATAATTGGTGTTATTAAATGAAATTTCGTCGATTCAATTGTAAAAATGTTGATGTAAATAATCGGATTCATTAGTGCAAACAAAACGCTATTGACTTTAATAACATGATAAAATTGAAAGATTTCTTTCATTTAAAAGACATATCGTTAGCCGAGAACAATATATTATTGAAACTACCTAAAAAATTATCGTGAACAAAGTATATAGTTTTGAATGCATTTTCTGCAAAGAACAAAAAAGCGTTTCAATTCATAACATGAATATTGTTGATTCGAGTACTCAAGAAAAATTGAATTTCACTCGTTTGGTTCAGATAAAAATTCTATCGAGTTAATATGTTATTTTATTTTTTCACCATATCCGATATTGATTTCCATGTACATCATTCGTTAACATATTAATATTTTATTTTGATTGAAAAATATTAAGCAAATGTCTGAATTGGTTAAAAAATTATGCGAAAATGAAATTTGTTATTTGCGCATTTGGTTGAAAAAATTCAACCAAGTTTTGGCCGAGCGCCACCGAAATTATAGATGTGAGGAAACCCACAGTTCTCGGAGTAACCGCTAGACGCCGCACGCGCGCTCGTTTCTCGTAAGCGTAGCGCGAACCGAAAACCTACTTAAACGCCGGAGAAACTCTAGAGAGTATCGCTTCTTGGCCTGTGGCTAAAATCAAAGTGTAGTATCTGTGCTTATCAGTTGAATATCTGATATTCTCTCCATGGATATTCCATTGGACATCTGATATTCTCTCCACTATTATCGTGGATGATCATTCTAATGCTCACTTTTTATTTAAGATTTAAAACAAATTGAAAGCCTTACGTTCCATGGCATATTCGTTTCGATGCAGTAAAGAAATAATTAATTCTATTGATTATAATTTTGTACGAAATAAAAAATGTTGTAGCAACCGCTTAATCATTTTATCCATACATCTAGGGATTGTATATAGAATGATTTCTATTGAAATCATTCTATATACAATAATATATTGTATATATATATATATATATACAATATATATATATATATATATATATATATATATATATATATATATATATATATATATATATATTCTATATATAGGATAATATAGAATATAATTCTATTTGAAAGATAATGCAGATAGTCAGAGAACAGAAGAGCTTTTTCAAATAAAATAATATGTCATTTAAATCAATCACATTTTCCAATATTTTATAGTATTGTAAAAACATTTATTTAGATCAACCAATATATTTTTTTGATTCAGTTGGTTTTTTTGCTCAGTATATGCAACGGTGTGAGTAATCCTGGCCGCGTTTGCCGTTGGGCACGAATAGGTGCATTGCCGGGCTAGAGTTTCTCCCGCGTCGTCAGCGGGGAGTTCTTGTGCATACTTCCGGGAGAATGCCCCGGGGATCGAGGCTCTGGTTCTCTTCCTCCCCTCCCCCCTCTCCCTCCCTTTGTCTCTCAGGCTTCTCCCTGGTAGGAACAAGGGTGTTTCATCCCTCCGCGTACATACACCTTTTCCACTTTACGAGGGTGTATTTCCTCGAGCAGGCGAGCGTGGACATAACCTTTATAGGGTCTTCTGGAATTAAACGAAACTCTCCCGCTGCTGCTGCCGTCGTCGTCGCGAAACGATTCTCGCGTCGGGGCACGATCTTTCTGAGCAATCTTTCCAGGGCGATCATGTCGATGGAATTGCGAGACCCGGGAAATAAAGGCGGGCCGCATCGATCGCGAACTTTACGTTGGCACTTTTACGTTGCAACTTTTTTATCATCCCTACCGTAAAATCGTATGAAGAAAAGAGAAAAGTAGTCACATTTCGGAAAAGCGGGATTGCATTAGGACGTTGAATACGTTCTCGCTCTTTTCCAACAGATGGCTGCAGAACTGCGTGCGTGTAGTTTAAGGGGTCTTCTCACTTTAGACGCTAAAAAAGGCTATTTTCATGGACTTTTTTGGATAGGTTTATATTATAGATATTGATATAAAGGTTGTTACACTTGATACATACATTTTCGAAATACATCGAAAAAAATTGTTTATTTATTCACGTCACTATTTATAGACGAAAATGGTAGTTGAAAAAATGTTCAAAAAAATTGTAGGTCTGCGCTGCTGGTGAAATCTCGGAGATGAATCATCCAAAACAAAAAAATCAAACTATTTTAGATTTAGCATGTCAAGGGACTATACCAGTGTGACACTTTCAAAAAATCGATTTTTTTGCCTTTTTCGACAGTTTATACTTTCAAGAATATCCTGTAAAAATTTCAAGGCCGTATCTCTAATCATTTCATCTTGCAAAAATCGATAGTCAAGGCGTTACCCCCACTTGTAGCGCAAAAAAAGAAAGCTTTTTTCATGAATTTTTTAAAAGAAAACTACAAAACTTTTTTAATCGATCAATATACCATCTTAAAGAACACATCTTGAAGAACTTTCAGTAATTTTTTTATTGAAAAATATTACATTGTTTAGTGGCAAATGGCCGTCAATAAAATAATGTTTTTATATACACGGTTTGCGGTGACCAACATTGCGGCGAAGTGGATCATCTGAAAAAAAAATGCGGATGGATTTAGTCAAATATAAGTATAAACTAATCTTTAATCGAAGGATTTTAAAAAATATTCATTTTTCACAAAATGGCGGACAGTCAAAGTTAATGGTTCGATTTTAACGAAAAAAAACGGCCGTTTTTTGGCTATAAAACAGCCATTTTTTTCGAAAAAAAAAATTCGAACGATTAAAGACTACATTTTTATGTATTAAATAAGCCTGCAAAATTTCAAGAAGATCGGTTCATTAGTGTTCGAGTAATCTTGGTCACCGACTTCAGAAATGCGATTTTGAGAAAAACGCGTTTAAAGTTTCAATTTCAGTTTACACGAAGAAAATATTTTTTTTTGTAAACTTACATAGAGTCATCTATTCCGGGCATCAAAAAAAAACTGCACTTCAAATTGCACTTCAAAAAAATGCAATAAAAAAAAATCGATTTTTTCAAAATCGCAAGTGGGGGTAACCCCTTAAATCTTTAAACGCGTTTTCCTCGAAATGACATTTTTCAAATTTGCTGACATTGTAACTCAAAGAGCAATTATCCGATTGACTTGAAATTTGAACTGAGTACTCTTGAAAATATTTACTGTACAATGACATAGGATATTTTTGATTGAATGAAAATTGACGATTTGGCATTGAAAAAAACGACCATTTTATAGGCAAGAAAACATTTTTTTCATAACCACGCCATTTTGTTAGATTTTGACATTTTTCCAGAATCCTACGTCATTGTACAGGAAATACCTTCCAGTTTATCGACATTTTTTCCTTTTTCGGTTACAACTACTCAATCAGCCGGAATCATGTCAGCAGTGGAGGAACTTTTTTTTTGGCGCCTCCAAAGCAGCGCCTAAGTCGCTTGGATCTCAAAATTTTTCTATGAAAATAATATGTAATATAGGTCAAATATAGCCAACTATTTTCTTAATTTTCAGAAATATTTAATTGAATACTTTTTTCCAAAAAATCCCGGAAAATCACACAAATTTTCAGCGTTCACACTGGTATAGCCTCTTAATGGCTATAGCGCATATCATACGATTTTTTATATGCAAAAATAACAAAATGGCGGACATTTTTCGAAAAAAACGTTTTTTTCACCGTTTTTGGCAAAAAATAGTAAATATCAAAATTTAAAAAAATCCTTTATATGCGCTATAGCTATAGTTGTAAAGAATATGTGGTTAACATTTCATAAGGATCGGTTTAGTAGTTTCGAAGATGTTATGAACAAGTCGTCGAAAAACGTTGTTTCGAGAAAAACGCGTTTACAGTTTGTTTGGATTATATAAATACATAATTTAAAAAAAATGTATTTTGTAAGTGTATTTATTAAGTGTAACAACTTTTATATCAATATATACAATATGAACCTATCAAAAAATTCATGAAAATACCCTTTTCTAACGCCTAAAGTGAGAAGACCCCTTAAGATGCTAACGCATCAATAATGAAATATTACAAGCAAGCTTGAAATTCGGTGTATGTTATTTCGCCAAAGTGTGAACAACTTTTTTTTCATAGTGTTAAACGTGACAAATTTCATCCCCAAAAAAGAGTATTTGCGTGTAATTTTACTGCACTGCTTTATTTTAAAAAAATCTGCAGCTGAAGCGCACAGACTTCCTGTTGAGACTTATGGCGACCATACTCTGTCGGAAACAACGTGCAGAGATTGGTTTAGGCGCTTAAAAAATAATGATTCTGATGTGTTGAATTGGAGGCATTACTTCATGAAGGAGTCAGACGCTAGCTGAAATTGCAGAACCATTAGGAGTTGATCACACAACAGTTCTGAAAAGTTAGAAAGCCTTGGGAATGATTTTATCAAATAAAGCATTAATTTTCACGAAAAAACAGCGAGAACTTATTCGACATCCCAATAATATATATATTTTTTACCAATATCACTGGTTGTTCATGTGTAGAAAGATACAGACGCAATGTGAACAGGACGCGCAATAAGATTTCTTTTAGGTGGTTGCATATGGAAGCGCCCATTTTTGAGCGAAAGAAAAGATAATGGTTCGGTGTGAATTAGGAAAACTGGTTTATGCAAAGTATTGCGTTGCAAAGGATGTAAAAGATTCCACGGAGGAAGAATTTGGATTCTTTAGAGTCAAGCCAGTCATCTAGCCAGTCATTGACTCCTTCGTACGAGGTGAAGTGCTAAAAGCGCTGACTGCATGGACCGGAACAAATAGTGATTGGAGGAAGCGATGTCTGCGGAATATGCCGGTTGGGGTAGGATTGCCCAGTTCACTCCTTCCAAGTCCTTTTTGACCCGCTGAGCAACATGTGGCGCTGTTGTGATGCAAAATCAACTTGTCATGGTGATTCTCCAATTACGGCCTCTTCTCGTGCAGAGCTCGCTTCAAACGCATCAGTTGCAGTCTATAACGAACCCCAGTGATGCTTTCCGACGCTTTCAGCAGCTCGTCATAAACGGCAGCCCGCTTTTGGGTACTTTTCCGCCCCCCTTGTTGTCCATAGAGAAATGACGGCGTTGGAAGCGGCGGAAGCACTCTTTGCACATTGTTCTCGATGGAACATCTTCGGCGTACAGTTCCTCCAGCAAATGATGCGTTTTGGCAGCCGATTTCTTTGTCAGTGAATAATGGCGCGTAACTTGCTGCAAATGTGACTTATGTGTTCCAAAACTTGCCATTGTAAAGACGATCAACACAGATGACGTTAACGCGTCGTACAAATGACACCGATGGCGTTTTAGCGGAACTCTATAGACCTGTCATCATGTGTGGTGCCAACTTTTGGCCGGCGACGCTTGAACTGTGCGTGAAAAAAAACAAACATGTAAATTTCGGGGATATTACGATATCTGTGGCCCCTAAGTTGAATCTCGTGGCCTCCATATTTCGACCAGAAGAAAGACTTTTTCAAGAGTGACAAAAGTCGATATTCGGCGCAGGGGCAAGGAGTAAAAAATGTATAAATCGCGCCCACACCAGTATACCATTATTACATGGACACACTCGCAAAAAAATACCACAATATAGTTAAAACATGTTTTTTATAATGCTCCCATATGTGCCATAACACAAAAGTGGTACGACTTTTTTCCCCGTATATGTGGAATACACAGTTAAGGCCTTAGGCCACTCTAGGGACCGAAAAAAATAAGCCTTTAAGGGATTTTTTTTCCGAAAAACTACAAAATAAATCGAGAATACAAAAAGGGTGTTTATTATACATATCAGTGACTGTATACAATAATTTTTTTGGAGCGATCAATTTCAAAATGGCGGCTGTGCAGCGCTTTTGCGATGACGTCTCCGCTTTTCCAGGTTCCACGGCCGGACTACAGCTTCTGTAATTATTTGAATTATAATGAGCCAATGATTTTTTTTCGATTATACATAATAACTGCTATAGAAGTACGTAGGATTTTTTCTATATATTGATTTTTGGCCAAATGGCGCACTTCTGGAGTGGAAAGTGAAAAATTTGCCGAAAAATCGTCAGAAAATTGTTAACAACAAATGAACTATGCAATGTAAAAAAAATCCTACGTACTTCCATAGACAATGTATTTTTCAAGATATATTCAACATTTCTAAAATTCTTGTACTAAAATTCGAAAACCGAGTTTTTAGAGATTTTTCCCGGCCATAATCTTTGGGGACATTATTTTTGAGGTCCTAGGGGACCATTAAAAAAAATCGATTTTTCGAAAATTCTGGCGTGGCCTGCCCCTTAAGAGGTTAAAAGTACTACTCTACTATCTACTCACACCGAAAAGCGAGGAAAACACGGCAGTGTTATATAAAATAAATTTTGTAAGTCTCAAGTAAATCTGGCCTAAAAATATGGTTTCTCTACAAACTTCAACACTCTCCTTCAACCCGGCTTGAAGGTTAAATTTCGGAAATAGCTGAAATACCTGCTTAATTATTAGGTGAAGGAAAAATATTTAACTTGTAGTGTATTTATGCCAAGTTTCAAGTAAATCTAACCAAAACATGTTTTCCTATACAAACTTTAACACCCCCGTTCAACCCCATTAAGGGGTTACGTGGGATAAAAAATTTCAAACAATCCATTTTTTTAATTTTATTGTTTAATAGTACAATTTGTCTAGAATATTCTCCCAATGTTTTAAGTCAATAGAAGTAAAACTCTAGGTAATTGCCCCCGTTGGGAAAAACCGGCTGGGAGCGACGCGGGTATATCGCATTTTTCTCAAAACACGATTTTTTAAGTCAGTGGAGACGATTTCTCAAAAACTAACGCGTCGATCTTATTGAAATTTTGCACACTTCTTCAAAATAGCATTGAACAGTGATTGAACGAAGGTTTTTTTCGATTACAACTAATTTCACAAGGCTATACGTAGTATAAATTGTACCCAAAATTGAACTATTTTGCATACAACTCTGCTAAACATTCAAATTTCAATTTCTTTCAATATCCTTTGTTCAATCACGAACTAAACTTATACACGAACAGAAAAAAATGATTTTTCAATTTCAGATAAAGCTATCATGAGTTATCCTCACCACCACGAGGAAATTTAAAAAAAAATATTGTTTGAATGTTGCTCTTTTATGTGCTTAATATTTTGAATAAAATAATTTATATATTATTTTTTTTTTAATTTAGAAAATACGCCTTTTTTCATCGAAACCTATGTAACCCCTTAAGAGTCGAATTTTGATTTTTATCACTCCTGAAAAAAGTGTTATATTGGTGCATATATGAAGGGCTGCGAGGTCAGAATTAAGGGCCACAGATATCTCAATACTTCCTGAATTTCATACCGAAGAATGTTTGAATTTTAAAAAAATCGCGTTTTGACTTACTGTTATTACTATAACAATTATTTCATTTTTAAGAAAGCGTACAATATCTTGAGTAAAAGTGACAGTACTCTTTTGAACGGAGATATTCACTCCCATGTATCGCGGATCCATTTTTTTCTATTTCTCTCGAAGCGCGCGGACATTCTCGACTTTGATATTTCTCGCGAGTCTCAACGTGGGAGAGATTCTCTTTGGCAATGGCAAGTGTGGGAGTAAGATGCAACGTGCAGAGAGAGCGAGAGAGCGAGAGAGAGAGAGGGGGGGAGAAAGAGAGAGAGAGAGAGAGAGAGAGAGAGAGAGAGAGAGAGAGAGAGAGAGAGAGAGAGAGAGAGAGAGAGAGAGAGAGAGAGAGAGAGAGAGAGAGAGAGAGAGAGAGAAGAGTCAGAAAGAGACCGAGTGTGCGAGAGAGATGATAAAAGAGAGCGATTTGACGAAAGAAGTGGAAAAAGTAAAGATAGCACAGAGCGAGCACCAGCAAAGCGAACCCCTTTTACCGAACCGTTTCACAAAGTGCTATACGCGAGGGCTGTATGAGGATGAGTCCGTGGTGCTTCCGGGATACAGAGCCTCGGCAGCCGTCCTTATATAGCGGCACAGGAGTGCACCGCGTCCTTCCTCCCTCAGGCCCGCACCCTCCCCAGAGAGCATACAGCAGAGTGCAAAGAGCGAGGAATGAGGCGGGAGAAATGATGGAAAGACGGAAACGCGTAGGGGCGAGGGTGGAAAAGCGGATGATATGAAGAGTCTGCGAAAGATACAAAGATAGTTGGGAAAGGATATGTATATATATGTGTATACACACAGGGTGTCCCTCTCATCCCTGTCACCCGAAATAACTCGGTAATTATCGACGTCACAAAAACATGTTCCAGACAAAAGTTGTACGGTGTGAAGGGGGCCATCAAATGCGACCAATTTGTCTTATTTCGGTGGAGGCGCTGACGCACAGTAAAGGTCACCTCCACTTTTTAAAATGGAACAGTACATTTTTTTTCAACCATCTTGTGGACCACCTCAAGCCGCATAAAAAACATTAGGGGGTCAAAGTCGTTCAAGGTCATTCAAGGTCAGTATCGATGATGCAAATCTAAATATCTCGGATCACTACCAAATATTTGGTAGTGATCCGAGATATTAGGATTTGCATTTCATTTTAATAGATGACTTCGAATGGCCTTGAACGACTTTGACCCCCTAATGTTTTTTATGCGGCTTGAGCTGCTCCACAAGATGGTTGAAAAAATGTACCATGACATTTAAAAATGTGGAGGTGACCTTCACTGTCAGCGCCTCCACCGACATAAAAGAAAATGGTCGCATTTGATGGCCGCCTTCACACTGTACAACTTTTGTCTGGAACATTTTTTGTGACGTGGATAATTACTGAGTTATTTCGGGCGGCAGAGATAAGAGGGACACCCTGTATATATATATATATATACACATATATATATGCGCTGAGGAAAAGAAATCGTTAAATGTGCAAAATGCATTTTGTTGTCTCGAAATTTTGTTGTTTTAACAGTTGCTCAGAGATGCTAAATAAGCTACAGTTCACACCACTAAAACTATCAGTAAAGATTGACAAAACGTTTTTTACGCCAATCAAAAATCAAGTGGAAGGTATTTAAAGATACATTTTTTTTAAACCAACTGAATTTGGGTTGTATGAACGAATTTTTTTTTTCATTGTGTATATATGCAGGGTGTCCTGTTATGAATGGATAATTCTGCAACTGTGGATAGGTCAGATCATGTCCTACTGTATGCTGGAATTTCAGTTTAGTAAAAGTCCCACGGTTTTCGAGATAAAAATCATCTGCTTTTGGGTTTTTCGCGTGCCATTTCTGCAAATGTTAACGTTTTTTTTACCTGGTTTTTAAAAATACTCTTTGTTTAAAGAAAAACGAAAAGTTCCTCTTCCTCATATTTTGTCCTAAACGCCATATTTTTCGAGTTAAGCCATCCTATTCATCAGAGTTTCGAGAGAAAATAGTCAAAAAAAAATGGAAAGAAAATTCTGAAAAAAATCCAGGCGATCCACTATAAACTTACGCAACTTCGTACATCTTTGGCATTTTCTTTTAAACCCTGTAGTTCTTGAGTTAAGTTGCATTTCCCAAAATTTGTCTTCTTTCTAGCCAAAAATGAAATACCTTTGCGAATAAAAATCGTACGATACTTAAAAAAAAAACAAAAATGGAGCTTCTGCTACCCCTTTCAAGTTTATCATGGATAAGAATGACAGGAAAAAATCCATGAGTTATGCGTTTAATTCTTGATGGTCGGAAATAGCCGAAACACGGTCACGTACCGTGCGTACCGGATCGAAAAACAATCGTAAATAATATTTAAAAAAGGCAAAACAAAGCTGAATTAGTTCCCTTCAAAACGCCGTTCGTTAAGGCGTTACCCCCACTTGTAGCGCAAAAAAAGGCCTTTTTCATGAATTTTTTTAAAGAAAACTACAAAACTTTTTTAATCGATCAATATACCATCTTAAAGACCACATCTTGAAGAACTTTCAGTAATTTTTTTATTGAAAAGTATTACATTGTTTAGTGGCAAATGGCCGGCAATGAAATAATGTTTTTATATACACGGTTTGCGGTGACCAACATTGAGGCGAAGTGGATCATCTGAAAAAAAAAATGCGGATGGATTTAGTCAAATATAAGTATAAACTAGTCTTTAATCGAAGGATTTTAAAAAATATTCATTTTTCACAAAATGGCGGACAGTCAAAGTTAATGGTTCGATTTTAACGAAAAAAAACGGCCGTTTTTGGGCTATAAAACGGCCATTTTTTTCGAAAAAAAAATCGAACGATTAAAGACTACATTTTTATGTATTAAATAAGCCTGCAAAATTTCAACAAGATCGGTTCATTAGTGTTCGAGTAATCTTGGTCACCTACTTCAGAAATGCCATTTTGAGAAAAATGCGTTTAAAGTTTCAATTTCAGTTTACACGAAGAAAATATTTTTTTTTTTGTAAACTTACATAGAGTCATCTATTCCGGGCCCATACAGAAGTATGGGTCCGGATACTTATACTTCAAAAAAATGCAATAAAAAAAAATCGATTTTTCAAAATCGCAAGTCGGGGTAACCCCTTAAAACGCCGTTCGTTAAATTTTGTTACCTTTTTTCAACGAAGCTATCTAAATTTTGGTGCGGCAAGAAATATCGACTAGTGTATCCCAACTTCTGAGCGGAAGTGTACTTGGTGCACGTTGCTCTACGTCCTAGAAGAATGGTGAACAGGTTATACGTAAAAACCTGCATGGGTACACGTTGGAACTAAACAAGTAAAAAAAAGTACAGACCAGTGCAAAAAAAGTACAGACATTATCATAGGGATCCAATTGAATTCCCATACTTGTCCCCGCATGGGGTTCCAATGAGTCATCCTATTCGATGCCTATACTGAAACGTCACGCTTGTACATTGGATTCTATTTAGGATTCCCCGTTGAAATCCAATTTACAAATCCAATTTGAATCCTAAAAGATTTCATATTGTATGCTAAATTTTCGTACATCGAATTTTCGAAATAAAATATATAAATATACGAAATGAGTGAACCTTAAAAAAGTATAAATCTTACGTAAAAAAGTGTAAATCGCTGAAAAAATTAGATCTTGAAAATCGTTTTGAATCCCATCGCTAAAAATCTACAGCAATTATCGTCTGTTATTTATTTTACTGCACTTTGACATAACATCACCATACACGTACACGCTAGTGATGCAACAGACCTCTGCTTCTGCTTCGGCAACTGCGGAAGTTCCGTACACTTTTTCACATCCGCTTCTGCAGCTAGTTCCGCATTTCTATATCGGAAGTTTATCGAAACCTATTAGAAATGGCGAGATTGACGATATGCGTATTTAGATTCGCGATAGAAATAAAAAAAATTGAATGCCATCGTTACGCAGCAAGTTGAGTCCGAAATGCTTAGTTTGATGACAATCCGAATCAGAGATACAAACGCAACTCAAGATGATTGCATGCCCTCCAGCCCTAAAAGGTGACGAATTCAAATGGAGAATCAAGATCGGCCTTCAACAAGTTGTGCCACAATCATAGAACACACACGTAAATTACAATTTTCGTTACAAACGTTGGAATTTATGCCGAATATGAACGAAGACCAGCAACATTTGACTAACGAGAGCGGCAATCTACTTTTGGGTTTACAATCAAACTGGAGTACGGAAAAGATAAAAGACTACCCCTACAAGAGAACCCCCTAATTTAGTGGGAATCAAGTGAACACAAGTACCATTGTTTCTTGCCAATAGTGCGACAGGATTCGTCAGCTTCTCCCAGTAGCGTCGCCAATGGACAATTATTCGGCGGAGCTGGTCTCATACACGAAAAACACCCAAATCGATTGCAGGGTGAAAAAGCAGCAAAATTACTTTTTGTTAAATATAACTTGCCGTTATTACATTTTCAATATTAGTTTAATAAAGAAAACATAATCCTTCACTGAGAACAAAAATCATTGATCCAATATCATTAGTGTTATTGAATGAAATTTCGACGATTCAATTGTAAAATTGTTGGTGTTAATAATCGGATTTATTAGTCCAAAGAAAACGCTATCGACTTTAATAACATGATCAAATTAAAAGTTTTTTTTTTCATTAAAAAGATATATTGTTAGCCGAGAACAATATACTATTGAAACTATCTAAAAAATTATCGCGAACAAATTATATAGTCTCGAATGCATTTTCTGCAACGAGCAAAAAAAGCGTTTCAATTCATAACATGAATATTGTTGATTCGAGTACACAAGAAAAATTGAATTTCGCTCGTTTGATTCAGATACAATTTCTTTTGAGTAAATATGTTATTTTATGTTTTTCACCATATCCGATATTGATTTTCAAGTACATTATTCGTTAAAATATTAATATTTTATTTTGATCGAAAAAAATTAAGGGGTTACCCCCACTTGCGATTTTGAAAAAATCGATTATTTTTTATTGCATTTTTTTGAAGTATAAGTATCCGGGCCCATACTTCTGTATGGGCCCGGAATAGATGACTCTATGTAAGTTTACAAAAAAAAATATTTTCTTCGCGTAAACTGAAATTGAAACTTTAAACGCGTTTTTCTCAAAATGGCATTTCTGAAGTCGGTAACCAAGATTACTCGAATACTAATGAACCGATATTCTTGAAATTTTGCAGGCTTATTTAATACATAAAAATGTAGTCTTTAATCGTTCGATTTTTTTTTTCGAAAAAAATGGCCGTTTTATAGCCAAAAAACGGCCGTTTTTTTCGTTAAAATCGAACCATTAACTTTGACTGTCCGCCATTTTGTGAAAAATGAATATTTTTTAAAATCCTTCGATTAAAGACTAGTTTATACTCATATTTGACTAAATCCATCCGCATTTTTTGTCAGATGATCCACTTCGCCGCAATGTTGGTCACCGCAAACCGTGTATATAAAAACATTATTTCATTGACGGCCATTTGCCACTAAACAATGTAATATTTTTCAATAAAAAAATTACTGAAAGTTCTTCAAGATGTGTTCTTTAAGATGGTATATTGATCGATTAAAAAAGTTTTGTAGTTTTCTTTAAAAAAATTCATGAAAAAGGCCTTTTTTTGCGCTACAAGTGGGGGTAACGCCTTAAGCAAATGCCTGAATAGGCATAAAAAATTATGCGAAAATAAAATTTGTTTCTTGCGCATATGGTTGAAAAAACTCAACCAAATCATGGCCGAGCGCCGCCGAAATTATAGGTGTGAGGAAACCCGTAGTTCTCGGAGCAACCGCTAGAAGCCGCACGCGCACTCGTTTCTCGTAAGCGTAGCGCGAACCGAAAATCTACTTAAACGCCGGAGAAACTCTAAAGAGTATCGCTTCTTGGCATGTGGCTAAGATCAAAGTGTGGTATCTGTTCTTATCAGTTGAACATCTGATATTCTCTCCATGGATATTCCATTGGATATCTGACATTCTCTCCACTATTATCGTGGATGATCATTCTAAGGCTCACTTTTTATTCAAGATTTAAAAAAAATTGAAAAACTTTCAATTTTTTTAATGAAACGAATTCGGTCAAACACTTTATTGTGACAATTCTATCCTATTCCAAAGAACTGCATGCGATTTTTCACATATTTACAGCATTTCTCGTGAGTGTACATTTATTTGAATCAACAATCAAGAAACGTTTGCAAGTGCACATAGAATCATATTAAAAACATGACTTCTCGAATTCACAAATATATTCTTTTGATTGCAATGAACATTTATTTCAGCGAATATTATATTTTTTTTTTCTACCACAGACTAAATGTGTTGCTACAGATGACACCTGCAGTTTGTGGCAAAAAAATACCATTATTTTGGAGCCATATTCTTGACATTTCAATCATGATATACACTTGTCTCTATCTCATACTAGTTGCATAATATTGCACTTTTGATATTGTACAGAGTACGAAAATGTTACGTCTCATGGCATATTCGTTTCGATGTAGTGAAAAAATAGTTCATTCCATTGATTACATTTTTGTACGTATTTTGTAATAATATTTACGTACGTATTTTGTAATAATATTTTATAGTATTGCAACAATCACATATATCGGTGGCACTCCGCGTTCATACATTTATTTGGATCAACCAATATATTTTTTTGATTCAATTGGTTTTTTTTTCTCAGTGTGGACAAAGAATTGTTCTTTTTTTAAAATAATATTTACACTTCCGCTTCCGCTAAAATATACTTTTGACATCTGCTTCCGCTTCTGCTCCTGCTATGGCATTTCCGTTGCATCACCAGTACATGTTCACGAAGCATGCAGGTTACGTTTCAAGACGCCGAGTTTTTTTTTCTCGTGACTCACGTATTTTCGATTCAAAGGTGGTAAGAATTTCCAAACGCCCTCAATCGAGAGATAGCGCTCAATCTACTTGGATCCCAATGTAGATTACCTGCGTGCGGCGTCCCAATCAAATGCCTGTAAGGATGTGGTAGGATCTAGGGACTACCCGACAAATGTTTGCATGGGGATTATAATAATGGATACGGCCATATGCGATACCTATCGACAGGCATATGTGCGTGACCGTGTGTAGGAATGTTCGCGTACATCGATTGAGGGGATGGGGAAGAGAGAGGCAGAGGGAGAAGATGGTGATATGACGTTAAAGCTGATGCGGGCGCTCGGCCATAAAGTGACACAATGCAGCGGCGTATAATATCCAACCCTCTCGGTGGATCGTTTCCCAGGGCGTTCGACTCACTATGGCAGGACATAAAACGCGCTGGAAAGCCTCGAGTCCTGCATCCTCCGGGCCAGGCGCTACCACCGACACGCTACACTCTGGGACGCCGGGCCACGCGATCGAGCAAGCCCTCAACTCCGTTCCCGTATCGTGGGCTGCTCTGTATAGAAATGTGCTTTTTATTCTTCCATATATAGATATAAATAGCAGATACGCTACGAAATAAAATGACACGTAAATTCGCCTCGTAAACTCGGCGGAAAAAAAAATACAAAATAATGAAAAAATACTGATAAAATATTGGAATGGCAATTTGTGATCTTTTTTTCGGAACATTGGGAAGTTATTTTCTTTAAATCAGGCTCGTGTAAAAAAACTCAAATGCACAAAGCTCAATACACTGCCAAAGAATATATTTAATTTAAATAGGATTATTTGTTTGAATAATATTGTTTTATTTGTTTCAGCTATTCTTTTTAATATGAAATATATTGAAATTGAATAAATAAAGATTCGATTTAAAAAAATCTTTGTTTGCTCATAATGTGCACTGTAAATCTAAGCGTACTGTATGCATAAAATATTTCAGAATATCCAAAATGAAATGAAACACTTAATTGAGAGTTTTCCACAACATTTTTGTATCGTGATTCGTCATTCCCTGGCCTTCGGAAATGATTTTTTTCGAAGAAAATATTTCACCTATGTGAAATCGAATCTAGAACCCACCTACTCATGCTGCGCACGCTGCCCCTATGTCACCGAGTGCTTGTAAGATTTTGGTCGCAGATATCGCATAAGAGATCAAATGAATTCCTATAATTATTTGTTGTATCACATAAATGATATCAATTAGTTAATATCATTGTGATAATTAGAGAGTTTTATCGAATAACATGCTATAGAATTTTCAAACAAAACCTATATATACATATATATATACATATATACATACATACATACATATATATATATATATATATAATTCCTCTCTTTCCACCCTCTCAACCCCCACTCCCCATTGATATGTGTGTTGCAATAAAGACAGACCATTAGTTCAATCAAATAGGAAAATGGTTGACTCTACGAAAAATCTATTTTATTTAAATTTAAGCAAATCAAATATATACATTTAGTGGATTTAACTAAATTGTTTTTTGAACAGATGAAACCGAATCACCGATTTATTACGATTAAATAAAATATTTAGTTATTGGACGATATTAAATAGATTTTAATTTGAATAAATAAATAATTCCAATAATGGAATGCAATAGGAAAAACTTGATTTCACGAAAAATCTAGTTAATTTAAATTTAAAAAATCAGATAGACGCGGTTAGCGGGCGTACACAAATTACGTAACACGAAATTTCCCAATCCCCCCCCACATACCAGAACCATACGTACCTGGCCTGACCCCCTCCCCCTATTCTATTATGTAACGGGTGCGTTGTCGGCAATAATTGCAATTTTTTTCTTAGATATAACTAATTATGAAAGGGTTTATACTCATTTTATGAAGTATTTTTTGTTTTGTTTGTTTTTTCCTAAGTTACACGCTGTTCGCGTTTGTTACCTCTTTTTTCCTCCACTGTGACTGTTGCTTTTCGCCACTGTTTTTTCCACACTCCTTTGTTCTTCAACCCAGTGTCGTTTTGGCTTTGACACCCAATAATTCGCAGACAAATCATCGTACAGAGAGGGCAGCAACGACTCGAATTAAAAGGGAAGAATCAACCTCAAAAACCTTTAAGCTGGAGTTGCCAGAAAACAATTATTTAAGCCCGGGACCAATCGAGAGTCAAGCAAAAATTCGGAATTTTTTTCCTCTCATTTTTTTACAATTTCTCAAAAACTGTCTACTATTCAGCATTTTCAAAGCTAGGACTCAAAACTGGAGACGTGAAGCTTTCATTTTCTTTTTTTCATTATTCTACGAGCATTTTTCGTCACAGCCTGTTGAAAATCACATTAAAAAATCGGATTTTTTCTTCATCCTTTAATTTTTGCGCCTAGTGTATGAAATTGAAACAAATAATTAAATATATATATATATATATATTTTTTTTAAATAAAATATATTAATAAATCTATATTAACTTTTTTATTTTGGATAAGTAAAAATAGATATAATTTCATTTTCCGAGAGTTTCAGAGATTTGCGTTGTTCAAATATGACATACACCGGCGTCGAATAAATACCGCCCAACTCTTGCAACCGCGATGAGCCTCGGCTATTATTATCGATGTGAATACGGTATTATTATTAAATTTGTAAGGCCTCGTTTTACATGCACGGCGTGTCTTACGAACTGCCAACCGTTTTGGATTCCTTGACATCTCCGAGTTTGTGCGCACGCGCGTGTGTGTGTGTTTGCAATACGGAAGTCGATGCACCATATTCCTCACGCCTCGTCGTGTCAATCTCGCGGTACGACTTAACGTTCGTTGCGGATGCTCTCTCGCCCGCGCTCTCGACGTTCATAGGGTGTTAATGATCTATGCTCCAGCTTTGAGCAGGCTCGTTGCGCATCTCGTACCTCGTATGCGTAACAATCTTATACAGAATTCGAGTCTACACGTGGCACGAGCCTGTCCAACGATGTATATACCTTTTTTGTTTTTTTTTTTGCGCTACAAATTGAATAAAAATCCTAAGCGTGATAATAATTATAACAATAATAATAATGGTGATAAAAAATCATGATAATGCAAAAATTAACAAGCAATTGCTAATTTCCTAATTAGCCATTGTTTATTAACAAATAATTATGATGATAATAACAATAATGCTAAATAATTATAATAATAACAACAATATGGAAAATATGGGTGATCGTAATAATAATGAGGACAGTGATAATAATAATGATGATGGTGATAAAAATATGAAATAATGATAATAACAGAAATAATGCTGGAAAAATTACTAAGCGTGATGATGATGATAACGATGATTAAAATTGTTTTAATGTCAATAATCATAAAAATCAATATTGATAACAATGCTGAAAAAAATCACTAAGCGTGATAATAATGAGAATAGTGATGATAATAATAATGATGATGATGATAATTCTGATGCTAAACAAGAAGTATAAAGATAACAACAATTATGATATAACGATAATAACAATGATTAATCAACTTTTTTCAATATCAATCACACACATTTTTCCGATGTTTCGTACGAAAGAGATCATTTTTCTTCCGAATTTAAATGGGTTGGATTGATCTGATTGAAAATGCTAATTTGGGAATAAAAAATGCCGTTGAAGTTTGCATCGTTGAAATACAACGAAAATTCCTTTTAATATTCTTACTTCCATCATTATCCAAAATGATATTTTGCAAATTTAGGTCATATATCACTAAATAGGAATCCGCCAAAATGTTTGCGTGATTTTCGCTCCTCAAATGTGCTTGAGGAAATTTAGGAAATGAAAAAAATAAACTTTCGTTGCATCGCAACGATGCAAACTTCAACGGCATATCAAATTGACCCGGAAGTATCGACTTTTACGAGAAATTGGCGACCTAAACACACCCAAACAAATTCTATATGCACTGAGAAAAAAAATCATTGATGTTATTGAATGAAATTTCGTTGATTCAATTGTAATATTGCTGTTGTAAATAATCGGATTTATTAGTCCAAACAAAACGCTATTGACTTTAATAACATGATCAAATTAAAAGTTTTTTTTTCATTCAAAATATATATTGTGAGCCGAGAACAATATATTATTGAAACTATCTAAAAAATTATCGCGAACAAATTATACAGTTTTGAATGGATTTTCTGCAACGAACAAAAAAAGCGTTTCAATTCATAACATGAACATTGTTGATTCGAGTACACAACAAAAATTGAATTTCGCTCGTTTGATTCAGATGAAATTTCCATTGAGTCAATATGTTATTTTATTTTTTTCGCCATATCCGATATTGATTTCCAATTACATTATTCGTTAAAATATTAATATTTTATTTTGATTGAAAAATATTAAGCAAATGTCTGAATTGGTTAAAAAATTATGCGAAAATGAAATTTGTTTCTTGCGCATTTGATTAAAAAAATTCAACCAAATCATGGCCGAGCGCCACCGAAATTATAAGTGTGAGGAAATCCGTAGTTCTCGGAGTTACCGCTAAAAGCCGCACGTGCGCTCGTTTCTCGTAAGCGTAGCGCGAACCGAAAATCTACTTAAGGATGTATGGCAACTAAGTCATTTACTACTGTTCGAATTGAAACTCACTGATATTGTAAAGGAAAATATCGAGAACTTTTTGAGATTAAAAAAACAAAATTTGCCCACGTGAATGCTGAGATAAACGAATTCAAAGTTGGGTCATTTAACACGGGGAACATAGGACTGTACGTCCAAAATTCCCTTTACATTGGCAAAAAAGGTATTTCCGGAGTACTCTTTTGTAAAAAAAACTTTTGTGCGGTATCGCTGTAATATGCATGATACGGTAAAAATAAAAAATCGACATGTGCCCATATATTTTGCGAGATATTGCGAGTTAAATGGGACCGTTTTCGTATTTCTTTAGCTCGTATGTCGTAACCACGACAACGTCAGGGAAAACATACATCAAATCAACAACTAAATTTGCAGTTAAAAATTGAAAATTCTTCTTTCTGTACCGCATGTTTTACTTTGAGCTGTGGTAAATCTCCTTTTTAGCTTTAATGAATATTACAATTATTTTATTTAGTCTTTAAATGCGATTTTGCAAATTGCATAATCAGTTCTGTAACGACTCTGCAGTAGCTGCCATACATCCTTAAACGCCGGAGAAACTCTAAAGAGTATCGCTTCTTGGCCTGTGGCTAAGATCAAAGTGTAGTCTCTCTTCTAATCAGTTGAATATCTGATATTCTCTCCACTATTATCGTGGATGGTCATTCTAATGCTAACTTTTTATTTAAGATTTACAGCAAATTGAGAAACTCACGTCCCATGGCATATTCGTTTCGATGCAGTAAAGAAATAGTTCTATTGATTATATTTTTGTACGAAATAAAAAATATTGTAGCAACCGCTTAATCATTTTATCCATACATCTACGGATTTTATATACAATGATTTCAATAGAATATAATTTTATTGGAAGGATAATGTAGATATTCAGAGAACAGAAGAGCTTTTTCAAACAAAATAATATGTTATTTAAATCAATCACATTTTCCAATATTTTATAGTATTGTATCAATCTCATATATCGGTGGCACTCCGCAGCAGCACATTTATTTGGATCAACCACTATATTTTTTTGATTTAATTGGTTTTTTTTTCTCAGTGTAGTTATTCCTATATCCCGATGTGTTTGGGGTTCGTGTTTGAGGTGCCAATCATCGTAACGCCACTTTCCAACGAAATCTCGTGGAAAAGATTAAAGAAAAAAAAGAACATTAATCACCGAATCGCGACACGAACGAATCACTCGAAAAGCCGCCCCAATAGTCCCCGATGGATCGTTAATTGCTCCAATTAAACGAACTGTCGAAACAATGGCCTTAACGAGGCCATCTCGGATAACACCGTGATTAATTGTTTTTTCTTTCTTTTGAATTGTTGCCTGACGGGGCTGGTCTCGGCCTCGGCGAGAGGGGGTGGCTTTTGCGAGGAAAAGGAATTCTTTTGTTAGTCAGGGGTGCAAGGGTCTACGACCGCAGTCTTAGCTTGCAGAGCGAGAGAGAGAGAGAGAGAGAGAGAGAGAGAGAGAGAGAGAGAGAGAGAGAGAGAGAGAGAGAGAGAGAGAAAACGCGGAGGGCAGCGGAGGAAACGCCCGCGCTGTATCTTTAATCTTCATAATCAAGCCTCGAAGTCCTTGCGCCCTGGATGACGACCAACCCTTTTTTCCACTTTTTTTTCTCGTGGCGTAACACAGCCCTCGCTTTCTTCTGCTCCTTAAAGCATCCCTCGGCAGTTTTTCCGTGCACGCAGCATGGATCGTGATACAATTATATATATATATATATATATATATATATATATATATATATATATATATATATATAGTGTGTACTTCTTTGGGGACGTTCACCCCCTTCGTATATATTTCTTTTGAGTGCGGTGTGCACTGCCAGAAGCACTCTCCACTTTTTGAAGCTTCACCCTGCACCTCCTCTCATCTTTATCCACGAATAATTGCAATGTTAATTTTTTATAAATCCCAATGACGCGAATCTCGACTTCCCTTCTCTCTTTCTCTCTGTCTCTGTCGGCCTCTCTCGCTTCTTTTTTTAACTCTTTTGCTGTTTATCGATTACTTATTTTATTTTGTCATGTACTGGAAGTTGCTTGTAATTTTTGTTCTCTTCGCTTTTTCTTATGTTTTCTTTTGGTTTTATATCGAATTACATTTTATTTTCCTCATATATTGTCCTATATCTAGTAACTACTTTTTTTTTTAATATTGTGAGTTTATTTTTCTTTATTGTATTTTATCCTTTTAGTTCTTGTACCGTTAATTTGTAGAGAGTAGGGAATAATAAATGATATCAATAAACTAGAATTATATCAATATTATATTATTTTATATATAATTATATTATATTACTATTGTACCAATAATATCACCCAGGAATTACATCGATGTTTATCGAAATAAGTCACAATCGTGACATTAGAGAGTAAGTGAGAGGGAGGAAGAGAAGAGCGGCAGAGGAGGGGGGAGGATCAATTTACATAATTTATTATTCCCTAAAACGACGGAATAATAAACACTCACTCTCTCTCTCTCTCTCCTACATCACGATTGTGACTTTGCTCAGAAAATCCAATGCACCGAGACATAACTTTTTTCTTCCTTTTTTCCATGTTACCTTGAGGAGGTTGTTCAGGGTCTTTGCGGGGCAGGCGGCAAGAGGGGGACACGTATGCTTAAACACGGGTGCCTGTAACCGCTGCCAACCCTGAATAATCAAATTTTCGGTTACGTAAAATGAACCAATTTCAGCTTATAAATATGTGGAATGCATATAATTTACTGTTTAGAAATGTTATTAATCTTTTTTCTTTATTTACATCGCGAATAAGTTATTAAGGGGTTACCCCCACTTGCGATTTTGTAAAAATCGATTTTTTTTATTGCATTTTTTTGAAGTATAAGTATTCGGGCCCATACTTCTGTATGGGCCCGGAATAGATGACTCTATGTAAGTTTACAAAAAAAAATATTTTCTTCGTGTAAACTGAAATTGAAACTTTAAACGCGTTTTTCTCGAAATGGCATTTCTGAAGTCGGTGACCAAGATTACTTGAACACTAATGAACCGATCTTCTTGAAATTTTGCAGGCTTATTTAATACATACAAATGTAGTCTTTAATCGATCGATTTTTTTTTTTTTCGAAATAAAAAATGGCCATTTTATAGCCAAAAAACGGCCGTTTTTTTCGTTAAAATCGAACCATGAACTTTGGCTGTCCGCCATTTTATGAAAAAAGAATATTTTTTAAAATCCTTCGATTAAAGACTAGTTTATACTTATATTTGACTAAATCCATCCGCATTTTTTTTTTCAGATGATCCACTTCGCCGCAATGTTGGTCACCGCAAACCGTGTATATAAAAACATTATTTCATTGACGGCCATTTGCCACTAAACAATGTAATATTTTTCAATAAAAAAATTACTGAAAGTTCTTCAAGATGTGTTCTTTAAGATGGTATATTGATCGATTAAAAAAGTTTTGTAGTTTTCTTTTAAAAAATTCATGAAAAAGGCCTTTTTTGCGCTACAAGAGAGGGTAACGCCGTAACCAAGTTGAAATGTGGCAAACGCGCAATTTAGTTCTCAGTAATTGGTATCACTGAGCTCAAATACGAGCGCCACATCGTGAGCGCGTAGCTGTCAAACATCCTTCGCGAATTCCGTTTTTTTGTTCGGCGAAAATGAAAAGATGAAAGGGAAAAATGCAAACCGAAAAACAGTAAAATCGACGGTTGGAGCAAGTACAACCTGGAAAGCGGCGGAAAAAAGTAGTTGGGCCGGAAAATGAATGCGCAGTCGAGAAACGACGCGTAATTGATTTGAAGGTTATGTCGAAACACATGCACTGAAGCTTCTGTAAAGAATGACTCAAAATATTTAAATACTGTTGATGTAACCGCGGTAAGAAATTTATAGCAAGGAAGCAATATTTGTGCATTTCAAATTTTGGCGCCCATTCAAAATGTCTGAAATTCCTTGTTTTATTTCACGAATATCTCGATCACGACATAGACAAAGCGCTGTACTCTTCGTTGAAATTATTCATAAAAATCTCAAGAATTTCTTTCCGCCTATTTCCATTCAATTTTTACTATTTTTATTACGTCGCAACAGTCGTATTAGCGTTCTCATGAAGCTTTTGCTGTCGCCCGTATGTAAGAGCCGAACTTCAATAATTAAGTGCTCAACAATCACGCAGACAAAGTACTTGAAAATTTTCTACAGAGTCGTAACACCTGTTCGTAAATATCCTCAAGACCTTCAGAAAATTCTGACTATTTCGCGATAGCTGAGCAACATCCTTAAAAATAATTGTCATTTTCGTTGAATGGCGGCAGAGAGGGGAGGAGGGTTGAAGATCGAGATGTCACGACGTATGGGAGAGGGGCGGGGGTGTCAAGGGGGACAATCGTACCACAAGCTAGATCCTCAAAATGTCAAAAGGTTGTTCTCAATCTCGACTGTGCTTTGCAACCCCTCGCGAGGTTCCCAGGCCTCCTCTTCGCGCGGCTCATCTTCGCTTAGGGTGTTCGCTCACGAGGCACTACACGCTGTCGCTTAGCAACCAAGAGAGGGCGAGAGCGAGAGAAAGAGAGAGAGAAAGGACGCTGCTGCTGAATCTTTGCACGGAGCCAAACTTCACCATATACACGTTTCCCCTAGTCCACCCTTTTTGGCCTCGCAGCATCAACTCCAAGCAATTCACATAATATTTTCATCCTTTCTTTCCCCAAACCTTCCCTCTCCGGATGTCCCACGACTTACAATGAGTGGAATGGAAAAATGAACAAATGTTTAAAGACAACCCGCTTTTTCGAAATTCCTTCAATTGATTCTTCATCAGCTTGCAACAATAGTTATTAGTGCAATTGCATTCAATATTACACCGAACGTTGTTCTTGTACATTTTTATTGTAGTTCTCCAATAATAATCGCATTAGAAACAATTTGGGCAATTATTGTCAGCAAAACGGGCAAAACAAATTTGACAATTTATTGAAAAAATAATCTTTCATATTTTCCTCTTAAAAAGGATGGCAATTTCCATAAGTGGGAGATCCGATTTTTTCACCACTTACCCTCCGATAAGAGTGGGCTCCAGGCCTTGAATTCGTTGGAGTTTTTTTCAAGCCTTTGGGGTCAGGCTACCTTCAACGCTAATGGAAAATGTGGCAATCCCCATACGGTGGAAGATACGATTTTTTTCAACATTCACCGTAGATTCCGTTTGTCAAAGTCCCTCAAAATGTTTTGTGCGATTTTTTACGGGCACCCAGAAGTGGAATGTGCAAGGGATTACTTGAAATTTGGAAATTGAATGGAATGAAATTAAATTTTCAATGCAAACTGCAGACCCATCAGTATTCTGCAAGTCCGCCCGTTTCCTTGATTGACCTTACTACTTATTTTGTAACTGACCGAAAATGAGTGTGCGCTGTATAATACACTCACACATTCCCGCGTATACACATCAAATATAAATTGAGTTCGAGGTTGGTATTTGAAATTATTCAACTACGGTGTTACATACGTAGATGTGATAAGGGTTGGTCGCATATATATGTGTGTGTGTTCCTATGAAGGCAAGACCTTTTTTTCCCAAGAATGGTTAGGAATACGATCAAACCTATCCCAGATTGAATAAACCTTGGCGGGGTGAACTGCCTGACATCGTAAGTGGGTAATCTACTAATACGCTATTCAAGTAGTAATCCAGAGTTCTTGGTCTCGCGCAATCTCTCTCTATGTCCCTTTTCATCTTCCTCCCTCTCTCTTGCTCTCCTCTGTCTTTATCCCCCCATTCCTGGATGCATGTTCACACAATGACGCGAGAGTCTGCGTGTACGAGATACCAGGAGCTCAAACCGTACCACCACCGTCCGTGATCCGTTGCACTTGACTCTATCCGTTCGCTCTCGTAGTTTTCCACTCGAGTCGAGTACACATACGAGCCGATAATCGAGTGCGCGCTGCATTTTCCACACGAAGAAGCGCCTGCATTATTATCCGCGAACGGATCTGGCGGAGAAACCGGGCGTCATTGACTGCCCGTTGGTGGGTTGATCATTTTCGATATAGAGTCTTGTCATTGATTGCCCCATGTTTTGGTATAGTAGGTTGATCATATTTGGTATCGAGTCTTGTTATTGACTGCCCAGTCTTTTGGTGGGTTGCTCACTTCTGGTATCGCGACTTGTCATTGACTGCCCAATCTTTTGGTGGGTTTATCATTTCTGGTATCAAGTCTTGTCATTGACTGTCCAATCTTTTGGTAGGTTGATCATTTCGGGTATCAAGTCTTGTTATTGGGTGCCTAAATTTTTGGCAGGTTGTTCATTTTCGGTATCGAGCCTTGTCATTGACTGCCCAATCTTTTGGTAGGTTTATCATTTCGGGTACCAAGTCTTGTTATTGGGTGCCTAAATTTTTGGCAGGTAGTTCATTTTCGGTATCGAGTCTTGTCATTGACTGCCTAATCTTTTGGTAGATTGACCATTTCGGGTATCAAGTTTTGTCATTGAGTGCCTAAACTTTTGGTGGGTTGTTCATTTTCGGTATCGAGTCTTGCCATTGACTGCCAAAACTTTTGGTAGGTTGATCATTTCGGGTATGAAGTCTTGTTATCGGGTGCCTACATTTTTGGTGGGTTGTTCATTTTCGGTATCGAGTCTTGTCATTGACTGCCTAATCTTTTGGTACGTTGATCATTTCTCGTATTGGGTCTCTTCATTGACTGCCCAATCTTTTGGTGGATTGTTTATTTTCGGTGTCCAGTCTCCCCATTGGCTGCCAAATCTTTTGGTAGGTTGATCATTTCTGGTATCGGGTCTTGTCCAAAGGTGATCGGTGACTGCCCAATCTTTTGGTGGATTGATGATTTATAGTTTTGAGTCATATTGTCGCCTGCGCCATTTTCCAAACAACCCCCGAGCTTTTCATCCACGAAACACAGTGTTCACAGTGGACTTTTCATCACCCTGTGGTTTATTCTTGAAGCCTCCAATTTCATCAGCATTGCCGGATTGTTCTTCCGCTTCGTCGGTCAGAAATAGCTCCGTTTCACGTGCACTGTAGAGGCCCTCGACACACTCGTATACCAATCACGAATATCCGCTCGTTTTAAATCGATTGTTCGATGGTGCAACGCAATCGGGGCTTGTGAGAACTTCGTTAACGCGAGCCCCGTAAATGGGTTAACGCGATGCAGCAAGAGTCGAGGATCGTCAGCGACGAGAATAAGCTCCAGCCATCGTGCGAATCAACATCGATCCTCGATCTTCGATCACTGCGACGAAGGAGAAGCGCCTTCGATACCTCGTTACGTTTCCTCGCGCCTATACTTGCCTCATTGAATATTGGTAATCGGATCAATCTCAAACGTCACATTTGCACGATGTGGGAATTTGGGGCTAGTGATCCGATGATCGGTACAGTCGTCATCGATATGTTCTTGCACTGACTACACGCAACGACGACTTCGAGGATCGTCCTCGTAGTAGCCCAGACCCAACATTATATCAATAGTTCCCATACCCAATATTATATCAATTGCAATGGCTTTAAATTTCTCGCTAGAGAAATTTGAAATAATTAATATAAACGTCAGTTCAAGCACCGCCCTATCTGCAAAATCTGGGATTGTTTCTTGATAAAAATTGAGAAACTTGTTGTTCTCACAGAGTGACGAATAATGAATTTTCTTATTATTGTTTTTAGTAATAGTAGAATTTGTGGGTTTTCGAAATGTTAAAAAATGAAAAAATGCAGAAAAAACATGGCAATTTTTATAAAAAATAATTGGAAAATTACCAAACAAAATGGAAGGTTTTTAAATAATTGAAAAATTGTGGAAACAAAGAAAATTTCAATCTTTCTATAGTGGTAAATTGCAGAAAGAAAATATAAAATGGCAGAAAAAAATGAAAAACTCGTTTTAAAAGAAATTGCACATTTGCTGCAAACAAAGGTGAAAAATCTATATAAAACATTGAAGAAAAAAAATGGAAACTTTCATTTTTAAAAAATGGTAATTTCCTTTCCAAACGTGGAAAATCGTAGAAAAAATGGAACTTTCTAAGAAAAAAATTGAAAATTGCAGCAAAGAAAATTGAAATTTGTCTTTAAAAAGTTGGAAAGTTGTAGAAAAAAGGAATTTTTTTTTTAAATTGGTATACTGTAGAAAAAAATCAAAAATCCCCGCGAACAAAATTTAAAAATCCATTTAAAGAATAGAAAAGTTGCAGTAAAAAGATGAAAATGTAGATTTAAAAAAAAAGAAATTTCAGAAAAAAATATGAAAGTTTCTGTTAAAATAAAAGGTAGAAAAATCGCAAAAAAAATGGCAATTTCTATTCCCAACTTCGGCAAAAACGCAGAAAAAATAGAATCGTTATAAAAAAAAAGGAAAACCGCAAGAAAAATATGGAGCTCCCGATTTAAAAAAGAGGAAAATGTTTTCCGACAAAAATTGATAAACGTAAGTAAACCAGCCAGATGCGCTGTTAGCCACCGTCACATGGAAATGGAGGGTTTCGAAATATTTCACCCCCATACATATTTATGTGTGTGTGCATGTACCTGTTGTATGGAGATGCTACCGAGTGCATTGGGAGTACACGAGGTGCATTGATCCGGTCGGCTCTGGCTCGTCGAGAGCGAGAGGCCTGTACCTATATGTATATATCGATATGTATAAACCCGGTACACGGAGGGTCGAGACGAGTCTCGGTGAAAGCGTCGAGGAGTGGGAGGGCTCGCGAGAGATTGCGGGACTACGGAGGGAAACAGGAGCGAGAGAGTGTAGACGACGAATGAGCGAGGGAACGCCACGGGGCTAGCAATATAACAGCAGGGAAGCAGAGAGAGAGAGAGAGAGAGAGAGAGAGAGAGAGAGAGAGAGAGAGAGAAGTAGTGAAAGAGAAAGAGAGGGCGATCTGTCGAAGAAAGAAGGGCAAGGGAGAGTGTGGAATGAAGTAGTAGCAGGCAGGGGGTTAGAAGTGGTCTGTTTAAGAGATGCTGGGCTTTCGAGTGAAAAGAGCACGGTGAGCTCGGTCGCCTAGCAACTCCAACGCCAACGTACATATCACCATATATCTGTGTGTGTGTGTGCGTTTGCAGGTATACGTGTGTTTGCTTCGATGTATGAGAATATAGCTCGTGACACCCTGTATGTTATAACGATAGGTAGGTAGGTGGGCAATATCCGGTCTCGTGATAATTTCATCCCACGTATCTATACGCAATACAGTACTACAAAGTCTCGGAGTCGATCGATAACTTGACCATACCACAATTCTTCGTATGTCGATAATCACACATATATATATATATATATATATATATATATATATATATATATATATATATATATACAGGGTGGTTGCATATGGAACTGCCCATTCGAATCGATGAACTGATTTATTGAAAGTATTGGCCATCGGAAGAATTCGGCCTCCAGGCAATTCAGCCATCTAGCCATTCATTGACTCCTTCGTACGAGGTGAAGTGCCGAGCCGGTAAGGGCTGACTGCATCGACCGGAACAAATGGTAATCGGAGGAAGCGATGTCTGTTTGGGTTCTTCCAAGTTCTTCTTAAGGCGGGATATACATTTACAACGATCAAAAATCCATTTCTTTTTTCCCCTTTAAGAGGTTACCCCCACTTGCGATTTCGAAAAAATCGATTTTTTTTATTGCATTTTTTTGAAGTATAAGTATCCGGGCCCATACTTCTGTATCGGCCCGGAATAGATGACTCTATGTAAGTTTACAAAAAAAAATATTTTCTTCGTGTAAACTGAAATTGAAACTTTAAACGCGTTTTTCTCAAAATGGCATTTCTGAAGTCGGTGACCAAGATTACTCGAACACTAATGAACCGATCTTCTTGAAATTTTGCAGGCTTATTTAATACATAAAAATGTAGTCTTTAATCGTTCGATTTTTTTTTTCGAAAAAAAATGCCCGTTTTATAGCCAAAAAACGGCCGTTTTTTTCGTTAAAATCGAACCATTAACTTTGACTGTCCGCCATTTTGTGAAAAATGAATATTTTTTAAAATCCTTCGATTAAAACTAGTTTATACTTATATTTGACTAAATCCATCCGCATTTTTTTCAGATGATCCACTTCGCCGCAATGTTGGTCACCGCAAACCGTGTATATAAAAACATTATTTCATTGACGGCCATTTGCCACTAAACAATGTAATATTTTTCAATAAAAAAATTACTGAAAGTTCTTCAAGATGTGTTCTTTAAGATGGTATATTGATCGATTAAAAAAGTTTTGTAGTTTTCTTTAAAAAAATTCATGAAAAAGGCCTTTTTTTTTTAAAGGCGTTACCCCCAAGTGGGGGTAACGCCTTAAACGATAAAACTACATATGTAGAATATTTTCCAAAGTTTCAAAGCGAAATTCGAAAAACTTTAAACGTTACAGCCCGTCAACGCTGTGCCTCACTTGGTAGAAATATTGTTAATATTGGTATCTTCTACTTGACGAAAATTGTTTTTGAAAAATTGAAAAAAAAAAACTACTTTTTTAATCCACATTTTACAGAAATGTTGCGTGAAATATTGTTTTTTTTTGTAAATGCGTGCCATTTTCTTAAATTTGCATTTTCTTCGTTTTAATTCCCATATAGGGTCGCCTGTCGTAACAAAAATGCCAGCATTCAGCCATTAAACGGTTTGCTGATAATCGGCCAATAATTCGTCGACCAGCATTGGGGTACTGTAGGCGGATGAACGGCTTGCCAGATCTATGCCAGCCATTCGTGGGCCAATACTATCGCACCGATAATATGGCGATCAGCATTGGGGTATTGTAGGCGGATGAACGGCTTGCCAGATCTATGCCAGCCATTGGTGGGCCAATACCATCGCACCGATAATATGGCGATCAGCATTGGGGTATCGTAGGCGGATGAACGGCTTGCCAGATCTATTCCAGCCATTGATGGCTTGTTTTTGGGCGTTTTGCAAATGCAGGTCGTTAAACTGTAACACGTAAAAACAAGGGATAAGGTTTCGAAAAGCATATCCCACTGATGAAGCTGAAATTTTGCACCGACCTTCTTTTCAATATTTTGAGAGAACCTTTAAACGGATATCGGCGACTAGCAATAGTTTTCGATATATCGTATATTGAAAGTTATTTATTGTACTGTGCTTCTACGATATTAAATAAACCCAAACAAACCCATCCCACATGGCAAGTGATATGCACATACGGGCGAGCACTGTTTGCCAGGAAGCAGCGTGGCCGGAGGAGTGGGGGATATCTATCGGATATATAGATATACTCGTATGGCGTGAAACAATAAACATTACAATGCGATACATGTAAAACTATTGCTAGTCGTCAAAAATCCGTTAACGGTTCCTCTTAGGATAATGAGACGAAGTTCGGTGCAAAATTTCAGCTCAATCAGAGGAGTGTGCTTTTCGGAACTTCACCCAAAACGAGCGAGTTATTTTTACAGCCTAAAAGGACCAAAAAATTATCGGTAACTTTTAATGTCACGAATAAAATTATCGGCATAAAAGTAAGGAACGAACAAACGATGGATTCTGTAAGTGTTGGAATGGCTAAGTGGGTAGAGCGCTCGACACTAGAACGAAAGGCGCAGGTTCGATCCCGATGAAAGGTAAAAACTTGAACAATGCAGAAAGCGTTTTTAATGCAACTATTCTATGTACATGGATATAAGTAAAGCATAAGAAAACAAAAAAGATACTACTAGCATTTTAATATTCATAATTTGTCAATTTTTTGTTTTTCATTTCCGGCAGAAGATCCGAGAGCCGTTGCTGGGCCAATATGGGCGTATGATCGTTGGCCCAGTCTTAGCAGCCATTCATGGTTTACCATTACCAACCATGCATGGTGCGGATCTGGCCCGTTTATATAGCCATTACCGCGCCATCGTTTGTTCTCTGGCAACCAGTCGTGGGCCATTACCGTGCCGATTGTAAAACCCTATTTGGGTTACCGCCACATAGAAACTATACATGTTCTAACTGAAAAAATGTTTGAACTTTTTTGCAAATCAAAGTCTACGGGAAGCTAGACTGCACGCCGATGCGCAACTCCCGCGGTGACCTTGCTGTAATTAATTTAAAAAAATTATTTTGTACATTAAATATACTATTAAAGTAAACCTAAAGTTTGATAATTGAAAAATAATTATTTCTTAGTTTTAAAAATCCCTCAATGTTGCTTATTTTTTTTGCTGTTTAAATGTATATCCCGCCTTAACCGGTTGAGCAACATGCGGCGTGGCGTTGTCATACTCCAAAATCAACTTGTCACGGCGATTCTCCCATTCCTGCCTCTTCTCGTGCAGAGCTCGCCAAAAACGCATCAGTTGCAGTCGATAACGATCCCCAGTGATGCTTTTCGACGCTTTCAGCAGCTCGTCATACACGATATCCCTTTTTTGGGGGCTCTTCCGCGCTCCTTGTTGTCCATAGGGAAATTACGACTTTGGAAGCGGCGAAAGCACCATTTGCGCGTTGTACTCGATGGAGCATCTTCGGCATACACTTCCTCTAGCAAACGATGCGTTTCCGGAGTCGATTTGTTTGCCAGGAAATATTAGAGCTTCACTTGTCGCCAATGTGGCTCATTTGTTCCGAAAATTGCTATTGTAAAGACAGTGAAAATCGATGACGTTAACTCGTCGACCAAATGTCACGTATGGCGTTTTCGCTTGACTGTAGAGTCTGTGCATTACCTCCGAAATGATTATTCACTATTGTAAAAGGCTTGACAATATAGATATGATTAATTCAGTGCTATAACAAAATCAGCGTAGAAATGCTAATGTTGTGTACTGTACGTTAAGTTTTTTTCACTTGAACTCTACTATTCTTTTCATAATTGTACAATTTTTTATAGTTAACATTAACGTTTTTCGAGTATAATTAGTTAGCAGACCTTAGGAAAAGTGACTATACGAACATATTATAGTAAATTTTACTTATAGCAAAGGCGTTAATCATTTGTAGATCGAGCAATCGCAGCTCAAGGCCTTAGGCCACGCTAGAGGCCGAAAAAGAGGATTTTTGGGGATTTTTTTTCAGAAAAACTACAAAATAAATCGAGATGACAAAAAAGGGTGTTTATCATACATATCAGTGACTGTATACAATAATTTTTTTGAGGCGATGAATTTCAAAATGGCTGCTGTGCAGCGTTTATCTCAAAACTGCATTTTTTAAGTTGACCGGAAACGTAACTCAGGCAAAATTCAACCGATTCACTTGAAATGTTGAATATATCTTGAAAAATACATTGTCCATGGAAGTACGTAGGATTTTTTTTATATTGCACAGTTCATTTGTTATTAACAATTATCTGACGATTTTTTAGGCAAATTTTTCACTTTTCAAAAATTTGCCTACAATACAGTTTTTTGCAAACAAAGAATAAGAATCAAAATTTTAAAACCATCGAGGGTCATCTTGTCGCGAATCATGTTTACAATATGTGGTTCAAATTTCAAGAGAATCGTTTTATAAGTTTTAGAGATACGATGGAGCTAGATTTTGAAAAACTCTTACCTAAACTCAATCGGCAATTCCTGCACCGTACGAAATCCCTTCTGATTGCTCATCATCGTCGATTTCTTCGAGACTTGCTTGCTAATGATTTTTTGAAATTTTCAAAGTGGACTTTCCCCTTAAGGGGTTACCCCCACCTGCGATTTTGAAAAAATCGATTTTTTTTATTGCATTTTTTTGAAGTGCAATTTGAAGAGCAGTTTTTTTTTGATGCCCGGAATAGGTGACTCTATGTAAGTTTACAAAAAAAAAATATTTTCTTCGTGTAAACTGAAATTGAAACTTTAAACGCGTTTTTCTCAAAATGGCATTTCTGAAGTCGGTGACCAAGATTACTCGAACACTAATGAACCGATCTTCTTGAAATTTTGCAGGCTTATTTAATACATAAAAATGTAGTCTTTAATCGTTCGATTTTTTTTCGAAAAAAATGGCCGTTTTATAGCTAAAAAACGGCCGTTTTTTTTCGTTAAAATTGAACCATTAACTTTGACTGTCCGCCATTTTGTGAAAAATGAATATTTTTTAAAATCCTTCGATTAAAGACTAGTTTATACTTATATTTAACTAAATCCATCCGCATTTTTTTTTTCAAATGATCCACTTCGCCCCAATGTTGGTCACCGCAAACCGTGTATATAAAAACATTATTTCATTGACGGCCATTTGCCACTAAACAATGTAATATTTTTCAATAAAAAAATTACTGAAAGTTCTTCAAGATGTGTTCTTCAAGATGGTATATTGATCGATTAAAAAAGTTTTGTAGTTTTCTTTAAAAAAATTCATGAAAAAGGCCTTTTTTGCGCTACAAGTGGGGGTAACGCCTTAACACGTATGCATAATTCATGCAACTGCTAAAATATCGATAAGCAGTACTATATTTTGGCAGCATCTATAGTTATAAAGTATTATTGTCCCCTCCGGGAAATATAAAACATAGTTCAAATAATTTGTACTGCCTACTTTTAATTTGAGAAAATAGTCTACCTAACGCCATCTATTGCCAGCAGGCGGTTTCATATGCAACCACGTAATATATACATATATCTATAATATCAATACACACAAGTGTATGCTCCAACCTGAACACTCTCATAGCGATTAATCGGGATGTGGAAAGAAAAAATCGACAGCACGTCATTATCGTCATTTTCATCTTCTTCGCATACCGCGAAGAGCGCGTATTCCAAGTCAATTCGGTCGATTCGAGATTATCGTGTACGGCGATGAGAAACAGCGGCGAGAAGACGACGAAGACGACCAAAAGAGGGCGAAGGAGGGTTGAGAGGAGCAACAGAGAGAGAAAGACAAAGACAGCGAAAGGGGGGGAGGGTGAGGATAAGACGAGAGGGTTTTTTTGATATACACCCGTTGTCTGAGAGGAGATACAAACGGAGCAGAACTTGAAGAAGAAACAGGGCGCGCGGATGTCGGGAAGGCCAGAAAGGAGAGCAAAGATGAGAGGAAAGGAATAAGAATACACACACACACACACACACACACACACACACACACACACACACACACACACACACACACACACACACACACACACACACACACACACACACACACATATATATACGTGTGTGTGTGTGTGTGTATCGGGCGCACTGAAGGGCTGTGTATCGGGTGTGAAGGGCGATACGTGTGTGTATCGGGCGCACTGAAGGGCAGGAGGGAAGAGAGGATTGAAACACGCCCGGCCAGAGAGAATGGGCAGGTGTTCTCGCTTCTGCAGACGAACAAAGAACCCCCGAAACACTGCCGGGCTTTTTATTCTTCTCCTTGAGAGGAAGAGTGAGACGAGCTGCCCACTGAGGTTCCTATACGGGTCTACATACGCGAATTGCTCGCGAATAAAACGATGACTCGTCTATGACATACACACACACTCACACACATATTTATATAAAAGTATAATTGTTTTTTTCTTTCGAACGTTCCTTATTCCTTTGCCCTTGCTGCCTCTCGCAATTCCACCCCCATTCACTTTTCACCCCACGCTTGTCACTTTGTGATTTCCAGTTGCTGAGAGGCCCTCTTCTTTTCCATTACTGCTCTTTTCCAACGTACCACTGTATCTTTTGCATTTGCACACGAGGGCACGGGGAAATAGTCGAAGGTTGGGTGCCAATACCAGCGGACTTCACACCCTGTACATATACAGGGTATTGAGAAGGTCGATGCAAAGCCTTAGGGGGTGATAGGGTTCGTTAGGAACATATCTAACCTAGGTTACCTTAGTCCAAAGTCTAAGGATTCGAGTTATAATGGTAAGTATGATTTTTGGCAAATTTCCCAAAATTCGGTACTAACTCGTTCATAATTTTCAGACAAACAATAATTGGTAACTGAAGGCTTGATTGCGTCTCAGCTCAATGTGTATTCAATCGACAAACATCAATACAATCATCTGTATCCACACAACTAACCAAATGGGATGTGTTGAATAATTGAAAAATTGTAAAAAATTTTAAATACCTAATTACCAAATTACCAAAAATTACAAAATACCAAAATACGAATACCAAATTGCAAATGACCAAAAATTACAAATACAAAAAATACAAAAATAAATTAATGATATTTTTTAAAAAATATCATTAACATAAGAAGTAAACGAGTTAGTACGTAATTTTGGGAAATTTTCCAAAAGTCATACTTACCATGATAACTCGTTAAGACCTTAGGCGACAGTAACGGGTATAAAAACATGTGCCAATTTAACCATTTTTTTCGTATGAAAAAGTGATTTACTCATGAAACTAATTACACATCTATTTAGTATGAATATCAAGCTGTTAGAAAATATATATATTTTTTTTCAATATACAAAATGGCCGACTACTCGAATCTTCTCAAAATAGCTTTTTTCCAATTGGCGTGACAAATAACTTCAACAATTTTCACTCGATTTACTTCAAATTTAAAAATTATGTTCCTAATTGCATTTCGCAGAGAAGTACATACGGAATTTCTGATTAATCGAAAACTTTTCATTTCATGGGCAGCTTATGAGCAGTTATAACGAAAATTTTCACTGAAAATTCATTTCTTAAGTTCAAATACCTACAACTTTTGAAGAAAACAACATTTTTTAAATTCCGTACGTACTTCTCTAGGTATTCTAATGTAGATTGACGAGAATTTTTGTTTTTTGTTCTAGGTAAAAAATTGTGGATGCTAAATGTCACGTCGCGAAGCGCCAAAAAAAAAGATAAAAAAAATACTAGTGGTCGCGCATTTTGTACATCGAAAAAAAAATCTAACAGCTTGATATTCATACTAAATAGACGTGTAATTAATTTTATGAGTGAATCACTTTTTCATACGAAAAAAAATTGTTATATTCACACGTGATTTTATACCCGTTACTGTGGCCTAACCCCTTAAAAGCCTAAAATCCTCAGACTTTGGACTAAGGTGACCTGGGTTAGATATGTTACTATCAAGGTGGCCTGTCACCCCCTTAAGGCTTTGCATCGATCTTTCTTACATGTATAAAACTGTGTATATATACATATATATGGGGAAGTATACTGCACAAAGTACGGCGAAGATGGTGCTCGCGAGCCCTCGAGATCCACACGAAAACGATGACGATGAGGACCACCTTTCACGTTTTCACGTGTACGCGGACCTACAATCAGGACGCTATATATTTTGGCTTACATCTGCCGGCCATCTGCCTCCTGTGTTTCAAAGTCGCCTGAACTCCCTCCCCCCCATATACATACATACATACATAAACATATATATATATATATATATATATATATATATATATATATATATATATATATATATATATATATATATAACAATGGCGAGAAAAATTGGACGTGCAGGTATATAGCTTTTATATATATATATATATAAGCTATATACCTGCACGTCCAATTTTTCTCGCCATTGAGAGCAACAGCGCCTCCGTACAGCTTCCGGTCCACGGAGCAAGGTGCGTCCCACAAAAATCACCGCTCTCTCTTTCTCTCTCTCTCTCTCTCTCTCTCTCTCTCTCTCTCTCTCTCCCTCCCCCCTCTTTTTCGTTAGATAGCTTTCGCGGTGGTCAGCCTTAAGCACACGCGCAATACGGAGATTCACACGGAGGACACGAGTAGGTAGGTACACATCGAATGTGGGTTTTTCTTCTTCTTCTTCTTATGTCTTTCTTGCCTTGTGCGCAGTATTCGAAATTTTTATCTTGCAGAAGATTAGCGACACATGTATACATGTACAAACACACGTTTTATTATGAATATACGCCTATGGTGTAGGTAAATAAATAAGCAAATGAATAAACAATGGAAATATTGCATATATCATAATTGAATCTGTTTATTTATTGATCGCATGTATGTTGTTTTATTACTTTGAGAAATCTTATGTATTGGAAATGCAAATATAAGATAGTAAATGAAGCATAGAATTGATGAGTTTGGAGATACATATATACACAAGTGCACATATTTATTGGGAGTACAAATAAATCTCCGCCGTTTGACAAAAGATGGCAACACCAGGAGATTATGGTTGAAATTGTAAGCTGTAAAAAGTCATAACGTGAGGTTGGAGATCTGGTAAGGCCATAGCCTTGAAATATTAGCGATTTTGTATCAGCATCGCATAACTTTTTTCGTGCAAAAATGTCGTATTTTGAGCCGAATAAGCGTATTCGCGGGAACTTTATAACTCTTCTTTCCTTCTTTAACGGAGACTTTGTCCTTGGAGTGCCATATTTCAGGTGTTTACATTTTATTTTTTTTTTAAAGGAAACGAGTAAAGCTTTTTGAGTGCGGTTTTTTTCTTGCTTTTATTCATGATATACAGAATGATGAAAAAAATTTTTTTTGAAAAAAAAATTTAAAAAAAAAAACCAAAATGGCGGCCGTTGCAGCTCCGCGCAAACAGGTCCTCAAATCGCGGGAGGTAAACGGCTGACATCACTGCCCCCTCTTTGTTGATCTGAAACACAAATTCAAAGCATATTATCAATCTGTGACCCTCTGGTCATGGAATGACGGATGGGTTTTTCGTTTAGTACAAATTTCTGAAAATGGCGGCAATTTAAAAGAAAATCGAATTTTCGCGTTTTTTTCGCATTAAAAGATAAATAATAAATGCAAAAATGTTTCTATCGAAAAAACGATCCGTCATTCCGTGAAGACATATTTTCTGAGTATGCTCTCCAAATTTCAGGTCGATATGTTAATTACAGCGGTCAGGAAAATGTCAGCCATTTTTAAAAACGTGTTTTCGAGAAAAACGCGGTCAAAGTTTTGTAATGTGTTTACACAAATGTGTTTATAATTACCGCTAATCGGCAATGCCTGGTCCATAGAGGCATCCCTCCTCTTCTTCTAGCTGCTCATGTTGAGCCGCTATCATCTCCCGCTGCTTTCAAGGGCAAAGTCTCCGTTAATTTGAAGAAATCTGGAGCTGAGGCGCATCGATTGCTTGTAGAAGTATATGGTGAGGCAGCTTTAAGGGGCTATACCAGTGTGAACGCTGAAAATTTGGGTGATTTTCGGGGATTTTTCGGAAGAAAAGTACTCAATTAAAGGTTTCGGAAAACTAAGAATATACATTTGGCTATATTTTACCTATATTACGTAATTTTTTCATAGAAAAATATTGAGATCAAAGCGAATTATGAGCTGTCTTCGGAGACGCGAAAAAAGTTCCTCCACTTCTGACATGATTCCGGCCGATTGAGTAGCCGAAACCGAAAAAGGGAAAAATGTCGTTAAACTGGGAGGTATTTCCTGTACAATGCCGTAGGATTTTCGAAAAATATCAAAATCTAACAAAATGGCGTAGTTATGGAAAAAATTCTGTTTTCTTGCCTATAAACGGTCGTTTTTTTCAATGTCAAATCTTAAATTTTCACCCAATCAAAAATATCCTACGTCATTGTAGAGTAAATACATTCAAGAGTACTCAGTTCAAATTTCAAGTCAACCGGATAATTGCTCTTTGAGTTACAATGTCAGCAAATTTGAAAAATCTCATCTCGAGAAAAACGCGTTTAAAGATTTAATTATCGATTTGTGCAAGACAAAATGATTAGAGATACGGCCTTGAAATTTTTACAGGATATTCTTGAGAGTATAAACCGTCGAAGAGGGCAAAAAAAATCGATTTTTAGAAAATGTCACACTGGTATAGCCCCTTAAGTGAGAGAAGTTGTCGTGAGTGGTTTAAAAAGTTTAAGAACGGTGAGTTTGACGTCGAGGACAAAGAACGTAGCGGAAGGCCGAAGAGGCGGAATTGGAAGCATTATTGGAGGGAGATTCGTGCCAAACGCAAGAGATCCCGCAAATGACGCTTATTCGGCCCAGAACTCGACATTTTCGCAAGAAAAAAATTATCTGATGCTGATACAAAATCGCTAATATTGCAAGGTTATGGTCGTACGTGCAATAATAAATAATTGAATAATTTATGTATATATATAATATATAAATTATTTAAGTATTTATTATATATGTTACATTATGAGAATTAAAGAACACAATCTCGTGCACAACAACATGAAATAAGTAAATTAACAAAATAACAAACACGCATATTTATATATAGATATATAAGCTGACGAGGAGATCTAACTTGCACAGGTATCTGTGATGTGTCTTGAAAAAATAATAACGTTTGTATCTTCAGAATAATTGGCTATCAGTTCCGATGTTTAGATATAATGAGAATGAAGCGCATGAGAATATGATGTTTGCAAATCCGCTTGTAAGAAAGGGACAATTGAAAAGATAGGGAAAAACGGCGGTACTTGTATTGGCTGAATGAGAATGTGAAGATCTTATGGGAGAAAGTCAGCCCTCGTTGGCTCTTCTGAATCCATAATGCGAAGGTCGCATAATGTATTCTCGCCCCCGTATTTCTTTTGTTCTCTCTCTTATTTTCTCTCTCTCTCTCTCTCTCTCTCTCTCTCTCTCTCTCTCTCTCTCTCTCTATCGCTCTCTCTCTCCTTCTGGCACCCCCTCGCGAACTCTCGCCCATCGCTGTGGCGACATCGTGGCGTCCGGCACAAATACCGAGAGACGAACTTACCTACTCCATACCCCCTCGAGGAGACGCGCGAGAGTAGAGAGTCCTATATACTGCGCGGACAAATGGGTGAACGCAATGACGGACAGCAGAGAGAGAGAGAGAGAGAGAGAGAGAGAGAGAGAGAGAGAGAGAGAGAGAGAGAGAGAGAGAGAGAGAGAGAGAGAGAGAGAGAGAGTGAGCTTCTCGCCTCTTTATTTTTAGCCGCGTGTATCGCAACGCTCCATCTTGAATTACGCATCGCATGTAAGATGCGTTAGAAAGAGAGAGAGAGAGAGAGAGAGAGAGAGAGAGAGAGAGAGAGAGAGAGAGAGAGAGAGAGAGAGAGGCAAACAAAGCTTCATGTGCAGTCATTGTAGATACTTTTCCTAACGAATTCCTAAAACATCGGAATGTACCTAAAAAAAACCCGAAAACATCGAAATTGAAAAAAAAATTGTGTATTCATCTATCGTTTATTGAACTTTTTTCTTAATTATTTTTCCTCGGAGAATCACTTTTCTCTTGTTAACCTGGGTGAAAAAAAAATTTGTTCTGTTTAACTTTGTGAATCTATCTATTTTTTAGATGACGAATTTTTTATTAATTTTTGTTCTTTTTTTCGCGAAAAACTGTTTTTCTTCTCTGGGAGAGAAAAATAACGAATAGAGCGGACAATAATACATTTTACTATCATTCTCTCTGGAGAGTAATAGTAAGATTAGTAGGTTATGAAAACTTAAAAAAATCAAACTGCAAAAATAATCGCACTTTCGATTTTGAAAAATTGAAAGATTGCCGAAAAAAATTGAAATTTCTACTTGAAAAAGTATAAAAATTGCAGATGAAAAAATAGAAACAAAAAAAAAAGAAACGTGCACAAAAAATGGAAATTTTTATTAAACAAGACATGGGAAATTGCAGAAAAAGAATGGAAATTTGTATTTTCAAAAATAGGATAATTGTAGAGGAAAATAGAAATTTCTGCTTAAAAAAAGGAAAATTGTAAAAATAACAATGGACATTTCTATTTCAAAACAGAAAAATCGCAGAAAAAATGGAAATTAATATTTTAAAAACACAGAAAAAGTGCAGAAAAAATGAAAATGTCTATCTGAAAAAATAGAAAAAAGGAAAATTCCTACATCGAAAAAATAGAAACAAAAAAAATATAAAAATGCAAAAAAATGGATAATTCTATTTACAAAATCAGAAAATAACGGAAAAACTGGTAATTTTCTATTTAAAAAATGAAAAATTTCCAACAAGGATTGGTCATGCTAGAGCTCTTAAGTCTACCCCGTTAATATTTTTGGAATTGACGTTCAAGCCCCTCGAAAAATGGGACCAGCCGTCTGTCAATTCTCAAACGTCATTTCCATCAACGCGAATATTTCGACGGAGCAGCTTCCGTATGGAGCCCTTGTACATAAACTCGGATGCTGGACACGCAAGATACAGAGAGAGAGATGGATAGAGAGAGAGAGAGAGAGAGAGAGAGAGAGAGAGAGAGAGAGAGAGAGAGAGAGAGAGAGAGAGAGTTTTCACGAGCTCGATTTATGGAAGATTGCCAGCTGGGTACGCGATAAACGTCACCACCCCAACATCAGGGATTTCCGCGGCCCGTTCGCTTCTTCCCGCACATTGTGCGCGGTCTCTGATATACATTTTACCTGGGTGCTACCATCTTCGTAGTCTCGCACGCGTTTATGCGACTCGTCGTTCTCTCCCGTTCAACCGGAAATACTCGCGTGAAAATGTTTGCGCAAGAGCTCCTCCGGCTTCCGCCTCGTCGGAAGTTGCGCCAACAGAATCGAACGTTCTTTTTTATTTTTATTTTCTTTCGTCATTTTCTTCATTTACGTATGATCGTTATTTGCAGTGGTCCGTATCCGTTCGAACTTATTTCTAATATAAACATATCAATATAAATATTTAAATATAATATAAAAATATTAGAACGTATTTCTGACAAGCTATAATATTTTTAAACACGACTTTTCGGACAAAAAAATAGGATTAAGGTATTTGTATGTATTTATTATTAAGCTACCTTTTTATACAGTTTTTTTTTTAAGTTGGATTTCCGAACATCTACCTTTTTTAATTATATGAAAGTTATTTATTTTATTTACTCAACAAATATTTTATATATTTATTTTACGAGCATAATTTTCGGTGAATTACAAATATACAGAATCATTGTTGTTTTTCTTTGAAAATTCTATTCAAAAGGAAATAAAATAATTTGGCCCGAGCGATCCACGTTGTTTTGTTTTTCGAATCGCCCGTCGAATTCCTTCCTATCAATAAATCTGGAATTGCATTGATAATTTTTGAAAAATTTCAAGCTTTTGAAAAATATTTTCAAATTTGTTTTTCTTTTCTCATTTCAAACGTTCGGGGTACATGACTCGCAAGAGAGTAATACACACCCACACCCACAAGCACTCAGTTTTCTCCGATTCGTTCTTCATTGCGTATCTCTCTTCCTTTCTCCTCGCATCGCCTTTCTAGGACGTTGAACGTCCCTGTGTGGGACACACGGCGCGACTAGACGTCGGGCAAGTGTGTAGGTCGAGCTTTTTCTTGTTTCCCTTTTCCCTCTGCCCCTCTCTCACTCTCTACCGGTATACTGGCAAACTCGTTCAGCTCTGGTGTGAGTGGAGGCCGCACAGCGACCTTTCAACTCGTTCGGAGTCTCTTAGGGAGGCCTGTGGATTTCGCCGATTTATGTTGAAGGAGGCTGATTTTTTTCAGACATTCTTAAATTATATTATATATATATATATATAAATTTGCGGGTTCTAAACAATTTTTAAGTTATCGCTCAAACGCCTTTTTCATGTTTTTTTTCATGATTATCGGAGTATTAATTTTTTTATCTCGATGCAGAAAATTTTAGTACGTGATCCAATGTACGTCTTGATTTAATTTTTTCTGTAACAATACGCAATTTTTATTTAAATATTTTTTTTACCATAAACAATTTGTATTTGCTGATTAAGAATTAATATAATTGTGAAAATTATATCAACCACTTGATGAACAAGAACACGGTGTGAACATTATTGAACGTCTAACAAGGACGCGTGTTTTTTTGGAGTAATATGTTGTTTTGGAGTAAGAAAACAAAGTCACACGGATTCGAGAGTTACAAACCGCGACGCTGTTGACGCTACTGCACCTTTGTTTCTCTGACTGTCCGTGAGTTTTTTTCGCGATTCATTTGACTGCTTCCAGTACTTGCTGTATTGAGGTACGTCACAGTACACGTAAAAATAAAAATGTAAAAAAGTTTATTCCAACGATTTGAGCTCCCGTGCAGTTTTTTGGACTTGAATCCTTCACATTGGGACTTTAATCAGGATTATAATACGTGCTTGATTACTTTTAAAAACATGCACGTTGAGGACGACATAGCTGAGCGAGCCGTTTCTTTGATGAAAGATTTCAACGGTTTGATTACGAAAAACGAAGACCAAAAACAATATCTGTTGCAATTTGTGAGCGAGAACAGAAAAACCCATCCTTGATCCAGAATACATCTTTTTTTAAACGTCGTTCGGAATTATTATTTTTCTGAAAACTACTCGAAATGAAAACGACCTGTTTATGTTAACTTAGAAAATGCTACAGAGCATAAAAAGTTTTGAGAAAATTATATTATTGTAATGTCTATTGGCGGGGAATAAAAATGGAGGAAAAATCAAAGAAAAAAAATTAAAAGTCGTTTGAGCACTACCTAGAAAATATTCAGACCTCTCAAATTTTGTATGAATTACTTTTTCATAACGTAGTAACATTTTCCGTTGAGAACCGCGAAAAAAATTAATTTTTTTATTAACCCCCCTAATATTTATATATATATATATATATATATATATATATATATAAAAAATATTATATATGAATTATAATACATCAATTATAAAATGTAAAAACCCGAAAGGGTGTACCTAGAAAATAAAACTACTACTATTACTATATAAAGAATAAATGATTAAAATAGATATAGCTGAATGATACATGCTTTCGATGAATTTTTACCATTGATATCCACTCGAATTTTATATAGACATTGCAATATTCAAGTTTTTCAGAAAAAATGACTCTCCTTCATACACAATTTTTATAGAACATAAAATAGTACAATTAATCTTCAAGGGTACAACAGAAAATATTAAAAATTCAATCTTTGTACATTTTGGATCACTTTGGATAATTGCAAAATAACAATAATATTATAATAACATAATTCATTGTACTGGCTATTTTACGTAGTTACTAAACAGCTCTATAAAATTAATTACATTATTCCAATATTGCAATTACCCAAAGTGACCGAAACTTTTTACCCTTACTATGCACATATATATATATGCCCAATTTTTTTCACATGAGAATGTTCCACCACCCAATAATGACGAACATAAAGAACAATATCCGAGATTGCGGCGTTGCAGTCCGCTCGATCGCGGCGAGAACAGGATCGAGATGCCCCTCCCCCGTTCCTTCTTTTTGTACACAATACACAGGGGCTAAGAATTACTCGAAATAAATATCGAACGCGAATGTGTGAGAATAAGAAGAAGATGAGGCAGAATAAGCGGAGGAGATCGACAAGGAGAAGGAGGAGGTGCGGAGGGGCCAACTTATGCAACGTGTGTGTTTCGTGGTACTCGTTACGAACAACGTATCGTCAAAATCCAGAGTCGAGCTCCGATCCCGAGACGAGAAGGTTTGGGCTATTAAAGACACACGGTTGAATTTATGTATGTATGCATGCGTGTATGTGTGTGTGTGTGTGTGTGCATGTAGTGGCGGTCAAAGTGTTGGTGGGGATTCCTCATGGCGCCGGCCGTCTGCCTTGTCGCGTCGTCGAAGACGACATTCAAACGCATCCACACACACACACACACACACACACACACACACACACACACACACACACACACACACACACACACACACACACACACACACACACACACACACACACACACACACACACACACACACACACACACACACACACACACACACACATACACACGCACGCATGCACAGGCAAGCATATACACCACATAGGCGGTGGGTCGTGAAGCAAGAGATGGCCGAGGGACCGAAGGGGGAAAAACAGCACGGATGCTGCGTGTGATCGGAGCCCAGAAGATTTGGCTCGCAGACACGAGTAGCACCGAAAGAAACGATCACCCGAACTCTACATCTCATGGCGCTGCTCGCTCTTCTCTTTCGCCTTTCAATCAATTCTTCCCGCCACTGTGGCCCTTCTCGATGTCCCGGTTGGACTTCTTATTATTATTATTATTATTATTATTACTATTTTCACTCTTCCTTTGCCTCTTTACGGCTCTACTTACTCCACTTATTATCATTATTGTTTTGTGGCCCTTCGTATTGTGTGTTTGATTCCGTATTGGGTTTTTCTTTACAGATCGATATATGCAAGGAAAAATACAAAATAAGGAATTTTATAAAAAATAATAATGGCCACAAAATAATTATAAAATTCATGAAATCATATGTATAGTTTCATAACACAATAATCGAAAGTAGATTTCTTGAATTTATTATATGACATTTCTTATAATATATTATAATAAATGTCATATCATGAATTGACGAAATCTAGTTCCGATCATCGTGTCATGAAATTATGTATACGATTTCAAGAATTTGAAAAATCAATAAATTTGCAATGAGATTTATTTAGTTTATTATGTTAAACAACATACACAAGTAGTATTGCATTATGTCGTATACTTATTTTTCCTGTTATTGTTTTTTTTTAATATCGCGATCTATCCATTCATCATTCGTTAACGATTTTCACCTTATACGTACCATCATTCCTTAATCAAATTCGTACGGTTATATTTCGAGACAATGAATCAAAGAATTTCGAGTATGCATATATATAGTGAATATATTGAGGCTCACCGAATTTCTCGCAGATTTCTAGGAAAACCGTATGCGAATAATAGATACAACGGCCGGAGGAGCAAGAGAGGAAACGACAGAAAGAGATTGAACATTATTTTGGTGTACGTGGCTCGAGCCAAAGCCGAACATAATCCGTACGTGTAGCTCAACAGAGCAGAGAAGAGACAGAGAGAGAGAGAGGGAGAGAGAGAGAGAGAGAGAGAGAGAGAGAGAGAGAGAGAAAGAGAAAGAGAAAGATTTGGCACCCAACGAATGACGAACGAACTTCCACTCGCGTATCTATTCTCGAGAGAAGACCCTTACGACGTCCCTCGCGTCCGTCTACGACCGCCTCGTCGTTTCTCAATCAATCTCAACCCGTCTGACAAGAGAGTTCTCCCAGTGTCTCTATTTCTCTCTCTCTCTCTCTCTCTCTCTCTCTCTCTCTCTCTCTCTCTCTCTTTGCTCTCAACAAGTTAAATCATGAACTGCGCAAGATATTTTTAACATTTTTTTTTCTTTCTAATTTTAAACAAAATTTTATGGATTTTTCCGTTCCTATTAAATTGTAGGTTTTGTGTTTTTTTTAAATGAAGATTTTGATGAGAATTTAGTAGCTTGAATGGAAACAATTGATGCAAGGAGGAGGTGAATCATTGTGGGGTCTTTTATAAATTGATTCGCGTGGTGGACACAATGGAATTGTCAGCGCGAAAAATATATTGTCTTCGTACATATATATATATATATTACGAACCTGACTGGACGAGCCTGTCAGGGTTGCAGACATTAGGCGCCACGAGAAAACCCCCAGTGCATCCAAGCACCGACAGAGACGGAGAGGGGGCGGTGAGAAAGCGCGACAGAGAGAGCGAGAGAGAGAAAGGTTGATTGATTTATTGATTGATTTATTTATTGACTGATTTATACAATTATTGTGCTCTAGCTGGATAACTTTGGGGGAAAGTTAGTGGGATCTCATAGAATTACAGTTACAGCTCCCTCCAAAATAAAAATAAAAACAAATGAACAAAAATAAAAGGATATGAACGGATCAAAAGTACGCAGGTCGTAATAAGTTGTGAAAAATACTACAAGCCGTACTGACTAGAGAGACAGAGAGAGACAGAGAGACAAAGAGCGGGAGAGAGCATTTTTTTGAGACCATTCTAGAAAGAAAAAAATTCCATTTTGTGTTCTGCAGAAAGATAATTAAATTCCGAACACGAAACAGTCCTAAAAAGAATTTTCTCCAAAATGGAACTAAATTCCATTGATCCACTTTAGCGCCTGCATCCAGCTCGTGGCCGGAAGAAAGAGCCATTTTTGTGATTTTTTTATGGGAAAACGTGTACAGGTTTTCAATTTTTTTGTGCACTTTGAAGAGTTTGATTAGAAGTATTTTTTTCGAATTTTTGTATTGTCAAATACGCCCTCCGCAGTGACCACTGCTGGGGAATAAATCATCTGAAATTGAACAAATTAAATGCATTAAGTTTTTGGAGTAATTATCTAGTGTTTAGACGAAGGATTTAATAAAATATTAATTTTTGAAAAAAGTGGCTGCGGTCCCAAGTGGAAGTATCGAATTTTGGTAAAGGAAGAAGCTCTATTTTTGTGAAAAAAATTCCTTCATTCAAGCACTGTTTTTTGATGTATAAATGGATTTTGTAAAATTTGAAGTTCATCGGTGCAGTGATTTTTGTGATATCGTGGTCACCGACCTTGAACAAGTAATTTTGAGAAAAACGCGTTTAAAGTTCGCCGGTTCGCGGAACTTACCTACAAACGCCCATAACTGCCTTAATGTTGAACGGATGAACAAGAAATTTTCAGGGAATATTTTCTAAATTTTATATTTTGAGATTCCGTCGAAAGCCAAAATTCGATATTTTCAAAATTTTCACCTAGTAGCCCTTGTAATTCATCCTTGATAATTTTTTTTCGCGATTACAGGCCGCACGAAAAAAGTTTTTCCGAAGCGTTTCCCATTCGCGGTTTAATTATCTTCATTTTGCTTTACTCAAATTCGAATTTCGATTTTTTTCCCGCAAATACAAATCCGTCAGAAAAATACGCTATATTTTTGTTTTTCACAGTGGACTTGAAAAACGATTAAAAATCATATTTTTCTCAGTCCCGAAATCTCCGCTCTCCCTTAAAAAACACATGGCCACCTCACAATTGTCACCCTGTATATATCTATATATAAAATGCGGAAACGCGCGAGTGAGAAAAGACGTGCAGAATTAACCAACTTGTGTATGACGACGACAACGCTCATGATGATCATCATCATCACGATCATCAAGAAGATGATGAATGAAGGCAATTTTTCAATTACGCCGTAGCTCAGAATCGCCAGTCCCCTCCACCCTGGCAAGTTTCTCTTATCTGTCGTGAGAGGTCCGCTCGCGTCGAGATAACACGTCGCGGCCTCATCGTTGCGTTGCACTGGTGCGACGATTATTGCGCAATAATCTAAAGACCAGCGCCCCCGCTCCCTTCCTGTCTTGCTCCTTCCTCAGTACGGCGACTCTTCCACCGCGACCTCCTCTCTCGCCAATATACACATGTCGTGTGCTCGAGTGCCAACGACACACGTCGCGTATGAGACGTCAATCCGAACTGTGTCAGAGCTTTTTTTTCGCCCCATTGTTGCACTCGATTAGCAGCAATTTTCACTATGTTCATCGTATATATATATATGTGTGTGTGTGTGTGTGTGTGTGTGTGTGTGTGTGTGTGTGTGTGTGTGTGTGTGTGTGTGTGTGTGCGTGCGTGCGTGCGTGCGTGCGTGCGTGCGTGCGTGCGTGCGTGCGTGCGTGCGTGCGTGCGTGCGTGCGTGCGTGCGTGCGTGCGTGCGTGCGTGCGTGCGTGCGTGCGTGCGTGCGTGCGTGCGTGCGTGCGTGCGTGCGTGCGTGCGTGCGTGCGTGCGTGCGTGCGTGCGTGCGTGCGTGCGTGCGTGCGTGCGTGCGTGCGTGCGTGCGTGCGTGCGTGTGTGTGTGTGTGTGTGTGTGTGTGTGTATATATTTTTTTTTTTCATATAAAAAATATAAAAATATAAATAAATATATTTTTTTTCGCGCCATTGTTGCACTCGATTAGCAGCAATTTTCACTATGTTCATCGTATATATATATATATATACTGAGAAAAAAACAATCGAATCAAAAAATATATTGGTTGATCCAAATAAATGTGCTGCCGCAGAGCACCACCGATTTATGAGATTGTTACAGTACTATCAGATATTGGAAAATGTGATTGATTTAAATAAAATATTATTTTATTTGAAAAGCTCTTCTGTTCTCCGAATATCTACATGATCCTTTAAATAAAATTATATTCTATTGAAATCATTCTATATACAATCCGTAGATGTATTAGATGGAATAATTAAGCGGTTGCTACAACATTTTTTATCTGTACAAGAATATAATCAATAGAATTAATTATTTCTTTACTACATCGAAACGAATATGCCATGGAACGTCAGTCTTTCAATTTGTTTCAAATCTTAAATAAAAAGTGAACATTAGAATGATCATCCACGATAATAGTGGAGAGAATATCAGATATCCAATGGAATATCCATGGAGAGAATATCAGATATTCAACTGATAAGAACATATACTACAATGTGATCTAAGCCACATGCCAAGAAGCGATACTCTTTAGAGTTTCTCCGACGTTTAATTAGATTTTCGGTTCGCGCTACGCTTACGAGAAACGAGCGCGCGTGCGGCTTCTAGCGGTTACTCCGAGAACTACGGGTTTCCTCACACCTATACTTTCGGTGGCGCTCGGCCATGATTTGTTTGAATTTTTTCAACCAAATGCGCAAGAAACAAGTTTTATAAACAACCCTAATATATATATATATATATATATATATATATATATATATATATATATATATATATATATATATATATATATATATTAGGGTGGCCCAAATTTGAGTTCTATTTTTTTTCCTTTTTCTCACCATCCAATTATCTTCTTTAAAGAAAAAAAATATCGCGGTCTCTGCGAGAGGTAAAAAAATATTTAGAGGTCGCTCAAGCCTCCCAAAAATTCAAATTTTTATTAAAAAATCTTTTCTTTTTCGTTCTCTTCTTACCCATTAATGTTACGCTTTATAATTTTCAAATTAACCTCGCGAAAGCTCTAACCCATCAATGAATATCTAGTGGTCGCTCAAGAGCCTCGAAATTTCCAATTTTCGCCAATTTTTTTTTATTCATCTCACTCATAAATTTGAGGCTTTGTAAAATGTTGAGAACAATTACTCGTTTTTCTTTAGAAATAGATTTTTCAAAGTTACCTCACACTACTAACCTAAGAATTATAATCTTTGTTCTCATACAATAATTCGTTAACGCTCTTGTCCGTAAACAAAATTATAGGTCTCCCGATTTATCGGCTTAGAAGTGTGAGGTAAATTTGGAGATCCGTTTTCAAAGAAAAATTGAATTAATTGTTTTGAAAATTTTACAGTGTTAAATTTATGAGGGAGAGGAGAAAAAATCGCGATAATTGGAAATTTCGAAGCTCTTGAGCAACCACCAAATATACATTGGGCGGCTTAATTTAAAAATGATAAAGCAATTCATGGGTGAGAAGTGAACGAAAAGAAAAATCTTTTTTTTTAATGAAAACTTGAATTTTTGGAAGGCTTGAACGACCTCTAAATATTTTTTGACCGCTCACAGATTACGCTACAATTTTTTTTTCTTGAACGATGATAATCGGCTGGTGAGTCTTTGTTCAAATAATAATAACTCCATTGTTTATCAATATTAATCAATGAGAAAAAAAACTCAATCTTGACAGGAGTATGTATTAATTGTATGTAAAATCCCAACCTCGTGATCCCAATACTCTCGTGAGAAAAAAATATTTAAAATCGACCTGTATTTTTTGATCATTTCCGGCGCATTTTTTTCAACATTATCTCACATTTTCTCACCATGGCACCTATAGATATAGGAAATGATAAATTTTACATATGGATATATATTCTTTTTTCAACATATATCTCACATTTCTTACCCCTACATATTGACATGTAGATTTTGGCTTCGTTATATATACACTCAGAAAAATAATTAAAGGAGCAGAAAAATTTCAATAACTTTTCAGTGATTTTTGAAAGGCCGTAACTTCGGGAAAAATGGTCGTATCGGGAAGTCATACAGCATTTTGAAGTTTGAAATCTCTAATTTAAGAATCGGGCGGAAAAATTTTTTGTGAGCATCACGCTCGGTGCTGTCATAAAAAATAGCGCAAGTCAAAAATTTTCGATTTTTTTTTTCAATATCGCCGATAGGTTCAAAAAAAAATGTTCCTGCTTGAATTAATGCTGGGGTCTTTTAGCCTGATTCTTCAGCTTTAATTTGGTATTTTTTTGCTCTCTATACGACCATTTGGCGCTGAGATATCGCCGATTGAATGAAAAGTCAGCTTTTTTCGTTGATCATCGATATCTCATGAACTAATGATCGTACAGCGATCGGAAGGTGGGTTTCGGAAACTTGAATAAATCCTCTATAAGTTCCTATTGATATTTTAGAGGAAGTTTTTTTTTCGACCTCAATATTGATTTTAAAAAGTACAAAAAAATGACTGTTTCTGCCTTTTGGCAAACCCACCACAATTTTGCAAATATTGCAAAAATAAACAATATTTCCAGGTTTTTTTGAGCTCAATACATGCCCAGAGACCCTGATTTTTTTTAATCCACCAGTTAAACCGTCTTTTTACCCGAATCGTCAGTTTTATTAGAAATTAAAGGAGCACTTATATTGCTCCTTAAACAACCACTAATGATGATTAAGATAAAAAAAAATCGTTTTTTTTTCAGTTTCTCATTAACTATTTACCAAATGCCAACAAAACAAAAAATTCCAAATTTTGAAAAAAACAAATTCTGTTATTTCCTTACAATTTCTGATTAACCAAATTCATCAAATTGAAAAAATAGATATAGATATGCATTTTTTTCAAAATTTGTAGAATATTTTATGAAATCATCATCTGTTCAGTTTTTATGCGATTATTTTGTTTGCATGCCATAATTTATGGAGTTAAAATGAATTGGATTAAATTAAGTTGATACCACCAAGCGATCTTCATACACCTTTTTGCACGCATCACCATAGGATTGTTCAGTCACTTTTTCGAAACCTCTCAAGCATTTAAAATTAACAGTTTTTTCTTCAAAACTATCAAGTTTTGTCACGAAGTAAAATAGTTTTTTTTTCAAAACAACGCATTTTTGTATTGCAAAAAAACGCACCAATTTTTCCGATGTCTTTTTCTCCAAAATTTCGAATTTTTTTTTTCGACATTGAGTCGAGTATGCAAAATTTTGAGAAAAATAACGAAATTTTATTTTTTCGTCTCTATCATCATTCATTGACCTTTAAGGAGTAATAAAAGTGCTCCTTTAATTTTTGATAAAACTTTGACGATTCGTTTCTTCTTTATCATCCTGAAGGATTCATATATATTTATATAAATAGAAATTTCCATTCATTTGATAGGAATTTAATGTTTTTAAAGAGAAATATCGATTTATTCCTGCAATTGTTTAATATATGTTACCGTTAAAACCATTTTCAGTTTAAACGCGTTTTCCCTAGTAAAAACCAGTTCTCCCTGAGCGCTTGGTTGCAACTAATTTTCCTTACTAAAAACTAGAATTTACTGATACTAAATTCGAATGTTGGGTAGAATTGTTTCCAAATCAGGTAAATATTTGGATTAATTGGGTTTCTAAACACAGATTCTAGTGTTCACTACAAAAAACTACTCATAACGACGTCGTTCAGTCAGGACCAGTCTTTACTAGGTAAAACTAAACCCATTCCAATCGCTCCCTCCCCGCACTTCGCCAATCTAACCTACCGTTTCGCTGCGTTTTCAGCCGTCTTGAGCTATACTATACCGCATTTGCTGAGGGCACGGGGAAACTGTGAGAAACCCGTACCGATATAGACCGCTCCATATTATTCCGATCCTGTGGTTCACAGACATTTTTACTGAAGTATCCACACCCAAGGTCTCAGAAGTATTGGTCTTCCGCTGACTGGTTGACGCGCCAGCCGGTGCACGGCTAAGCGGTCACCGCTCCGAGTATCGGTCGTGCGCAACGCTGCTTACCTCGAAAGACCGCCGGAGCCGAACACTGACCACCCATCCACTAGTGTCGCTTCTATATATATATATATATATATATATATATATATATATATATATATATATATATATATATATATATATATATATATATATATATGTATGTATATGTATATGTATATGTATATGTATATGTATATGTATATGTATATATGTGTATACATATAGCGAATCGTCGACGGCGTTCCGCAGAGGGAGGGGAGGGATAAACGATCTGGCAAAAAGAAAGTACAAAAAGCCGAATGAACGTTATTAAATGAGATGCAAAGTGTTAAATTGGCGTGAATGTATAGCTCTGAGTATAAGCTACCAACGCGAGAAGGGCTGAGAGGGGGGAAGGGGGGGGGGTGGAGATCTATTCCTGAGACCTGGGAAGAGCGAGAATAGCCTCGATATATATATGAGGTATTCCACGTGAATCCGGTCGACTTTTTCCCTGACTCCCGCCAATACGATTTATTTTTTTTAATGCGATTCCATTGACTGAAAGACAACCTGAATTTTTTTTTTACATTTTTGAAACAACCCTTAGTGGAAAAAATTTTTTTCCGAAAAAACACCCCGATTTAAAAATTTTAAAAAATTCCCAAAAATGCGTGATTATATATCAAAATTTTCAAGCTATCACCCGCAGTGGAAGTATGATTTTTTCTTTGCTTTCTGAGAGGTTAACGCTTTAAAAAAATAAAAAAAAATCAGGATTCGCTTACTTCGGGCGGATACTTAAATATTTTCATACCCACAATGAATTTTTTTGACCATTTTTTGAATAACCAAATCACAATCATGAACCTTGCACAATTAGCAGTCAATTTTTCGGATTTTTTAATACGTTAATAGCTCAGAAAGCACAGGAAAAAATCATACTTCCACTGCGGGTGATAGCTTGAAAATTTTTACATACACTGAAAAAAAAATTCGTTCATCCATCCAAAATTCAATTGGTTTAACAAAATTGTATCTTTAAATACGTTCAACTTGATTTTTGATTGGCATAACAAAACAGCATAGTTGGGCAGTAACCAAAGATACATTTAAACTATATGCTTATTCAGCATGTCTGAGCAACTGTTAAAACAACAAAATTTCGAGACAATAAAATGCATTTTGCACATTAAACGATTCTTTTTTCTCAGTGTATAATCACGCATTTTGGGGGATTTTTCTGATTTCTAAATCGGGGCGTTTTTTTTTGAAATTTGTTTTTTTTTTACTTAGGGTTGTTTCGAAAAATGTAAAAAAATTGAAGCCGTTTTTTAGAGTCAACGAAACCAGATAAAAAAATCGAATTGGCGGGGGTCAGGGAGAAAGTCCACTGGATTCACGTGGAATACCTCATATATATATATATGTGTATGTGTGTGTGTGTGCGTGTGTGCGTGTGTGGATGTATGTACACGAACGAATGAGAAAATCGCGAGGGCTTCCCCAATCCCCAGGAGGGAGGATCGTGCTCTCTCTCTCTCTCTCTCTCTCTCTCTCTCTCTCTCTCTCTCTCTCTCTCTCTCTCTCTCTCTCTCTCTCTCTCTCTCTCTCTCTCTCTCTCTCTCTCTCTCTCTCTCTCTCTCTCTCTCTCTCTCTCTCTCTCTCTCTCTCTCTCTCTCTCTCTCTCTCTCTCTCTCTCTCTCTCTCTCTCTCTCTCTCTCTCTCTCTCTCTCTCTCTCGTTCTCTCTCTCTCGTTCTCTCTGCCTCTGTCTCCCTCACGTATTCCCTTCCCCTTGCCCTCTCACAGTGAGCCACTTCTTGTTTGGCTCACAGTCGATGGCACGATGGCCTCTCAAAGACGACGATGATGACGACAGAGAATCCGTGTTCTCCGTACACCACTGCGTTTCTTCTACGGCATTCTCCTTAACCTCCTCCTCCTCCTCGTCCTTCTCCTCATTTCCTTCGCGGTCTACCTACGACCTTCCCCCCGAAGCACATGAACCAGGCAACCCCTGGCTTACCCCTCCTTCGCTCCCCCTCTACTCGTTCGTCTCTTCCTCTCTCTCCCGATCTTTTCTCTCTTCAGCATGCTCGCTGGACCGTGCGCCGCCACGGCGATGCTATTTTCGCCTCCTCTGAAAGAGCCGCACGGGGGAGATCCCGCGAATGAACGACGTGCCTATAGATACGCGCGTGTACATTCGACGCTCGACGCGATGAGGCATCCCGAGAACATAACGAGAGCGCCCATCAGCGCCAGTGAAGTCGGCATCGCCGAATTTACTGGCGGCTCCCGCGTGCCCCACTGCTCGTCTCGGAGGGAAAATTGCATTTTCACAGCCACAACTTGACGGGTCTGCTTAAACTTTGGGCCCAAAAACACAGTCCAATTTTCAATATTTTTTCTGATGAGAGTATAAAGATTGCGAGGTCGGAATTTCACACACAATTGGTACACAGTCTTGCCGTGTTTGAGTTTTTTTTCATCGAAAAATATTGGTAAACAATACGGTTATTAATTTTTAAAGAAACTGCCGTCGTTGCTACATGGCCAATCGGTGAAGGTGCTTCTGGCCACTGAGCTCATCTAAAATGGAAAATAAAATATTTACTTTTATCATGATAATTATACTTTTGCATGAAACTTTACTTTTCGTTCGAAAATGGCAAGCTGTAGAGAAATGTTTTATTCAAGGTTTCATGTTTTACATTGTGGTGAAGTTTTTTTGTAAAAGTAATGTTTACTTTTGTATTTCTTGGATAGTTCACGAACAATGCTTTGTTATAACCTCAAGATTTCGCATGTATAGTTTCTATTCTTTACATTTTAGATGTGGCCATGTAGAGATGGCCACATCTGAAATGTAAAGAATAGATAGACAAAGTAGTCCACATTTAGTAAATATGGACTACTTTGATTTGGCGATATCGAAAAAATAACCATTACTCGTGTTGGCGGGTAATTTCGGTCTTGTGGGGGTGGTTTTGGGAGAAATTTTCGTTTTAGCGGTTTGGCTCTTGAATATTCGTAGAGCACATAAAAAGCACATTAATATGATGTATTTTCATTTCAGTATATCCAAAAAATGGTAAATGCTCTTATTTGGGGGTTTTTTGAGGGTCTATATCGCGCGAAAAAAAATAGGGGTTTGGCTGTTCGATATTCGCAAAGCACATAAATATCACGTAGTTTCATTCTTAGATATGCCAAATATCATTAAGTGCTCTGCTAGCTTGATGGTAAGCCAACAGAGCACTTTTTATTTCTAATTACCCGCTAAACGGTAAGAGCACAACAATTTTTAATGGAGCACAAAATTAGCACACAAAAAGCACATAAATGTGGACTACTTTGATTTTGCGATATAGAAAAAATAGCCAATACTCGTATTTGCGGGTAGCTTGGATCTTGTAGGGGTGGTTTTGGGAGAAATTTGCGTTTTAGCGGTTTGGCTTTTGGATATTCATAGAGCACATAAAAAGCACATAAATGTGGACTACTTTGATTTTGCGATATCGAAAAAATAACCATTACTCGTATTGGCGGGTAGCTTGAGTCTCGTAGGGGTGGTTTTCGGAGAAATTTTCGTTTTAGAGGTTTGGCTCTTAGATACTCGTAGAGCACATAAAAAGCACATAAATGTGGACTACTTTGATCTAGCGATGTCGAAAAAATAGCCAATACTCGTATTTGCGGGTAGCTTGGATCTTGTAGGGGTGGTTTTGGGAGAAATTTGCGTTTTAGCGGTTTGGCTTTTGGATATTCATAGAGCACATAAAAAGCACATAAATGTGGACTACTTTGATTTTGCGATATCGAAAAAATAACCATTACTCGTATTGGCGGGTAGCTTGAGTCTCGTAGGGGTGGTTTTCGGAGAAATTTTCGTTTTAAAGGTTTGGCTCTTAGATACTCGTAGAGCACATAAAAAGCACATAAATGTGGACTGCTTTGATCTAGCGATGTCGAAAAAATAACCAATACTCGTATTGGCGGGTAGCTTGGGTCTTGTAGGGGTGGTTTTGGGAGAAATTTTCGTTTTAGCGGTTTGCCTCTTAGATATTCATAGAGCACATAAAAAGCACATAAATGTGGACTACTTTGATTTTGCGATATCGAAAAAATAACCATTACTCGTATTGGCGGGTAATTTGGGTCTTGTGGGGGTGGTTTTGGGAGAAATTTGCGTTTTAGCGGTTTGGCTCTTGAATATTCGTAGAGCACATAAAAAGCACATAAATATTATGTATTTTCATGTCAGTATATCCAAAAAATGGTAAATTCTCTTATTTGGGGGTTTTTTGAGGGTCTATATCGGGCGAAAAAAAAATAGGGGTTTGGCTGTTCGATATTCGCAAAGCACATAAAAAGCACATAAATATCACGTGGTTTCATTCTTAAATAAGTCAAATATCATTAAGTGCTCTGCTAGCTTGATGGCAAGCCAGCAGAGCACTTTTGATTTCTAATTTCCCGCTAAACGGTAAGAGCACAAAAATTTTAAATGGAGCACAAAATTAGCACATAAAAAGCACAAAATTTTGATATCAATTAAATCCATTTTCGGGAGTTTGCTCTGCTAGCTTTATGGAGGTGTTCTCGTGGCTCTTTGAGGTTGCGTGGGTCAGTTTAGATTCTTTTTTTAGTTTGCTCGTGGCGCCTTGGCGTTGCTTCGTTTTGTTTTGGATTCGTTCGTGGGTATTTGGATTTGTTTGGTCTTGCGTGCAGATTCTTATCTTTGTTAGCTCGTTTTTGTTGGGTTTGCTCGTGGCTCGTTGGGGTTGCTTCACGTCTTTTTCGGTTTTGTTTGGACTTGAGTGCGGTTTTTCGTATTTGTTTGGGTTGTTCGTGACTCCTTGGCATTGCTGGGGTTTGTTTACGTTTTTGTTGGGTGTGCTCGTGGCTCGTTGGGTGTGAATAGGCGTGTGAGTAATCGATGTTGGCAATGGAGTATGTTGCATCAATTGCCTCGTACTGCAGACGGCAAAAATACATCGCGCATTATTACCCCATCGTCTTTGCTTTTTTCTTGTTGCATCTCTCTCCCTCTCGTCCCTCTGAAAGTATCCATTCTCGTATTCGCGATGATAACTGCGCCGCGGTCATGTGGCATTGACAGGCGTCGGAAATAACGAGCGCTGCGTCGTCATCGAAGCGCAGAAGGCCCGCAGGCTGTCCCGTTCATCTATCTTCGATACGTTTTAATGAGTCACCGCGGGATTCGACGTACACGCGCGCAAATGCACAGGCTAGTTGCGGGATGTGACGTTTGTGGAACGTTCAACGTTCGACGATGAGCAGCGTATATCGGAATACGTGCATCGTTTCGGACTTCATGCACCTGTGGTGTCGTAGTTTCCTCAGCGCTCGTTATTGCCGCGATCGCGATCAGAAAAATTAATAATGAGCTTTTCATGCTTCAGGCATGAATTATGTTTGATCAGGCAGGTATTTGGTTGTTGCATATGGAAGTGCCGATTTTTTTAGCGAAAGACAAGTTAGTGTCTTGGCAGCGAGTCGAGGAATTGGGGTATTCAAAGCATTGCCCATTGGACAAGCTTGGCCGATTTTTTTTGGCTAACAATTGGATTCCACGCAGGAAGATTTCGGCTTCTTTAGAGGCAAACCAGTCATCTAGCCATTTTTGGAATCCTCCATACGAGGTGAAGTGCTGTGCCGTAAGCGCTGACTGCATCGTCCGGAAGAAATGGTAATCGAGGGAGCGAAAGTCCCGGATTTGCCAATAGGCAGCTGCCCAGAAGCGGCTGATTTTAGAGGTACCTCAAAAAGCCTAGGTGAATACAAGTGATTAAGATAGGAGATTTGTTAATAACAATTATCTGACGAATTTTTAGGCAAATTTTTCACTTTCCAAAAATTTGCCTAAAAATTCGTCAGATAATTGTTAATAACAAATGAACTATGAAATATAAAAAAAAATCCTACGTACTTCCATAGACAATGTATTTTTCAAGATATATTCAACATTTCGAGGGAATCGGTTGAAAATTGTCTGAGTTATGTTTCCGGCGAACTTAAAAAATGCAGTTTTGAGATAAACGCTGCACAGCCGCCATTTTGAAATGAATCGCTTCAAAAAGATTATTGCATACAGTCACTGATATGTATGATAAACACCCTTTTTGTAATCTCGATTTATTTTGTAGTTTTTCTGAAAAAAAATCTCCAAAATGCCTATTTTTCGGCCTCTAGAGTGGCCTAACCCCCTAAGAAAAGAATAAATCCGACACTGGGAAGCGATGTCTGGGGAATATGGCGGCTGGGCTAGTATTTCCCAGTTCGCTCTTTCCAGGTACTTCGTAACCGGTTGAGCAATATGCGGTCTGGCGTTATCGTGCTGCAAAATCAACTTGTCACGGCGATTCTCCCATTCAGGCCTCTTCTCGTGCAGAGCTCGCTCCAAACGCATCACGTGTAGTCGATAACGATCCCCAGTGATGCTTTCCGGCGCTTTCAGCAGCTCGTAATGTATGACAGCCCTTTCTTTCCGTGGTGTTTCCCCGCTCCTTGCTGTCCATAGAGAAATGACGACTTTGAAAGCGGCGCAAGCACCCTTTGCACGTTTTACTCGATGGAGCATGTTCAGCATACACTTCCACTAGCATACGATGCATGTTCGCAATAATGCAGCATGCCGCAGATGTGACTCATTCATTCCGAAATTTTTCATTGGAAAGAGAATCAAAATAGATCATGCTAACGCATTGCAAAAATGTCTCCTATCGCGTTTTAGCAGGACCTCTATGGCCCTATCATCATGTGGAGTGCCAACTTTTGATTCGAGAAAATATTCAACCTAACGCCATCTAACGTCAGCTGGCGGTTACATATGCAATCATCCAATATATATATATATATATATATATATATATATATATATATATATATATATATATATATATATGTATATATATATATATATATTGGATGTCCAATATAGATATATATATGTATATGATGAAATATACGTACTCCAGTCGCATCGTCATCGTCTTACAGGAGCCCATGAGGCTTAAATACACAAATACAAGTAACATAGGAGAGAGCAGTTGTATTAGTAGCCGGCGGTTGTCCGTATCGTTGTCGTGTAGTCGTCGTCGTTGCCGTCTCGCATGGTGGGGTTCCTGGCGTCAGTCTGTCGGGCCTCCCTGATCCCTCTTTTCCCTCCTGCCCGCTTCTCTTTAAGACTGTCGGGAATCGCGTCTCTCTCTCTCTCTCTCTCTCTCTCTCTCTCTCTCTCTCTTTCTCTCTCTTGCTCCCGCTCTCTCGCGTCAAACCTCTCGCAAGTTTTCGCCACAAGCGCGCGCTCTCTTTACTCGTGCCACGCACTTGCACACACACACAAACATCTCGCAACTGCACGAAAGCGAGTATCCCGCGCACGAGAGCACGAATTTGGGTAGCGCGAGACGCGACAGGAAGATCCGCGCGAATCTTCGCTCTTCGGCGTTACCAAACGCGAAACAAAGACCCAGAAACGTTTTTTTTTCTCGGACATCGCATGCGTATGTACGTACGTGTATACCGCCGGCAAAATTCTTCTCATTCGGAGATCGTTGTGTACAGGGTGATTCACAATTATCAAGGCTGTCTCTGTGAGCACACAGAGGGAGTCATTGCGAACAAAATGCTTTTTTTCTAAATGTCGTGCGACGAAAATTGGACGAGGTATTCGCGTTCAAAGTCCAAGTACACTGCGACCTCTATTATCGGGACCTCCACAGGTGCAACAGCCCCCCACTATGCGCCGAATAGCGATTGGTGTAGCGCATGGTGGGAGAAAGGCCAGGCTGTAGCGCGAGGATCAAAGCATGCTAGACAATGAGAGAGGGCTTCGAGGGGTACTGCTATCAGCTACGTCAGCTACGCAGCGTCGGCTTGCGTTGATGCTGCGCGTAGCCTCCATTTTTGCAAGTGTGATGCGGAGCCGGTCTCGCCGCTGTGCCGGTAATAGAGGTCGCAGTGTAGTAACGAACGGCACGGTAGTTGCTTGCGCGCGAAACGTGTGAGCCGGATCGAGCGCGGGTTCGAATCCACCTTCGGACAAGTGACATTTTTTGTTAAATTTTTTTTTCGCTGAAAAATAATGAACACGGAAGCTCACTTTGCAAGTTGATAATATGATTGAAAAATTTTCGTTTATTATTTAAGGGGCTGTACCAGTGTGACACTTTCAAAAAATCGATTTTTTTTTGCTTTTTTCGACAGTTTATACTTTGAAGAATATGAGATCAGATTTTTATACTTTCAAGATTTACACTTTCAAAATTTTTATACTTTCAAGAAAATGAAATGAGATTTTTCAAATTTGCTGACATTGTAACTGAAAGAGCAATTATCCGATTGACTTGAAATTTGAACTGAGTACTCTTGAATATATTTACTCTACAATGACGTAGGATATTTTTGATTGAATGAAAATTGACGATTTGGCATTGGAAAAAACGACCATTTTATAGGCAAGAAAACTGACTTTTTTGATAACTACGCCATTTTGTTAGATTTTGATATTTTTTGATAATCCTACGCCATCGTACAGGAATACCTCCCAGTTTAACGACATTTTTTCCTTCTTCGGTTTCAGCTACTCAATCGGCCGGAATCATGTCAGCAGTGGAGGAATATTTTTTTTCGGCGCCCCCGAAGGCAGCGCATAAGTCGCCTGGATTTCAATATTTTTCTATGAAAAAATTATGTAATATAAGTCAAATATAGCCAAATATATTCTTAATGTTCCGAAACATTCAATTGAGTACTTTTCTTCCAAAAATTCTCGAAGATAACCCAAATTTTCAGCGTCCACACTGGTATAGCCCCTTAATACTTGAAAAAAAAATCTAGTGACCAGCTACTTTGTCATTATTCACTCAGCGGCGGACTTTCGACGTGAATATCTCAGATGATTTTTGTCGCACGACGTTTGAAGAAGAAAAAATGTTTTGCTCGCAATGAAACACCCTGTACCTGTGAATGTGTGTGTGTGTGTGTGTGTGTGTGTGTGTGTGTGTGTGTGTGTGTGTGTGCGTGCGTGCGTGCGTGCGTGTGTGTGTGTGTGTGTGTGTGTGTGTGTGTGTGTGTGTGTGTGTGTGTGTGTGTGTGTGTGTGTGTGTGTGTGTGTGTGTGTGTGTGTGTGTGTGTGTGTGTGTGTGTGTGTGTGTGTGTGTGTGTGTGTGTGTGTGTGTGTGTGTGTGTGTGTGTGTGTGTGTGTGTGTGTGTGTGTGTGTGTGTGTGTGTGTGTGTGTGTGTGTGTGTGTGTGTGTGTGTGTGTGTGTGTGTGTGTGTGTGTGTGTGTGTGTGTGTGTGTGTGTGTGTGTGTGTGTGTGTGTGTGTGTGTGTGTGTGTGTGTGTACACACACATATAAATGTATGTATATATATATAAACTCACTTTCGAAATGAGGGTAAAGTTCGATAAAGCCGATGATAATATCACGGTGACAATGCAACATGCTCAAATAAAACGTCGCCATCGTCAACTGCGAAATTTTTTAACGCCGAAACGCTGCGCGGATCATTTTCTGAGGTTTTTATTTTTCACCGAAAATTTAAGAATTGTTGATCACAATTTTGTTTTTTCATTTTTCCGAAGCCCGGAAATGACCGGGATCATTTAAAAAATTGCAAGCAGATATTTCGTTTTGTTTTTGATAAAACGCCGAAAAAAAAATTTTTTATTTTTTTTTTTTTCAAAAATATTTGCACTGATGCTCTCTGGAAGAGAATCTTCACGGGGATGCTCGGACTTTGACTCGCCGTTATTGAATCGACAACCTCTTTTCTCCTCGTGTCCTCCTCGCGCGGACGGCTATCAACGAGACAAGCTGCTTTCGCAGTCAAGGACGTTCGACGCTTCGAATTCTCCTCGTTTTTTGAAATTTTTCTCTTTTGTTTTTTTTTTCTTCTACCGGTTGGAAAAGACCGGTTTCATCGATAGCCTGCGTGGCGGGGACGCATCCGTAACGCGGCTACACGTTCGCACTTCTGCCGCGTACATTACCGGACTTGATGACGGAAAAATGAATGGAGCAGGAATTTTTTATTCAGTTCGGTTGAAAAAAAAATTATGCCGAACGAATAATAATTGTATTGCAATTACTAGTATTTTTATTTGCAACCAGCGAATTTTCAATATTTTTTCATGTACGGTAACATATTTATCCGTGCTGTTAACAATCCTCAATAGGGAAAAATTATAAAAAATATTTTTTATTGCCATTATTACGGTATATAAGAGAGGAGGTCCCCTTGCTCGGGTATCAGAAGATTTGCAATTCATACATCTTTCGAAACACACTTGGCCGAGCACGAGCGACAATGCGCAAAATTTTTCGTGCGTCGATACGTTTGGCGGACTCGGTTGTATGTTCGCTCGGAGTACAAGTGGCTTGCGGGAGAAGCCTCGGACCCTGCGCCCCACTGCGGCCACAAATCGTACTACTGCATCTATGAATTAAATGAAGTTTTTTATAGTTAATTAAATTTTTTTAATCAAACCCGACCCATTTAGTATACATGGCTAAATATTTTTTCGAGTAAGTAATACCAAATACCAAAATGATTAGAAGCATTAAAATTGTTTATTACTCAACGGTGGTAAATAAATCTTTATATAAATACATAAATAAATAAAATCAACTTAATATATATGAATAAATATTGTGAATAGTAGAACCAAATAAAAAACATTTATTTCACGAAAATTTTAATTAATTCAAATAAAAAAACAATTGGTAAAACGCATTCAGTTGTTTTCCTCTCCCTCTCTCTTCCTTTATTTCTCACTCATACACAGTGCAGACACGAAATCCCACGACATCAGTGATAGTCGCCCATGCTCAAGAGCCCACACACGGATCGATTTTCTCTCCGCGGACACATAATTAGGTTACGTAGGAGTCAAATTCATGCGTTCTCGCGTTACATTATTGTCATTGGAATTGTGCAATATTCGCTCACCGCATTCGAATACATAGGTACATGCCTATTATTCGACATTTCTCCTCCACAATTTCTTCGATTTTTTTCTCACTATTACTGGGTTTGACATAACAACAATAATAATAATTCAATCACGAATAATTATTTTAAACAGCAATAATACTAATGAAGAAATAAAGTCTAATTATATTAAATAAAAAATCTGATAATAATAAATAACAAAATTGATAATAATGATAAGCAATAAAATTCAAAAATAATTTTTTTTTTCGAGTAGTCGATAGAATTCCATTTTTTTTTAATTTACTTTGACAAAGGAGGAACATAAAGTCGGAGGGGGACTATGGGTACGGGGGTGTTTTCCGAACGATAAATGATTCACTACGATTATTAAGGGGGGCCAGATTTTCCGTTGGAATAAATTGTATAGCGAGGATCGTTCTCTCGAGTCAACGGTACATTGACGTACCATCATTTTACGCGTAGACAAATAAATAGAGAGAGAGAGAGAGAGAGAGAGAGAGAGAGAGAGAGAGAGAGAGAGAGAAGTGCATGCACGTATTTTTCATGTGAACGCGAACCAACGAGCAAGCGGGAGAAACATACAGAGCTGAAACTTTTCTGGTGGCCGTAAAAGGGCCCGCATCGTGGGTGCGAAATGTACCCTCTTATACAGTCGTTCGATGCAAATATATGAGCTAGCTCTTGCGGTCGACGCGCTTGTTATTCATACAATATGCTACACATCTTTATATATATACAGGGTGTCCTGTTATGAATGGAAAATCGTGCAACTGTCGATAGATCAGATCACGTCCTACCATGTGCTAGAGTTTCAATTTAATAAAAGTCTCACGGTTTTCGAGATAAAAATCATCTGCTTTTGGTTTTTTTGCATGCCATTTCTACGAATGATAACTTTTTTTATCCCGTTTTTTTTTCAAATACTCTAGGTTATTTGTTTTATCGAGAAACGTCTTCTTTGTAACCTTAAATGTTAAGGCCTCAGGCCACTCTAGAATTTTCCAAAAATCGGTTTTTTGTTTTTTGTTAAAAAGGTACCCTAGTACCTGTAAAATTATATTCCAAAAGATTAGGGGTGTGAAAAATCTCTAAGTACTCGATTTTTGAAGATTGTTGAAGATTAAAAGTATTGAAACATTATTAATGTTGTGACTTTCTACCAACTTTGAACGCGTTTATCTCAAAACCACATTTTTCAAGTCGGCCGGACTTATAACTCAAACAAATTTAAACTGATTCACTTGAAATTTTAACTGTATATTTAGAATCATATTTCCTAAGGCACTACGTAGGATTTTTTCACCATATTGCATATTTCCTTTTTTGTAAACTATTTTCTGACGATTGTCTCATGGCATTTTATACTATTTGTTTCAGAAATGCGCTATGTTGACAAAGCAATATATAACAAAATCCTACATACTTCTATAGCTATTCTTATATATAATCGAAAAAACTTTGGTGTCTCATCATAACTCCAAAATTATAGGAGCTGTTGGTCCAGCTGTTGACCGTCCAGAAATAAAGGCGTCATTTTGACATGTTTCGCTGTGAAAAAATAATGTTGTATAGTCAATTACGTGTATAATAAAACTCCTATTTTGTCATTTCGATTTAATTTATGGTTTCGCTGAAAAAAAAAGATCTTATGCAGAAATTTCATACAAACCAATTCGAACATCTGGCTTTGATAGCCTGCGGTGTAAAAAAAAATGTACTACGCATATCGTGCCAATTACTACAAAGAGTTGCTTAGTTATTGTCGATTCATATCATTTGTAGAAATGGCATGCGAAAAACCAAAAGCAGATGATTAAAAAACAATAACATAAATCCCAAAATCTCGAAAAGCGAGGGACTATTAGTGAACTAAAATTCCAGCACATAGTAGGACATGATCTGACCGATCGACTGTTGCAGGATTATCCATTCATAACGGGACACCCTGTATATATACATATGTGTCAAAACGTCGTAAGCATGAACTGGTATATAATTTCCATCATAAATTTTCCGGCAAAACTATTATTATCACTATTATTATCAGAAATTATTTTCCCGCGAGGCAATCTGACGTTATGCGGTGGAAAGAAAATCGTTTATAAAAGTTCTCGCACGATGACGTGCACGGAGACTCTCTCTCTCTCTCTCTCTCTCTCTCTCTCTCTCTCTCTCTCTCTCTCTCTCTCTCTCGCTCGGGCATACTTATTAAAGATAAACGTAGGATCATTGATTCGTCGTAACAATGATTGTCATTCAATGGCAGTACCGAAAAAATATCGTTTTTCCATTTTTTTTTGTCTGCTAAATTATTTATTTGGGATTTGGAAAAAAGGTACGTTATTAAGGGGTAAGGCCACTGTAGCGGGGAAACATAAGTATATTTTGGGAATTTTTTTAGCGGGACAATGGAATAATTCAAAATTCTGAAAAAGGTCCTTCATTGTATGTATCATAAGCTGTATAAAGTATTTGTTCAAAGTAATATAAAACAAAATGGCGACTGCACAGCTTTTCTTCGACGAAGCCTTTTTTCATAGGCTCGCGGCCGGACCAACGGCACCTGCAATTTTTTATTTACAGTGAATGACATTTTTTTTTCGATTATACATGTGAATAGCTACAGAAGTACGTAGGCTTTTTTGATATATCGATTTTTTGCGAAAACAGCGCGTTTTTAAATAAAAGTTCAAAATTCTCAAAATATCATCATCCGAAAAATATTTATAAATAAAAAACAATGTAAAATATCGAGACAATCCTACGTACTTCTATGCAGAATGTAATTGTGAATATACAGTTAAAATTCCAAGTCAATCGGTCAAGATTTGTTCGAGTTATGAGTCCGGCCGACTTGAAAAATGTAATTTCGAGAAAAACGCGTTTAAAGTTTTCGGTACGGATTGCATCGGACTGAGAGGGGCTGCGCCAAATTTCAAAATAGAAGTATATAAACATTTTCCCCACCTTAATCCTTTGAGTGTGTCAGTTTGAAGATATTAAGGCATTTTTTAAGAAAAAGAAAAAAAATCGATTTTTTGAAATTTCTACAGTGCCCTCACCTTTTAAGCATACATTGCGATTACTTCATGTAAATTATTATGTAAAAAAGTCTAAAATTTACAACGTTATTGAAGTAAAACAGAGCCTCCGCATAAAAATGTGGTCCAACCGCCGGATCGATAACTTCACAATGGTTGGTCTGAAAAATAAAAATAAAAAGTTCAATAATCTATATAAATGTAGTCTCCTTGCACGTAGCCGTTTGTGAAGGGAAAAAATCACAAAATGCCGCGTGTAAAAAAAGTGTGATTTTGGCGAAATGTTTACTTATATTCGGGGACTTAAAAATACTAAATTTATAAAAAACCGCTACGTATAACGATAGCTACTGCAATTAGGGAAATTTTGTTTTTTTTTTTATTGAAAATTGGACACTTGTAGCTAGAGTTATGATTCCGGCCAGGTCGCGAAAAGTGGTTTCGAGAAAAACGCAATTGAAAGTTTTAGTATACGTAAATCGTTGCGTCGACTGCTCTCACTAAATCGTCTGTATCTTGGTCAATTTGCAATATTTTGAATCGACAATTTTTTCACATTTCTTCGATTATGTATACTTTAAAAAAATTAAAGAAAAAAATCGATTTTTTTACCCATCACAGTGGGGTCCCCGACCTTAAGAGTGATATTGATAAGATATTCAAATTAATAATTACACGGAGTTCTTTATTACAAAAGATCAATACTCGAAAGAATTAATGGGATTACGAATTCAGAATAATATTGATAAGATATTCGAAGTAAGAATAATACAGAATTATTATTATTATAGAACAAAAATATTAATGAGAATATCATCAATAAAAATGAATAAGATTAAGAATTAAGATTAATATTAATAAGATATTAAAATTAAGAATAATACAGAATTCTTAATTATAGAAGAACTATACTAATGGGAAATTATAGGATTAAGAATTAAGAATAATATTGATGAGATATTCAAAGTAAGAGTAATACAGAATTATTCTTATAGAACCAAAATAGTAATGAGAATGTTAATAAGAATGAATAAGGTTAAGAATTAATCTTTTAAGAAATCACTAATTACTAATAAACTAATAAAGAAATTCAAATTAAGAATAATACCGAACGATTATTATAAAAGAATAATAACCCATGAATATACTTTTCTCAATTGCAACGAAACGTCCCCAAAGAAACGAAATTATATTGCCTACGGAGGTCGGATTAGTTGCCCGTCGAGGTCGACGAACGCGATCGAGAATCGATCGTTCGATTCGAAACGAGCCACTGTACGCAACAGCGACGATTCGCACCCACGGCTCGACGAATAGCCCCCTTTCCCCCGCTCGCAATTCGCACCTTGTTCTCCTCTTCTGTCGCCTCGTGACACGCATGAAGGTGCAATTATCGCGTGCCAATCCACGGGGAAGATTCTTCCCGTTGAGCGGCTTGTTTTTCAAACGATTTCCAGTCACGCGTCATTTTACACTCCTCGATTGATTCGCGTACCTCTGTACACGTGTATTTTCACACGTACACGCACGCGTCTCTATGTGTATAAATGTACATGAATGCATGTGGACCGAGGGCTTTCACTCGACACCTCCATGTTATGATTTATCGATGTCGTTATGATTTATCGATTCGGGATTCCACGGAACTCCCTATGCGGCGACGACATATTAGGTTTGACTTGAACGAGACGACTAAAAAGAAATGAAAGAGAAAAAAAAATTAAGAAACACGTGAAGTATTCAATCTAAAAATATTCACATACAAAACAAAATATTATACTAAAATATTTAATTAAATATGAAATTGAAGTAAATTAAATTAGAAAAAATTAAGAATATTCAACTATTTTTTTAAATTACAAATATTGTATCTATGATATCAGCAATTATATTTAAAAATAACTACAAATATTTAGAATTTTTAATAAATTTTTTGACAAGTCAAAAATGAAACAAATATAAATCAAGAAACGGACGAAAGGACAACAAAAATTAAATGAAAAAAAAGACACAAAGAAAGTAATAAATGTAAAAATATCTAAACATTTCCAAAGAGCATGAAATTAAATCCTAAATTGAAGTGCATAAAAATATCCAATTAAAAATATTAAGAATTATTTAATATTATATTTATAAAATCAACAATTAGACCAAAAATTTACTGAAAAAATTTAAATAATGAAAAAATATATTTAAAAATACGGACGCTTTTAAGGGGTTAGGCCACTCTGGAGGTCGAAAAAATAGGCGTTTTTGGGGGATTTTTTTCAGAAAAACTACAAAATAAATCAAGATTACACAAAAGAGTGTTTATTATTATACATATCAGTCACTGTATACAATGTTTTTTTAAGTGATTAATTTCAAAATGGCGGCTGTGCAGCGTTTATCTCAAAACTGCTTTTTTTAAGTCGGCCGGAAACATAACCAGACAATTTTCAACCGATTCACTTAAAATGTTAAATATATCTTGAAAAATACATTGTCTATGGAAGTACGTAGGATTTTTTTTATGTTGCATAGTTCATTTGTTATTAACAATTATCTGACGATTTTTTTAGGCAAATGTTTCACTTTCCAAAAATTTGCCTAAAAAATCGTTAATAACAAACGAACTATGCAATATAAAAAAAAACCTATGTACTTCCATAGACAATGTATTTTTCAAGATATATTCAGCATTTCAAGTGGATCGGTTGAAAATTGTCTGAGTTATGTTTCCGGCCAACTTAAAAAATGCAGTTTTAAGATAAACGCTGCACAGCCACCATTTTCAAATTAATCGCTTCAAAAAAATTATTGTATACAGTCACTGACGGGTATGATAAACACCCTTTTTTGTAATCTCGATTTATTTTGTAGTTTTTCTGAAAAAAAAAATCCCCGAAAAGCCTATTTTTTCGGTCTCTAGAGTTGCCTAAGGCCTCAAATAAACTTTAAGAAGGTAATAAATAAAGAATAAACTTAAATCAAATGAAAATAAATAAAGGTACACCGGGGAAAAAGTATCCGATCCTTCAACTTTACATATACATAGTTCCCGAATGTGACGATGATTCTACGAGAAGATTCTTTCGGTTGGATCCGCGAACCAAAACATAAATTATCCTCAAATTCACACTGGCGCTCGGATACCCCCCCCCCCCCCCCCGCTCTCTTCTCTCTCTCCTCTCGATCTTTCTCACAATCGTCTCTCTCGTAATTGCAGAGCACAAGACCCCGGCATCTACGTGGCGTGGTGTGTGCCGTTGTACTCGGGACAAATAAAAAATGGCGATAAAAAGAAACCCCTTCTATATATATATATATATATATATATATATAACATTCGGTACGGTGAGTCCATCTCGAGTATCTTTTTCTCGCGTGAGTCTAATCGTTCTCCTCTCCTCGTATGCGCGTCTTTGCTTTCCTTTTTTCCCCTGTCCTGGTGTGTTCCTCAATTCACTCTCGCGAAGTGAGGCAAAGGGAATCGCGAGAGATACTCGCGTGGGGGTGCCCATCTGGTCCCCAAGACGATCTTTTCCTGGTAACAACGTAACAGTAGCCGTATGGCCGTTGCGTCTAATTGTACCTGGAACCGCTCAAAAAGCCTCTCTAAAAGTCGCGTGTTCTCATTTATTTTACGTTTCTTTATGCCTTTTCCTCATCATCCCGGCTCTCTTTCTCTTTCTTATTCACCCTTGCTCTATTCCTCATTGTAGATTAAAATAATAATAATAATAATCTATATATATAAAAACACTGGTTCAAAATATTTGTTAAAATCCACCAAACGCATTAGTTGGTCCTTTTTTATTCGAATTAACGAACATTTTCGTAATAACAATGTTTTTTCATATTTTTATACTACTATTCAAGAGATTCATTTCGAATATATTAATTTATTTGAATCGAGATCTATTTAGCACCGTTGAGTTTTAAGACATTTATACGATTATGATAATATTAGTATTTGGTATTATTTGTTTGAAAAAATATTTAATCGTATAGGCTGAGTGGGTCTAGTTAGATATTTTTAACATAAGTAGCAAATTCGTAGATGTAGTAGTACGCTTGGCGGCCGGAGTGTGGCGCAGGACCCGGAGGCTTCTCCCGCAAGCCACTCGCACTCCGAGCGAGCACACAACCGAGTCCGCGAAACGTATCGACCCACCACGAATTTTGTGCATTGTCGGTCTTGCTTCGTGTGGTACATTTTTTTCAACCAGCTTGTGGAGCACCTCAAGCCGCGTAAAAAACATTGGAGGGTCAAAGTTCAAGATCATTCAAGGTCAGTATCGATGATACAAATCTAAATAGGTGACCTTGAATGACCTTGAACGACTTTGACGGCTTAATGTTTTTTTAGTGCCACGTGTGTTACTGAATGGATGAAGGTTCAAGTTCAAGAACCTTCACGGCATGTGGCACTTCGTAAACACTAGTTATAGGGCTGTAGGGGTTGAAATAATGCTTCGATTACAATTTACAAAACTGAACAAATTGCGATTAGTATCAGGAATGTCGTGTTAAAAAATTAAGCGGTTTCTCCACTTGGTTCATTAATAATACTGGAACAAAACTCCACTTGAACCTTCCAAATCTCCGAAACTATGTGGCGAAACGGATTAATTTTTGGACAGTTAAGGGGCCAGTCCACTTTGGAGCCACGAAAAAAAGGCTATTTTCGCGATATTTTTTTGAGGATTTTATAAAAGGTATGAATATAAAAGTTGTTGGGCTTGATAAATAGTCTCGAAATACCTTTAAAAAAATGTTTGTATTCATTTTTCTTCATTTTTAAGTACAAAAACTGTAGTTTAACGTAACGCCTCAACAATAGGTGGGCTAGGAAGCTCCATCACAACTCGGCAACGGCTTGTCTGAAACAAAAAAAATCAAAGTCCATTAGATTCAGTATGACACCAGCTACAAAATGACCCTCGGATATAAAGTTTTATCGAAAAATAAAAAAAAGGCAGATGAAAAACGAAAAAGTAAAAAAACGCGTTTTTTCGCAGTTTTTCGCAAAAAAAAAGACCAAATTTCAAAATTTTAAAACCATCGAGGATCATCTTGTTGCGAATCATGTTTACAATACGTGGTTCAAATTTCAAGAAAATCGGTTTATTAGTTTCAGAGACACGATGGAGCTAGATTTTGAAAACATTTCGAGCAAAACGCGTTTGAAGTTTATACTATGAAAAACTCTTACCTAAACTCAATCGGCAATTCCTGCACCGTACAAAATCCCTTCGGATTGCTCATCATTGTCGATTTCTTCGTTCGCTTGCTTTCGATTTTTTGAAATTTCCAAAGTAGACTGGCCCTTTAATGCATCCCAAATTAATCTCTCGGTGATATGAATTTCAAACGTCTACAAGCTTTTCGATTTTGGTGTCGAAACTCCGTAAGACGCATTTACTGCATGCAATTGAACATATTTTCGTCAAATATGTTTTTTTATGCGTTTGAATCGACAATATAATTGCAAAGGGAATTTTGCAGCGTGGTAAACGAGTTCACGAATCTCGACAATAATATTTTGAGGGCAAGTAAAATTAGCGAGTGTAGGAGTCAGGTATCGCGACAACGAGGCTATAGCTTGTCTATCCTATTATTTACACCGATGTACGACCCACCTATCGCAGATTGAAAAAACTATATATATATAGACACACACACACACACACATACATACATACATACATACATACACATATATATGTGTATGTATATGTATGTGTGTGTGTGTGTTTTTTTTTTAAGAGGTTTAGCGGGAAAATGCCTCCCCACCGTAGCAAATAATTGCCGTGTGTCGGGCTTGCACCGACTAAAAATCCCCATTCCTCTGTGGCCTTACAAATTCTCCCGCGGGACGACCGCTAGGTATTACATCGCGGGAGAGGCCTTAGCCGTAGCTCTTCCTGCAGTGTTGTCAGACGACCTTACATCCCCCGTTCCACTCTAGATGTTATGAGTGGTTTAGGGGTTCGTGTCGCTGATTTAATCTATGACTGCCTGGTCTTCCGGCATCGTCTTCTTCCTCGCACGTTCTGCACGTCGCAACTCCTTCATCACTGCGGCAGCATAAGCCGATACCGCTGTCCATGCGTCTGCTGACTTCAGCATCAACTCAACCAGGTTGTCCGGGGTGATGCGTGTCTCCAGCTGATCCTCGACTATCGCGCGGGAGGCACTAAAACGTGGGCATTGGAACAATGTATGTTCAGCGTTCTCCTCGACTGCTACACATGCTGGGCAGTCCGGGGAATCTTCATAATTAAACTTATAGAGATAAGCCCGAAAACAGCCGTGTCCTGAGATCACTTGAGTGAGATAATAGTTGAGCTCCCCGTGTAGACGGTTCACCCATATATCCACCTTCGGGATTAGTCGATGTGTCCACCTTCCCTTGGGAGAAGCATCCCACATCGTCTGCCACTGGTTGAGACTGGTTGCTCTCGCTTCTGTCCTTGCATAACTGGGGTTTCTAGCTCCCTTCTGCTGGTACATCGATCTACGCTCCTCGGCAAGCACCTCAATGGGCAGCATTCCCGCGATAACGTTGATAGCGTCCTCGGAGACAGTGCGAAACGCACAGGCTACCCTCAAGGCGCTGACGCGATACGTTGCTGCAGCCTTCCTGCGGTACTCCTGGATTTTCAGTGCATCAGCCCATATGGGTATGCCATAGGTGAGCACTGAGGTCGTCACTGATGACAGCAGTTTCCTCCTCTTCTGTCTGGGGCCACCAACATTAGGCATAAGTCGCGCCAGTGTGGTAGCCACCCCAGCGGCCTTTCTGCTGATCTGCTCGGTTTGCTCTTTGAAGTTCAGCCTCGCGTCGAGAATCACACCCAAGTACCGAATGAACGGTTGGGATGTGATTTCGGAGTTTCCAACCCTGAGCGTCACCGTTTCCATCACCTTCCTGCTGGATACGAGGAGTACTTCTGTTTTGTGGGCTGCAAGATGCAGTCCAACAGAAGACATCCATTCCTTTATCTTGGCGAAAGCTTCGCCGAAGAGTGCGGTGATTTGCTCCAGGAATTTGGCGATGACAATCAGCGCCGCGTCATCTGCGAACGCTACGATGGACACTCCTTTCGGCAATTTTAATAGCAGCAGATCATTGTACATGATGATCCACAGAAGCGGTCCAAGTACAGAGCCCTGAGGAACTCCTCCAGTCACCCTATACGTCTTTGGTCCATCCTCTATGTCGTACATGAGCCACCTATTACATAGGTAACTCGCCACTATTCTCCGTAGGTACCATGGTACACCTAATGTTTTTAGGGCATCCATGATACACTTCCATATCGCCGAGTTGAAAGCGTTTTTGACGTCGAGAGCGACAACTGCGCAGTACTTCTTGGACCCTCTTGCCCATCGTTTCCCCGCAGTCGACTCCTGCGCCTGCTTCACCACTGTGTTAATGGCATCCAGAGTAGAGCGCTCCTTTCTGAAGCCAAACTGGCCTTCCGCCAGTAGAGGGTCCACGACTTTCTCAATCCTGTTATGGATGATGCGCTCGAAGATCTTTCCGGCGGTATCCAGCATACAGAGCGGACGATAGGATGAAGGTTCGTCCGGTGGCTTCTTCCCTTTCGGGAGGAGCACTAGCTTCTGCCACTTCCACTTGTCCGGGAAGATTCCTTCCTTGAGACACGCATTGTACATGCCCAGGAATATTGCCGGTGCCAACTTGATCGCTGCCTTGAGTGCGATGTTGGGTATCCCATCCATGCCGGGGGCTTTCTTGTTGCCCACCCTGGCAATCGCCGTAAGAAGCTCTTCTTCAGTAATGGCTGGGATGACCTCATCGACGTCCTCCTCGAGTTGGTAGTCCTCCTCGGGTTGCTCAGGGAACAGATGTGAAACAATCTTTTCCAGCAGGGCTGCGTCCACAGGCGATGGCATTGGCTGGCTTTTCAGCCGAGTCATTACGACTTTGTACGGCCTGCCCCAGGGAGCATCTTCCACCTCGCTGAGCAGTTCGCCCCAGCTTTCAGCTTTACTCTGCTTGATAGCCTTTTTAAGGTTCAAGCGCGCCTTTCTG
>OX101790.1:45900925-45950925 GCA_944452715.1 Ophion slaviceki
TTTTGAATAAAATAATTTATACATCATATTTTTTAAAAAATACAATATGCTTTTTTGGCTCCGAAACCCACGTAACTCCTTAAGGGAGGGCACTACTGTGGCAGGCCGAAAAAAATCGTTTTTTCCAATTTTTTTTGTCTACTAAATTATTTATGTGGGAATTGAAAAAAAGGTATGCTATTAAGCATATATTGAACTTATTTCGTGTACAATTTCGTTTAAAAATATGACAAATTAACAACGTTATTGAGGCATAATGAAACCTCTGTATAAGAAGTGTGTGTCCAAACGTCAGGTCGATAACATGACAATGGGTGGTCGGAAAAATAAAAATAAAAACGTTTTACAATCTATGCATGTGTAGTTCTTGTTGTACGTAGCCGTTTTTCGAAAAGAACAGCTTTCACAAAATGGCGGGTGTCCGTAAAAAGTGTAATTTTAGAGACATTTTTAACTTTTCTATTCGGGGGCTTAAAAAATACTAAATAAAACAAAAACAAATGTGGCTACGTACAACTATAGCTACTGCAATTACGGAAATTGAGGGTTTTAAAATTGAAAATCGGACATCTATAGCTGGAGTTAAAATTGAGAAGTGTAGAAAATCGATCAAATGGTACGCTTTGAATAAAAAAGATTAAATTTTCCGGAAAATAGCTACATTTTGCAATGAAAAATACTTCTTTTTCTTTATTTAAAAAAATGTAGGGTCATGTTTTAGACTTAGACAATAAGGTTAAAAAGATTTATGTCAAGTTCCATCAGAATCAGTCGATTAGTTTTTTAGCTATACGTCATGCCAGTTTTGGAAATGCGGTTTGCAAGACCGTGCCATACATCGGCCATTTTGAGAGATTAATCATTTTTTAAAATACCACGTAGCAGCCGAAAGGAGTAATAAAACATACCCTATTGCCAAAACGGTGAAGAAATCTTTCCTTAAGGAATCAACACAGTGTAAAATTTAAAAAAAAATCTATTTTTTTGCATTATCCGATATTATACACGGTTATAAACGTTCTGTCCAATTTTTAGATCGAAATTCGAATTATTTCGGTCGCTACAGCTTTTCTTAGAAAAAGTTAAGCCTTTCTTAGAACTTTAAATGCATCTTCTCGGAATGGTGTTTTTCAAAACGGTGGCCACTCTCAAAGAAAGAGTTTTCAAACTATCCGTTTGAAATTTTAACAGAACATTCTTCACGTCCTTCCTTATGTTGATATGGAAGCTTCTTTTTAAGGGGTTACGCCCACTTGCGATTTTGAAAAAATCGATTTTTTTATTGCATTTTTTTGAAGGATAAGTAACTGAGAATATGTCCTGAAAAATTCAAGTCGATCCGAACAAAATTGACTAAGATATGAGCGTTGAAAGAGAAGAATCCGTTGTGAAATTGAAACTTTAAACGCGTTCTTCTCAAAATGGCATTTCTGAAGTCGGTGACCAAGATTACTCGAACACTAATGAACCGATCTTCTAGAAATTTTGCAGGCTTATTTAATACATAAAAATGTAGTCTTTAATCGTTCGATTTTTGTTCGAAAAAAATGGCCGTTTTATAGCCAAAAAACGGCCGTTTTTTTCGTTAAAATCGAACCATTAACTTTGACTGTCCGCCATTTTGTGAAAAATGAATATTTTTTAAAATCCTTCGATTAAAGACTAGTTTATACTTATATTTGACTAAATCCATCCGCATTTTTTATTCAGATGATCCACTTCGCCGCAATGTTGGTCACCGCAAACCGTGTATATAAAAACATTATTTCATTGACGGCCATTTGCCACTAAACAATGTAATATTTTTCAATAAAAAAATTACTGAAAGTTCTTCAAGATGTGTTCTTTAAGATGGTATATTGATCGATTAAAAAAGTTTTGTAGTTTTCTTTAAAAAAATTCATGAAAAAGGCCTTTTTTGCGCTACAAGTGGGGGTAACGCCTTAATCTCCCTATGTTTTTACGAAAAATTGTCGAAAAAAAAGGCTAAATTTGATACTTTTTGTTCAAAACGCCGCCATTTTTTCACATTTCACTAAAAAAAACCTCCATAGGAAAATAGCGGCTTTCCTACAGATTAATAATAATTTTGAAATTTTTGTATCAGAAAAAATTCGCGGCCGCAATCCTGGCCACCATGGGACACCATTTTTTTCGACGCAATTTTCCGCAAATAAAAACAATGTTAAACAATTAATAAAGAAATTAAAAAAAATAATTTTGTATTCTTTGTCGGTGTTTCAATTTGTAAAAAATTAGACCAATTAGCTTATCCTACAAACCTAAAAAAATCGCGAAAATCGGCTTTTTCCAGGCGGTCACACTGTGATGATTCCTTAAAAAAAAAGCATGAAAATCAACAAAAATTTTCCTCGCCTGACCGTATCTCCCCCCTTAAAAAGCGCATCCCTTCAAGGGCTACAACAATTTTTCCCTCACCCCGTCACTTCGCCTCGGTCCATCGCGAGACTAATCACTATCGGATACACATTGTAAGAATTGTCGATCCATCGAGAGGCATATGCGGAAGAGCCCTAAGTGATCGCGGCGGTAAAGGCCGTCGCGGTAAGGGACAAAATGGCGAAGGGAGAACGATGAGAAAAAGGTCCTCGGCAAAGGGGCCAAAGTTTCGTTACATAAATTCGAGGAATCGCGATGTTCGCACGCGCTCGAGCGCCGCTCCGAAAGCTCTGCGAGGGGAGAGGAGTGAGGAGAAGGAGGAGGGAAAGAAGACGAAAGGGCGCTAGGGCGCCGTCAGCACTGCGGAGAGATGCCTCGAGGAGAGGCAGGAGAGAAAGAAAAAAAGCCGTATATACGTGGGTACGTTGCCCTGGACCACTGGATGGAAAGACCCTCTGCCTTCCTTCGCTTCGATGTCCTCTCCCTGCGTGCCTTTTGCCGGGCTGCTTCGTCCGTTTCTGAGAATGAATCAAACATGGCGCCCGACATGAGAACAACACACGCGTCTCTTCGTCATTTTTACCCCCCCCCCCCCCTCCCTCCCTCTCTTTCTCTCGTGTCGGTAATTCCTCGAGAGTCCGGAAGACTTGTCAACTTCGAAGCCGTCAGAGACCACAAAGTCCGCGCCCCAGGCGCGTTCGCGGCCATGGGATTTTGATGATAGCCCGAGGAACTCCCGCGGGGCTGCAACGTTCTCCAGCTCGTGGAACGTTCGAGCCGTTCCGGAAGTGCGATTGGCACTTTCGCAGAAAACTTAATGACATTGGGATGTTGAATAAGTTCTCACTTTTTTTTGCACTGTCGTGCAAATTAAGGGGTATTTTGGATTAAGATGTATCTAGGATTAAGGGGTTACCCCCACTTGCGATTTTGAAAAAATCGATTTTTTTTATTGCATTTTTTTGAAGTATAGGTATCCGGGCCCATACAGAAGTATGGGCCCGGAATAGATGACTCTATGTAAGTTTACAAAATAAAATATTTTCTTCGTGTAAACTGAAATTGAAACTTTAAACGCGTTTTTCTCAAAATGGCATTTCTGAAGTCGGTGACCAAGATTACTCGAACACTAATGAACCGATCTTCTTGAAATTTTGCAGGCTTATTTAATACATAAAAATGTAGTCTTTAATCGTTCGTTTTTTTTCGTTAAAATCGAACCATTAACTTTGACTGTCCGCCATTTTGTGAAAAATGAATATTTTTTAAAATCCTTCGATTAAAGACTAGTTTATACTTATATTTGACTAAATCCATCCGCATTTTTTTTTCAGATGATCCACTTCGCCGCAATGTTGGTCACCGCAAACCGTGTATATAAAAACATAATTTCATTGACGGCCATTTGCCACTTAATATTTTTCAATAAAAAAATTACTGAAAGTTCTTCAAAATGTGTTCTTTAAGATGGTATATTGATCGATTAAAAAAGTTTTGTAGTTTTCTTTAAAAAAATTCATGAAAAAGGCCTTTTTTGCGCTACAAGTGGGGGTAACGCCTTAAGGGATATTTTGGATCAAGGGGTATTTTGAATTAAGGGGTATTTGGCAGTAAGGGGTATACAGTATTAAAGGGGGGGGGGTGTACTTCCGAAAAGCCCACACCTCTTAATAATTTAGAACTTCGTGCACTTATGTATATTGACTCGCTGATCACGAATATGATAGTGAAAATACCCGCAAATTTTATTTTCAAGGTCAAAACTTAAAAAAACGGTTTTTTGCAGTTTTTCCATTTTATTTTAACAAATATTGATCTTAGAGAAAAATATCTCGTACAAAAGTTGTAGCCTATTAAAAGACTGATATTTTATGTTCTATACAGGTTTCGTCTAAAACCATTATTTTCCAAGAAAAATGGGATAATATCCTAATAAGTATATTTTGCTAAACTCTTTTAGTTTCGATGTTATCTACTTACGCACATTACCATGAGGATGTTACAGTTTAGTCTTTAAAGTGCATTTTTTTTGCTTTTTTGTATTCTATTCTATTTTTTGCTTTTTTTGTTTTTCAGTCTGTTTTTTGTTTTTTTTTTTTTTTGTATTTCATTCTACTTTTTACTTTTTTGTATTTTCTATTTAAAAATTGGCGAAAGAGAAAATAATGGAAAACATGCTCTGCAACCACCCCGGTGAACTACACACCCCGCGATTCAGTATACCCCAGTTTGTTTGGGTTTGTTTTGATTGCTGTTTGTGCTTGTTTTATTTGGATTTATTTGGGCCCATATGCAGTAAAGTGCGTAAGTAGATAATATCGACACTAATGGAGTTTAGCAAAATATACTTATTGGATTGTTATCCCATTTTTCTTGGAAAATAATGATTTTAGACCAAATTTGTATAGAACATAAATTATCAGGCTTTTGATGGGCTACAACTTTCGTGGAAGATATTTTCCTCTACGATCAACGTTTGTTAAAATAAAATAGAAAAACTACAATAAAACCGTTTTGTTCAGTTTTGATCGTGAAAATCAAATTTGCGGGTATTTTCAGTATCATATTCGTGATCAGCGAGTCAAAATACGTAAGTACACGAAGTTCTAAATTACTCGGAGGTGTGGGCTTTTCCGAAGTTTATCCAAAATTCCAAAAATTCACCAAGTTATGACGATTTTAGTGGAGCAGGTCGGAACGTCCTGTTGCGTTACGGCTCTAGTGCTGCGCGGTGCATTGTATGGTTTCTAAGGGCATTGATATGACTTTGTCCAATCAGGCTGTTTGATTGTTTTACGGTGCAGGAATCGCAGATTGAAGGTACGAAAAATAATTGTGATTTTATCTTAAGGGAAGATATAAACCTAGGAGCCGGAAAAAGGTCATTTTTGTGAATTTTTTCAAGGAAAACTATTTGAAATTTCGGATTGGGGTTTTAATTATCTAAAAGTATATACATTCAAAAATATGTTTAATTTTCTTTATTTAAAAATATCAAAAATATACAAGGATATTGTATGATCCTTGGAGCGTCGTAAAAAAATATGCGGATACGGTACCCACTGGCGTTTCTTCAAAAATCATCTGAAAAAAACCAAAAAGATTATTAAATTAGATACTATAATCTAGTACTTGCCATAGCCGATTTTCAAAATATCGATTTATGACAAAATGGCGGACGTTTGAACATAAATAATGATTTTTGGGCCAAAAATTAGTTATTATTTTGCCTATAAAACAAAAACTAAGTAACGGAAAAAAATCCTATGACAAGTACTAGATAATGGTGTATAGGATAACCACAAAAAACCTCAAGGCATTCGGTTCATTGGTTTTCGAGAAATTTTGGGTACCGATTTGAAAAACGTGGTTTTGAGGAAAACGCGTTTGAAAATTTGGGAATGAATAAATCATGAAATTTGTCAACTTACATGGAATCATCGATACCAGGCCCATAGTGTAGGTCTTCTACGGTCGACGGAATGTAGGTGTAAATGTAGGTGTGAATGTAGGTGAAATGCATATGTAAAAAAAAGTTGGTTGACGACTGCAATGATTCCGGTGGTTCTGCTCATCTGAAATAAAAAAATCAAATGGCATTTCAATTCGTAGACCTAAGGCTATCGCCGGAACTACATTAAAGTAAAAATATCGAAAATTCAATTTTTTGGCACGGTTTTGACAGTTAAGTTCCAAGTATCGTCATCTTTTTTCGACTTTTTCAGCTTAAAAAATATGGCAGATATTAGGAATTTTCTAGTTCGAGTGAGAACTATAGATGTGCTGACTATACCATAAAAATTTTAGCAAAATCCATTCTATAGTTTTTGAGATATCATGGAAGCCAATTTGAAAAATACAGTTTTGAGAAAAACGCGTTTAACAGTTCAAGTACGATTTACACAAAGAAAATGTTGACTCACCATTAGTCTGCTATGCCGGGTCCATTTAACACGCATACATTTTTGTTTCAATTTCTTGGATTTTTTTAAAACTTTTTTTATATATACTTTTTTTTAAATAAAGTAGTGCAGTAAAATTCCCCGCAAATACTTTTTTTGGCGCGAAATTTGACATGTTTGACACTATGAAAGAAAAAAAGTTGTTTACACTTCGGCGAAATGACATGCACTGAATTTCAAGCTTGCTTATAGTACTTCTTTATGTATGCGTTACCATCTTAAGGCCTTAGGCCACTCTAGAGGCCGAAAAAATAGGCTCTTTGGGGATTTTTTTCAGAAAAACCACAAAATAAATCGCGATTACAAAAAAGGGTGTTTATCATACATATCAGTGACTGTATACAATAATTTTTTTAAGCGATTAATTTTTAAAAAAGCGGCTGTGAAGGGTTTTGGCGATGACGTCTCCGTTTTTCCAGGGTCCACGGCCGGACAAACAGCTCCTGTAATTTTTTAATTATAACGAGCCAATAATTTTTTTACGATTATATATAATAACTGCTATAGACGTACGTAGGATTTTTTTTATATATTTGTTTTTTGCCAAATGGCGCACTTCTGAAGTGAAAAGTGAAAAATTTGCCTAAAAAATCGTCAGACAATTGTTAATAACAAATGAACTATGCAATATAGAAAAAAATCCTACGTACTTCCATAGACAATGTATTTTTCAAGATATATTCAACATTTCAAGTGAATCGATTGAAAATTGTCTGAGTTATGTTTCCGGCCAACTTGAGAAATGCAGTTTTGAGATAAACGCGTTTGAAGTTTTGAGTCTCTCGCTGCGGACCAGGCGGCCTTGTACTAAAATTCGAAAACCGAGTACTTAGAGATTTTTCCCGACCATCATTTTTTGGGACATCATTCTTGCGGTCCTGGGGGACCATTGAAAAAAATCGATTTTTCGAAAATTCCAGAGTGGCCTAACCCCTTAAACTATACGCACGCATTTCTAGTAACGCCATCCGTTGAAAGACAGCGAGAACTTACTCAACGTCCTAACAAAAGTCGAAATGAATGGGGCTGTGCTTCTGCATTGATATCCTGCCTTCCGAAGGGCAGGCGAAAATGGAAAGCCAAGTCTGGTACTCTGGAATACCATTTTTTGCATGATCCTAAGTGTCGACCCAGGCAAACGGCAGAGCATGAGGATAGCAAGGATAAAACCGTGGCTAGATTCCAAGGAGTTGTTGATGGAGGCAGGCCACGTTCCTGGAAACCGTCATCAAGGCAACTGGATCGCTTCACGGCTCGTTTGACTTTCCGCTTCCAATCTTTCTCTCGGTCTCTCCGAGTTTACTGCATCCTACTACGCGCCAGACGGCGTCACTGATCCACCGCACGTTCAACTCCGGATCACGGAGACCATGCAGGATGATGGCACTTGCGCTCCGTTGAACATCGCGCCGGACCTCGATGAGGAAAAGGCCCTGCCCGTTGAGCAACGGGTTCTCATCAACGAGCCACGGAAGTGCGTTCCTGTTCTTTTTTTTTCCCCTTGCACTCGCCTACTACCCACGGCGCCTATCCATTCAAATTCATCATAGACGGAAGTCGCCGTTTCTGGAATCCAACGACCGGCAATCGCGTTAGGCTGACTTTGCGGGAAGGAACTCCCCATTTGGACATTGCAAGGATGGAAGATTCGAAATGGAGGGAATCGAGGTTGTTGTGCACCTTGCCTCATTACGCGATAACATCTTAGACATTAGAGGATAATAATGGATTGATATCATTACTTCATTACACCTCTATTTTCCTTATTCCTTCGCTATTAAGAGAGGCAACAGTCGTTACGAGAGGTGCCTTCACCGGCTGGAGGTTAAACTGCAACCGGAAATTCTTTTACAAGATCCTCTCGTGTCTTTCTCTAAAACGACGCTTTCGAATCTCATCATTCGCATGCTAATTGTGAGTTGTGGGGTGTGGCAAATTGATCAACATTTTTCCATTATGCTCAACGTGGTTCTTTTCTTTCTTCTCGGCTTTTTATTCACGATTAATAGAGTTATTGCGCTTTGTTTAGCCACCTGGGGAGTGTTCGCCGGAAATGAAAGAACAACGATTAGGAGTGTTGGGTGTGCTGGGTTTGAATCTCGTTGAACCTGCATTTCTTACTTTATCAGAGTAGGCCTCACAGCTGTCTCTGTCTTTCAGGACTCCGGTTACCGTTATCCTACTTTTATTTGTTCTTTAATATTGTTACTAACTTTCTTTTTTCATTTTTATTATTACTACTACTTATTGTTTTATTATTCTGGCTATCAATTGAAACCGTTCCTACCACTCCTTACCTAACGAGTTATGCCTAGTTGTAACAGTTAGAAGCAGCTCATTTTTGGGACTTTTCAAGGCCTTGGGCCACTCTAGAGGCCGAAAAAATCGGCTTTTTGGGGATTTTTTTCTCAGAAGAACTACAAAATAAATCGAAATTACAAAAAAGGGTGTTCATCACACATATCAGTGACTGTATACAATAATTTTTTTGAAGCGATTAACTTCAAAATGGCGGCTGTGCAGCGTTTATCTCAAAACTGCATTTTTTAAGTTGGCCGAAAACATAACTCAGACAATTTTCAACCGATTCACTTGAAATATTGAATATGTCTTGAAAAATACACTGTCTATGGAAGTACGTAGGATTTTTTTTATATTGCATAGTTCGTTTGTTATTAACAATTATCCGACTTTAGATTATCTGATTTTTGGGCAAATTTTTCACTCTCCACTTTAGAAGTACGCCATTTGGCCAAAAATCAATATATCGAAAAAATCCTACGTGCTTCTATAGGCTGTTTGTCCGGCCGTGGACCCTGGAAAAATGGAGACGTCATCGCAAAAACGCTACACAGCCGCCATTTTGTAATTAATCGCTTAAAAAAAATTATTGTATACAGTCACTGATATGTATGATAAACACCCTTTTTTGTAATCTCGATTGATTTTGTAGTTTTTCCAAAGAAAAAAAATCCCCAAAAAGCCTACTTTTTCGGCCTCTAGAGTGGCCTAACCCCTTAATAGAAAATCGTCATAATGAATTTCTCCAAAAATTAGGTATTTGAAAAAATATCATTGGACGCTCTCTTCAGGGGACCTCGCAACGCCGCAAAAAAGAATGGTTCGTGATCCTTCCAATCGTTCCACCTTCATGCGCTCGATGCTCGCACTCATTTGCTCCGAGGAAGTGATTGAAAGCCCCGTCTAGTTGAATGAACAGCGAGAGATGTCCCACCCCTCGGGGCTTCACGGCATGATAAAATAGCTGTTACGGATCGGTGAAGGTTTTCCCGGTATCGTTGAGGCCGCGAGGTAACAGACCCCTCGCTTTGATCGCGCGGTAGCCCACGACATCGGGCAGGCAAATGCGCGTTTAATTTCATGCGTTCACCAAGTCCGGGCATCACAGACACGCGATAACCTTGTACGCAGAATGTGTTTGCACACCAGTCGAGTACGCTGAACGGTAGCTCCTTTTACTGGCTGCTACAGCTGGAACAGTTTATTCTCTTCTACGTTGGCAAGTGCTGACTCGCGACTGCTCGTTGATAGGTGTTCAAGATTCTTTTTTGCATTTGTTCTGGCTCCTAAATTGTTCGGTGATGTATATCCCGGATTTTTGGGTTTGTTGCAGTTCCTGAACGCTTGCTGGTGAATATCCTGGATGTTTGCTTGGATTTCATTGGGGTTTGGGTTTGTTCCAGTTCCTAAACGGTCGCTGATGAATATGCCGAATTTTCGTTTGGGTAGGTTCGAAGTTTGGATTTGTTCGAGCTCCCGTTGGGTTTGGGTTTGTTCGAAGTTTGGATTTGTTCTAACTCCTGTTGGGATTGGGTTTGTTCCAGCTCCCAAACGCTTGTCGATGAATATCCAGGATTTCCATTTGGATTTACTTGGAGCTTGAATTTGTTCTAGTACCTGCGGGCTCATTGATGAATTTCCTGAATATTACGTTGAGCTAGGGTTTGGTCCGGCTCCTAAACGCTCGCTGATAAATATCCAGGATTTCCGTTTTGGTTTACGTACACTGAGAAAAAAACCAATTGACTCACAAAAATATATTGGTTGATTCAAATAAATGTCTAATCGCGGATCCAAATTATCCTTCAAATAAAATCATATTCTATTGAGATCATTCAATATACAATCCGTAGATGTATGGATGAGATAATTAAGCGGTTGCTACAACTTTTTTTATTTCGTACAAAAATATAATCCATAGAATGAATTATTTCTTTACTACATCGAAACGAATATGGCACGAGACGTAAGTTTTTCAATTTGTTATAAATCTTAAATAAAATGTGAGCATTAGAATGAACATCCACGAAAATAGTGAAGAGAGTATCAGATATCCAATGGAATATCCATGGAGAGAATTTCAGATATTCAACTGATAAGAATAGATACTACACTTTGATCTTAGCCACAGGCCAAGAAGCGATACTATTTAAAGTTTCTCCGGCGTTTAAGTAGATGTTCGGTTCGCGCTACGCTTACGAGAAACGAGCGCGCGTGCGGCTTCCAGCGGTAACTCCGAGAACTACGGGTTTCCTCACACCTATAATTTCGGTGGCACTCGGCCATGATTTGAATTTTTTCAACCACATGCGCAAGAAACAAATTTTATTTTCGCATAATTTTTTAACCCATTCAGACATTTGCTTAATATTTTTGAATCAAAATAAAATATTAATATTTTAACGAACAATGTACTTGAAAATCCATATCGGATATGGTGAAAAAATAAAATAACATATTTACTCAATACAAATTTTATCTAAATCAAACAACCAAAATTCAATTTTTCTTGTGTACTCGAATCAACAATATTCATGTTATGAATTGAAACACTTTTTTTGTTCGTTGCAGAAAATGCTTTCAAAACTATATAATTTGTTCGCGATAATTTTTCAGATAGTTTAAATAATATATTGTTCTCGGCTAACAATATATCTTTTGAATGAAAAAAAAAACTTTTAATTATATCATGTTGTTAAAGTCAATAGCGGTTTGTTTGGACTAATAAATCCGATTATTTACACCAACAATTTTACAATTGAATCAACGAAATTTCATTCAATAACACCAATGATATTGGTTCAATGATTTTTTTCTCAGTGTAGGGTTTGCATTTGTTCTAGCACCTGAGGGGTCGCTGATGAATATCTGAGATTTTCGTTTGGGTTTGCTTGAGGGCTGGATATGTTCTACCTCCTGAGGGCTCGTTGATGAACATCCAGGGTTTTGCCGTAACATTTGCGTTTGGTTCAGCTCCTGAACGCTCGCCGATGAATAGCCAAGATTTTCCTTAGGGTTTGTTTGGTTTTTATCCAGTTTAAAATTCAGGTTTATATCCAGAATCCTCATAATCAGCCTTGATAGAGCATTAGCTCAGACATTTCTTCTTTTCCCCCGCCCTTTCCCGGACCATTTCTCTCCCTCGTCCTCTTCGTTCTCTCGACACTCTGCGGTTTCGACGGCACGAGTGCCTCAAATAATCTCCCGATTCAGTGGCAACGAAAAGACGCGCGCGAGGACCCAATGAAATCAGCACGCCTGTGCGATCGCTTATTCCCGAGTTTATCAACTTCTGGTAGTACGCGCCGCACGCACAGACGATTCGAAGTCTCGGCGGAGTATTCCCCGAAGTCGTTTGCGATCGGAGGAATATCCCTCCGAGAAATCGTGAATCATTTCGCGTCGATCGTGCGTGGCCCATTGCGCGGATACGTGGAGCCCCCTGAGGGGGGGGGGGGGGGGGTAGCGCACTTATAACCGGACAGGGCTCTTGCTTCGCGATTTACGAACCTCACTCGAACGGATCGAAATCGAGTTTCTGAGAAGTGACGGCTGGGGGCGGAAGGGGGGGGGGGGCAAACTCGACCGAAGGGCCACCACAGTGTTCGTCCCTCATCTTCCTCTTCATCTTGACTTTTTTCGCGAGCTTCATCCGGTCCTCGGCAATCGAACATTTTGTCCATCGGGTTATTTGAGTTTGTTTGGGTTTTTTAAAAATACATGCTCACTAGGGAAGATCCGTATCCATTATTTATATTTATTTTTTATTTAGGTGTGTCGACCAAATAATGGGAGAAAACGAAAACTCGAAGAGGGCGATAAAACGAATAAATGATAATACTGTAAAATATTTTTTCGTCTCACTTTTCTATCCTGTGTGTGTGTGTGTCTGTTAGGGCGGAGTGAAAATCGGTCACTTTTAGCGGATCGTATCGTAATAGCGCAGGAAAGTTGCGTTTTGGCATCACTAAAAAGTGTGCGAAAGGAAAAAATTTACAATAAATATCTTTTGTTCCGGCGAACGCCTTAAACTTAAAATTTTTTTAAAGTGGGTTTTAAATGGAGAAAAAGCCCAAAAAGACCAAGATTCAACGCCCTGCGTATATTCGAAGTGAGAACAATGTAGCTTCCATTTAACATTTTTAAATTGAAAATATCTTGATTAGTTTCAAAGGTATAAGCGTTTGAAGAACAAATTTTACCTGGAAAAGAAAATAAAAAATGACAAAAAATTAAATTAAGAAGAATGAATCGCCGAAATTACCAGTTAGCACTAGACAGAATTAATGAAAATTCGACGAAGAATCTTGCTTTCATTCAGTTTTTCGACATTCAAATATCTCGATACTTCCTGAAATGCGAGTGTCTTAAGGCGTTACCCCCACATGTAGCGCAAAAAAAGGCCTTTTTCATGATTTTTTTAAAGAAAACTACAATACTTTTTTAATCGATCAATATACCATCTTAAAGAACACATCTTGAAGAATTTTCAGTAATTTTTTTATTGAAAAATATTACATTGTTTAGTGGCAAATGGCCGTCAATGAAATAATGTTTTTGTATACACGGTTTGCGGTGACCAACATTGCGGCGAAGTGGATCATCTGAAAAAAAAATGCGGATGGATTTAGTCAAATATAAGTATAAACTAGTCTTTAATCGAAGGATTTTAAAAATATTCATTTTTCACAAAATGGCGGACAGTCAAAGTTAATGGTTCGATTTTAACGAAAAAAAACGGCCGTTTTTTGGCTATAAAACGGCCATTTTTTTCGAAAAAAAAAATCGAACGATTAAAGACTACATTTTTATGTATTAAATAAGCCTGCAAAATTTCAAGAAGATCGGTTCATTAGTGTTCGAGTAATCTTGGTCACCGACTTCAGAAATGCCATTTTGAGAAAAACGCGTTTAAAGTTTCAATTTCAGTTTACACGAAGAAAATATTTTTTTTTGTAAACTTACATAGAGTCATCTATTCCGGGCATCAAAGAAAACTGCACTTCAAAGAAATGCAATAAAAAAAAATCGATTTTTTCACAATCGCAAGTGGGAGTAACCCCTTAAAAGAAGTTAGCCGGAAAAAAATTGTAAATATATACATAACAAAGATACTAAAATTATTGAATAAATTATTAGTATTTCTTATGAACTCCAACCTATCGGCAAAGGGTAGAGATCACAAAGCTGCAGTCTATTTCGTCTGTTTTGGTACCTTTCCGTGGCGCTATCTATACTATGAAACGAAATTTTGTTCCGGCAACACGACTTATCGAGTACCCGATGTGAAACGAGTACTCGAAAAACTCGGGTACTCGATAAAGTTCGAGTATACCCGTCCGATCACGGGTACCCAAATTTCCCTATCACACCCCTAATGCTCACTAATAGTTGTGAACGAGCCTGTACATGATCAAGTACGTCCTCGAAGGTCGACGGGAAGCAGTTACTTTCGCGATCCAATATACCAGCGCGTATATCCTTGAACATGTCTAACGTCCCGTCGTTGTATGACGTCATCGTAGTAAACTAATCGCGCACACATAAACGCGCGTGTGTGCATTTAATTTCCAATCGTTGACTCCCGATGCTCGTCCAGCGCAGCGCCTGAAGACTGAATTGGAAGCAGCCTAAAAATGTGTGCTCAGCACAAACGAACGTATCGATCAGGACGAGCGGTGTGCAGTTATGCATGATGTGCGATTCATATAACTGTACAATACAAACATCTTAACTGTAAAGTTTCTCTACGGGTGGAGTGCGAGCAGCTCTCGTAAATGGCGTAACTAAATAATTACCAAGAGAGAGAGGGGGGAGGGAACTCTTCGATGCCGTGGACTCTCCACCTAAGATGCGATTCGCTCATCGTTGCGTTTCCTGCTTCTCTCGTATTCCTAAGATACGCGACAACTGCGACGAGAGTCCTTGAGAGCAGGAACTGCACTTTATCCAAACGAGGAGACCGTCATAGTTGCGCGTGCAGTGACAAAGCACGCTGAGGGTGCCACTTGTTGGTGGGTTGTATAGGAATGAGCCTGGATAGGATTGAGTAGCGATGCTGGCTCTTGGATCAATGCACTGCTATGGTTGCCGGCTTGTATTGGTCACTGGGCGCGGATGTTTGAGCTCTAGCAACAAAAGTGACTCGGTGCCAAGGTAATTGGGTTTTGGTTCGATTGGGGGAGATGACTTGGTAGCGAGGCAGTCCCGCGACTATGTTTGAGTTTGGTTGGATGAAATGAGTTGATATCAAAGTGTTTTGTGAGTTGTTTGAGTTTGTTCGGACTTGTTTGGGAGGAATAAGTAGCTACCAAGCTGTTCCGCAACTTCGTTTGCGTTCCTTGGCAGTTGTTTGGGCTTGTTTGGGTGAAATGAGCTGGTATCAAGGTGGTTCCGCTACTTTGAGTTTTTTGGGATTTCCTCGTATTTTCAAAGTAGTTTTGCATCTCTTTTACAGGTTTGTTTAAGTAAAATAACTTAGCATCAAGGTAGTTTTGCGACTTTGGGTTGGTTGGTGTTGGTTTAAGTGGAATGACATGGTACCAAGATAGTTCCGCTACTTTACGTTTGTCCGATTTTAGTTAAGGCCTTAGGCCACGGTAACGGGTATAAAATCATGTGCGAATTTAAGGGAGACTTTGTCCTTGGAGTGCCATATTCCAGGTGTTTACATTTGTTTTTTTTTAAGGAAACGAGTAAAGCTTTTTCAGTGCGGTTTTTTCTTGCTATTATTCATGATATACAGAACGTTACATTTTTTTTTGTTTGAAAAAAAAACCAAAATGTCGGCCGTTGTAGCTCCGCGAAAACAGGTCCTCAAATCGCGAGAGGTAAACGGCTGACATCACTGCCCCCTCTTTGTTGATCTGAAACACAAATTCAAAGCATATTACCAATCTGTGACCCTTTGGTCATGGAATGACGGATGGGTTTTTCGTTTAGTACAAATTTCGGAAAATGGCGGCAATTTAAAAAAAATCGAATTTTCGCGTTTTTTTCGCATAAAAAGATAAATAATAAATGAAAAAATGTATCTATCGAAAAAACGATCCGTCATTCCGTGAAGACATATTTTCTGAGTATGCTCTCCAAATTTCAGGTCGATATGTTAATTACAGCGGTCAGGAGAATGTCAGCCATTTTTTAAAACGTGTTTTCGAGAAAAACGCGTTTAAAGTTTTGTAATGTGTTTACACAAATGTGTTTATAATTACCGCTAATCGGCAATGCCTGGTCCATAGAGGCATCCCTCCTCTTCTTCTAGCTGCTCATGTTGAGCCGCTAACATATCCCGCTGCTGTCAAGGACAAAGTCTCCGTTAACTATTTTTTTCGTATGAAAAAGTGATTCACTCATAAAATTAATTACACATCTATTTAGTATGAATGTCAAGTTGTTAGAATTTTTTTTTCGATGTGCAGAATGGCCGACTACTCGAAACTTCTCGAAACAGCTTTTTTTCCAATTGGCGTGACAAATAACTTCAACAATTTTTACTCGATTTACTTCAAATTTAAAAGTTATGTTCCTAATTGCATTTCGCAGAGAAGTACGTACGGAATTTCTGATTAATCAAAAACTTTTCATTTTATTAGCAGTTTATGAGCAGTTATAACGAAATTTTTCACTAAAAATCATTTCCTAAGTTCAAATACCTACAACTTTTGAATAAAACAATATTTTTTAAATTCCGTACGTACTTCTCTAGGTATTCTAATGTAGATTGACGAGAATTTTTGTTTTTTGTTGTGGGTAAAAAATTGTGAATGCTAAATGTCACGCCGCGGAGCGCCAAAAAAAAGATAACAGAAGAAAAGATTAGTAGTCGGCCACTTTGTACATCGAAAAAAAATATATATATATATTTTTTCTAACAGCTTCATATTCATACTAAATAGATGTGTAATTAATTTTATGAGTGAATCACTTTTTCATACGAAAAAAAATTGTTGAAATTCGCCCATGATTTTATACCCGTTACTGTGGCCTAAGGCCTCAAGTGACATGACTTGGCACCAGGCTAGTTCTGTAACTTGGTTTGGGTTCTTTAGGATTTGCTCAAGTTTTTTTTTTAGGTCAAAGGACTCGTGCCAAAGTAGTTTCGCGACTCTATTCGGATTGGTTGAGGTCTCATGACTCGGTACCAAGGTAGTTTCCCGACGTTCCGTGCGTTGGTGTTAGCTTAGGTGGAATGATATGGTACCATCGTAGTCCCGCGAATTTGCGTTTGTTGGGCTTTGTTGTTGTTGTTTGATTTGCTTTGTTGGTTGTTAGGTGGCAGTATTTAGCACCAAGCTAGTACTGTAATTTGGTTTGGGCTCTGTAGCCTTCGTCTAGACTTCTTCAGGTGCTACACTTGCTACCAAGGTAGTTTTGCGCCTCTATTTGGGTTTATTTAGATACAATGACTCGATATCAAGCTAGTTCTGTGACTTTGGGGTTGGTTGGTGTTGGTTTAGGTGGAATCCACGACTTTGCTTTCATTGGGTTTTGGTTCAGTGACAAGACTTGGTACCAAAATAGTTCCGCGACCTTGTTTAGGTTCGTTGGGGTTTCTTTGGGCTTGCTTATGTAAAACGACATGTGACCAAAATACTCCCGTGACTCTGGACTTGTTATACTCGTTTAGGTTTGCTTAAGTAAAATGACTTGGCACCAAGTTATTGCCGCGATTCCGTTTCAATTTATCTGCCATTTTTCTTGTCCCTTTAGGTAAAATAGTCTGGTACCAGTGCAGCACTTTATTTCCCACCACATTGCCACCTAACCGCCAAGCGAAGTCATTCCCATTTCTTCCGCTCTTCACCTTGTCCTACGTAAGCAGCCTTCAAAAAAGACAATCCTCCACGACAAAAGAGCAATCCTATGTAACGAGAAGTACCACATCGACGAGAGTTTAAACCCTACAAAGGTGACACATGTTCCACTGGTTAGCCTCCGTAACGACTTGTCACGAGGAATAATCCTTGTCAAGACTGAACGACGCAGGACCCAAGGGTTGACCCAGTTTTATTTCGAACCCTTGCGCACACCCAGTAGCCCCTGACCTTTGCGTCACCTAGTCATTTGCGTAAAGTGGCTCAGGAATGTCGTCATCAACGCCACCATCCAGACGGCCAGTTGTGTCCGGAAAACTGGAAGCTGTGACATCGTTTGGCTTTCAGTCATTTTCGACAACTCCGGACGAAAGTTAGTCGCCCCAATCGCTGGTCCGCGTAGAAACGCGGTTGAAAAGTCACTGCTCCCATCCATATGCCTCGATCCATTTGCATACAATGCACGTAATGTTATCGCTCCACCTTCGTGAGATCGATCGAACGGTCACACTTCTCCGAGTCATCGTAGCAATTTTGCTTCCCTCGTTTTTTTTCCTCCTGCTCCCCTCTCTCTTCCTTCTTCCTTCCGCGCTTTCATGCCACCAACATTCGTCGCGAGTTTATTTATAAATATTTTTTGGTCATGAAGGAGAAGACGAAGAAGAAGAGGAAGGAGAAAAGAACGAATGCCAACGCGGGACGAACGAAGCTCGAAGAGACCGGATAAAACGTAATGAGTAATCGACTACTCGGGAGAGCCCGATATTAAAATAGATTCGCCAACTTGGAATTCGTGCCGATGCGAACACCGCGAGCTTCCCGAGCACCCCGCAAATTGGACACTCGCCAGAATATACGAGGCGAAATTCCGCCCAAGTTTTCCCAGTAGCCGATGCTTTTCCTACCTTACTCATTTTGATAATTGATATTGGCTGGGAGAGTGGAGTAGGGTGGAACACGATCTGTTTTAATTCCATTTTCGGAGCCATTTGATTTAAAATTCTTTTACACATTTTTATCACGTTTACTACATTCATTATTATTATTACTATTCTTCTATCAAGGTCTTAGGCCACCGTAACGGGTATAAAATCATGGGCGAATTTAACGGTTTTTTTTCGTATGAAAAAGTGATTCACTCATAAAATTAATTACAGATCTATTTAGTATGAATATCAAGCTGTTAGAAAAAATAGATATTTTTTTTCAATGTACAAAATGGCCGACTACTCAAAACTTCTCGAAACAGCTTTTTTCCAATTCGCGTGACAAATAACTTCAACAATTTTCACTCGATTTACTTCAAATTAAAAAATTATGTCCCTAATTGCACTTCGCAGAGAAGTACGTACGGAATTTCTGATTAACCGAAAAGTTTTCATTTTATGAGCAGTTTATGAGCAGTTATAACGAAATTTTTCACTGAAAATTCATTTCTTAAGTTCAAATACCTACAACTTTTGAATAAAAGAATATTTTTTAAAATCCGTACGTACTTCTCTTGGTATTCTAATGTAGATTGTCGAGAATTTTTGTTTTTTGTTCTAGGTAAAAAATTGTGGATGCTACATGTCACGCCGTAGAGCGCCTAAAAAAATTTAACAAAAGAAAATATTAGTAGTCAGCCAATTTGTACATCGAAAAAAAAAATATATTTTTTCTAACAGCTTGATATTCATAATAAATAGATGTGTAATTATTTTATAAGTGAATCACTTTTTCATACGAAAAAAATTGTTAAATTCACACATGATTTTATACCCGTTACTGTGGCCTAAGGCCTTGATAATAATGATGATGATGATATTAAACAAAACGGCAACAACAATAATAATAATAAGAAGAAATCTTATATGTACTACGAAAATGTTAAAAATATATTTGAATCGAACATTATTATAATCATTATCATCATCAATATTTATTATTGTTATTATAATTTATTATTATTATATAAGTAATAATTATAATAATAACAACAGTAATAATAATTATTATTCTTATTAATAAAATGTGGAAAACATCTTTGAATCGAAGATCATGTTCATCAGTATTCATTACTGTTATTATTATTTCTGATTGTTTTTAATTTGATTATTATTATCATATTAATAACAATGACGATGTTGATAATACCAACAACGACGACGACAACAACATTAATAATAATAATAGTGATTAATTTTTTTTCACGTTTAAAATATTTTTGCTTCCATTATATTATCACCATCATCACCATCATGTTGACCGTTATTTGTTAGTGTTATTATTATTACGATTACATCAATATTGATAATAATGGTGATGATAATGACAACAACAATAAAAATGGCGCAGAGTAGTTCGATCAATCAGCCTATTGATCGATATTCACCAATGTGATATAATTATAAGCATTTTTTATTATCGTATACATATAAATATCGCTATAGATATAGATATCGTAATAGAAATGTAATAAATATTTTTTAAAAACGATGATTGAATTTCGATCGATCGTCACTTGAGTGACATTCGAATTGAATTAAAGACACGGGCGCGAGCTCTATATTCGAATGAACAATAAAATTGAGTCGTTCCGTGCTCCGTAATCGTGTTAATTTTCTATCCCCCCCCCCCCCCTCTCTCTCGCTCCATCACACGAAAGACACGAAAAAAGCGCACGAACGCAACGACTGTGTCGAATGGATGGGAGATACAACAGAAATTCTTCGCACAAATCTCCTTGCCAAAAAATAAATTGTAAACTGTCGAGTCCCCGGTCTCCGTTGGAAAATCAGAGTAATTTACGATAAGCGGCTTTGAGGAGCGTAGATATGCTAAAAATAAACGTATTTGAGAACGAAATGTTTTTGCATCATAAACGAGTGACAGGAATTTCCGCGCCAGCTTTTGAGATATGTACGCGTATGTGCATATATAGATATACAAATTTATACATACATGTGTGCGTAAAATTTGCTCGTAAAATATTATCGAACATGTATTTTCGTAATTTTGTTCAGGATTCGTTTCGGGGTGAATAAACGCGAAATTCGTCATTTATTCCGTACCGACTCGACAAACATACAATCAGCAATTTATTGACCAGCATTCCGATAATTTTTTTTATTTATGGCACCATTATTTTATTCGTCAACATTACTTTTTTCTTTCTCATGAGTTCCAATGTATACCCTTGCCGGTTTTTACGCATTAAAGAGGAAGGTCCAACATATGGAGCAGGAATCGCAGATTGATGGTAAACTTATGATTACAACAATAGAACTTCTGGTAAAATTTTAAACGCTTTTTTCTCGAAACTATGTTTTTCAAAACGATGTACACGATTTCGCGATATCCAATGGACGGATGGACTTGAAATTTGGTACATTTATTCAGTATCATAGTAGTTTAGTCTTGACCGACATTTTTCTTCTTACGATTTTTTTCATTAGTTATTAACAAAAATAATGTAATTTTTCCTCGAAAAATCAATTATTTTTTTTCCGATAATTGAAACACGATAACACAAAAAATTCGGTCAAGTCTGAGCCAATATTATCTACTTTAAGAGGTCTTCTCACTTTAGACGCTTAAAAAAAGCAATTTTCATGAATTTTTTTGATGGGTTTACATTATATATATATTAATATAAAAGTCGGTACACATAATAAATACACTTTCGATATACATAAAATCTTATTTATTCATTCAAGTCACTATTTATAGACGAAAATAGTAGTTAAAAAAATGTCCTAAAACAATTGTAGGTCTGCGCTGTTGATGAAATCTCGGAGATGGACAATCCGAAACAAAAAAAATCAAACGGTATTAGATTCAGTAAGTTAATGGCTATAGCGCATATCATACGATTTTTGATATATGCAAAAGTAACAAAATGGCGGACATTTTTCGAAAAATAAAAAAACGTGTTTTTTCACCGTTTTTGGCAAAAAATAATAGTAAATATCAAAATTTAAAAAAAATCCTTGATACGCGCTATAGCTATAGTTGTAAAGAATGTGTGGTTGAAATTTCATGACGATCGGTTCAGTAGTTTCGAAGATTTTATCAACAAGCCATCGAAAAACTTTGGTTCGGGAAAAAAGCGTTTAAAGTTTGTTTGGGTTACATAAATAGATTAAATTTTTTTTAAATGTATTTCGAAAGTGTATTTATTAAGTGTAACAACTTTTATATCCATATCTATAATATAAACCTATCAAAAAACTTTGTGAAAATAGCCTTTTTTTAGCATCTAAAGTGAGAAGACTCGTTAAGCTGAAACTTGTTTTTTTTTTGTTTAGATCAACCGGGTGGCCAAAATCAAGGGCACCGTTGAGCCCCCCATGTTTAACGGTCCTTCACGAGAATGTTTAAAATTTCTTTAATAATTAATATTTTTATGAAATTTAGTTCACAATTTTGTTAATGCACAGACGAATAAATTTCCAAACGATTTTTCAATCATCTAACCGCACATCCACCGGTGTCGGTTTCTTTACGATTTACCTTTTCTATTGCATGCTTCTCTCCGACTTTGTATCCTGATTATTATTTTATTTTCTTTCATTCCGTTAAGGCGTTACCCCCACATGGAGCGCAAAAAAAGGCCTTTTTCATGAATTTTTTTGAAGAAAACTACAAAACTTTTTTAATCGATCAATATACCATCTTAAAGAACACATTTTGAAGAACTTTCGGTAATTTTTTTATTGAAAAATATTACATTGTTTAGTGGCAAATGGCCGTCAATGAAATAATGTTTTTATATACACGGTTTGCGGTGACCAACATTGCGGCGAAGTGGATCATCTGAAAAAAAAAGCGGATGGATTTAGTCAAATATAAGTATAAAGTAGTATTTAATCGAAGGATTTTAAAAAAATATTCATTTTTCACAAAATGGCGGACAGTCAAAATTAATGGTTCGAGTTTAACGAAAAAAACGGCCATTTTTTCGAAAAAAAAAAATCAAACGATTAAAGACTACATTTTTATGTATTAAATAAGCCTGCAAAATTTCAAGAAGATCGGTTCATTAGTGTTCGCGTAATCTTGGTCACCGACTTTAGAAATGTCATTTTGAGAAAAACGCGTTTAAAGTTTCAATTTCAGTTTACACGAATAAAATATTTTTTTTTGTAAACTTACATAGAGTCATCTATTCCTATACTCATAGAGCCATCTATTCTCAGATACTTATACTTCAAAAAAATGCAATAAAAAAAATCGATTTTTTCAAAATTGCAAGTGGGGGTAACCCCTTAATTCTTCACGATTCATTTTGTATTATGTTGAACTTTGCATCGTTGGAATGCAGCAAAAATTAACAATACAAAATTTGTATTGTTCCATTTTCTTCAGCCGTTTCAGACTGTGAAAATCATTCGAAGGTTTTTACGTGTTCTCATCAGACATTCAGGACCTGAATTTGCAAATGAAAAACTTTCGATATTAATATTGGAATGTTGAATAAGTTCTCGCTGTTTTTTCGTGATAATTAATGCTTTATTTTTTTTTAACAGTCTTAATGTTTCCAAACGTGAGATCGGGCCATCGATCGGAAGATAGCCAGGAACAAACGAGGAAATTAAAAATAACGTTTCAGCATTTTTGGAATCCCTGAGGAGGTAAAATCGGGAGTGCATTCAATTTAGTATTTCGAGAATATATTGTTTGTTGGTTATCTACTTGCTAAGGTGGTATATGAGTGTATGCATACGCTTGCTCGCATTTCCTGATAGGCAAAGAGACAGAAAAACGTACACAGATCACTACTCGAGCGAAAAAGGCCTCGAGGGCAAAGATTGGAATATATTCTCTCCGAATTGCCAATGATTTTCCGTCGAAAAGATCTCGCTTCCTGTCTTGCGAATTTTCATCGGGAATAATTTAAATAATTAGTCAGCAGGTGGTTCGATCGTTCCGGGAATAAATGTGCACTGGTGCGTTCCGGGTAAAATCCAGAGGACTTCTCTCATATAATTGAGTTGCCAGAACTGTTATTCACTTGCGGCATGTACGGGCTCCTATTAAATCACACCCGCGGTTAAGACCGAGAGATTGTATCGATGTAATTGCTACGTACAAGACGAAGATGCGAATAAAAATTACTCATTTTATTTTTACCTTTTTTTCTTCTTCCCGACAAGATCATGGATATGGACACGCGTCGTGGGGCGTTTGCGCGCGACGGTGACTTTTTTCGTCGGGATATGAATGCTCGCGAGGTGATCAGCTTTCATGATCGCATGCTCGATCGCCGTTCAACTTTTTTTCCATCGTATTTATATGTATATTTATATATATAGGTAATTTAGGGTCGTATCCCCTTTACGGAAGACACCACTGTGACGTGCCAAAAATAATCGTTTTTCCGATTTTTTTTTGTATACTAGATTATTTATTTAAGATTTGGAAAAAGGAATGTTATTAAGCATACATTGAACTTATTTCGTGTGAATGTTTATTGAACAAAATTAAAAAATTAACAATGTGAATGTGGTATAATAGAGCCACTGTATAAAAAAAGTGGTCCGAAATATAAAAATAAAAAAGTTTTGTGATCTACAGAAAAGTAGTTCTCGTTGTAGGTAGGAGATTTTCGGAAAAAACATCACGATTTGGCGAGTGGAGGCCGGGTTGAAATTCCGAACGTGGAATGATCAGAACGCTCAAAACTCCGGAAATATACTACCCCGAAAGATCAAAACTCCGAAAAATTTTACACGAAAGACCAAAACTCCGAAAATCTGAACACCATCAAAATAATTCGGCTATGGAAGTTGTAAAAGTTTCAAAATGTTCAATAAATCGAGGATTATTTTTTAAAAATGTATTAAGAACTGATTTCCCGTCAATTTTGAAATTTGTCTACACAATATTATACGGTCTACATCATTTACAGTCAACTGTGTAGACTTTTCCTGGCATAATATTGACGCACCTTGTAATTTCGGAACAATAAAATTAGGAATTTTAAGGCGCTATACCAGTGTGAACGCTGAAAATTTGGGTGATTTACGAGAATTTTTTAGAAGAAAAGTACTCAATTAAATGTTTCGGAAAATGAAGAATATATTTGGCTATATTTCACCTATATTACGTAATTTTTTCATAGAAAAATATTCAGATCCAAGCGATTTATGCGGCCAAAAAAAAGGCGCCGAAAAAAGTTCCTCCACTGCTGTCATAATTCCGGCCGATTGAGTAGCTGAAACCGAAAAAGGAAAAAATGTCGTTAAACTGGAAGGTATTTCCTGCACAATGACGTAGGATTTTCGGAAAAAATATCAAAATCTAACAAAATAGCCTAGTTATGAAAAAAGTCTGTTTTCTTGCCTATAAAATGGTCGTTCTTTTCAATGCCAAATCGTCAATTTTCATCCAATCAAAAAAATCCTACGTTATTGTAGAGTAAATATATTCAAGAGTACTCAGTCCAAATTTTAAGTCAATCGGATAATTGCTCTTTGAGTTACAATGTCAGCAAATTTGAAAAATCTCATTTCGAAAAAAACGCGTTTAAAGATTTAACTATCGATTTTTGCAAGATAAAATTATTAGAGATACGGCCTTGAAATTTTTACAGGATATTCTTGAAAGTATAAACTGTCAAACAAGGCAAAAAAAATCGATGCTTGAAAGTGTCACACGGGTATAGCCCTTAAACAGTCGGCGCATTCGAAGTTCGGAATTTCAACCCGGCCCTCATGGCAAGATCATGCCAGCAAAAGTCTATACAGTTGACTGTAAATGATGTAGAACGTATAACATTGTCTAGACAAATATCAAAATTGACGCAAAAACACTTTTTAATAAAAAAAAATTGTTGAAATAATTCGTCGATGTATTGAAAATTTTGAAACTTTTAAAATTTTCATAGCCGAATTCTTTTGACGGTGCTAAGATTTTCGGAGTTTTGGTCTTTCGTGTAAAATTCTTTCGGAGTGTTAATCTTTCGGAGTACTATTTTTTCGGAGTTTTGAGCGTTCTGACCATTCACAGTTCGGAATTTCAACCCGGCCGCATCTTGAATTTCGGAACATTAAAATTCGGAATTTTAAACCGTCGGAGCATTCAAAGTTCAGAATTTCAACCCGGCCCCGGCGAGTGTTAAAAACGGGAAATTTTTATTTATATTTAGGGGCTTAAAGAATACTAAAAAAAGGCTACGTAGAAAGATAGCTAAAATGCAATTGCGGAAATTCTGATTTTTGAAATTTGAAAATCGGACTATTAAATCTAGAGTTACGATTCCGGCCAGGTCGAGAAAAATGCGATTGAAATTTACTTTATAGAAATTTCCGATGAGGTCGAAAAAAACGTTTCAAGGAAAATGCGATTGAAATTTAGTTTCCGTATTAAATCGTTGCGCTACCTGCCCTCACTAAAACGTCTGTAACTTTTCAATTTCAAAATTTTCATTACTTTAACGTGACGATTTTTCACACATTCTTGAATAGGTATACTCTGAGAAAATGCAAAAAAATCGGTTTTTTCGCCCCATCACAGCGGTGTCCCGCCGTAAGGGTCACATCCCAGGTAGGAATTGATGATGAAAAAAGGGCTCGCCAAGCTCTGAAACAAGGCTCACATTTTTTTATTCAGGCTGAGCACCAGCCTGATTTCAGGCCTAGCTGAACCTCTGAATGATAACGCGGTTTCAGGCTCTTGCACACAGGCTTGACCAAAGGCTGGTAGAAAAGCCTGTACTAAGCCTGAAACGACGAAACAACAAAGCTCAAAACGAGCCTTAATGAAGCCTTCACGAGCATTTATGACCAGGTTTTTCCAAACTCTTCCCGAGGCTATATGAGGCCTGTTTTTAGTTTTCTATATTCTACATTGGGGTAAATTTAATAAATTTGTAAAGAATTCATTTGATTTATTATATATATTTATTATTTGTTATATTATTTGTTACAAAATATATATAAAAAATATTTTTAAAAACAATACTTTATTTTATTGCATACTTTTATTTTCGTATACACTTTTTTGTGTACCTCATAAATATCGATAAGAGCATATATTTGAATGTTCTGAGCTGCCTCCTTCGCTTTCGTTTTTCGTGCCGTCGCACCCGACAAATTTATTGCTAAATTTTTTTTTCATAAAAGTACAGAAAAAATATTATTTTAAACTTATTTTATTTTATCACAACCTGAAACAAGCCTGCATCCAGCCTTGATTTTTCAGCCTCAAAATTCACCGGCTGAATAAAGCTTGAAATAACCCTGAGTTTAGGCTAAGCAGCCAGTCTTGGTTCCAGGCTGCTCCAAACGATGCAATGAAACCTGGGCCAGGTCTGTCTCACTCAGGCTCGGTGAAACAAGGCTCGCACAAGCTTGTTTCCATCGTCAGCCTTTTGATTTCCTACCTGGGATACCAAGGGCATTGTAAAAATCTCGATTTCTATACAGCTAAATACATATCCATAATCACATGACCAAAAAAAGAAAATTGAATTTGATAACGATCAGAGCTTCCTCATAAATGCCGAAGGGCTATCGTGCAGCCCACCGTCCAAAAACATTTCCAAAAATTATAAATATCGTCTCAGCATCGTATTTCAACACTACCAGCTTAATTTCAGCAAAAAAAAGCGAATGTACCGACAGGTACTACGATTTTATAATATAAGTAGGTTATTGTTTAAACTTTCCTAATCTAACTTGATTTTACGCTTCTCCAGTAAACGACATGTTTTTAAATGATTAAATAACAGAGAACTTGGAGAAGATAAAAAAGGCAAAAAAATAGTCAAATAATGAATGAATAAATGATGAATGAATGTACTATTAGTGTATGTTATCGATCTACAACATTAATAAGAAAAACATGTATGCGATCAATATATATATATATATATATATATATATATTATTTATGTCAAAAGACCCCTGAAATGTACAGCTGCACGAAAGAAATAAAAATGGTCGAATACATTCGCGTATTTTGTTATTTTACTTCTTATTTTCATTGAAGATATCCCGGGTACGATAATGGTGAATCGGCGCAATCGAATGATCACGGGGTCACGTTGAAATTGCCATTTCATTAATACCGCGATAGCGCGGCGCATATACATATTTTTGTGCGAGAAATTTATGCTTCTGCGTTTTTTCTTGCGCTTTCTCCGTCTCTCACTCTTTTTTCTTCTTTCCGTCGCTCGGCAAATATTCCATTTGATTTGCGAAAGGAAATACCGTGTACCCCGCTGCATAATGCATACGGCCTTACGTGCTATCGCGTATTATACGAAAAAAAAGATCGGACATTGCACACTAAAATACACACACACACACGCACACACACATACAGGGTGACAACAATAAGGTAGCCAGGTGTTTTTTAAGGGCCTTGTGCGCACATTTCGAGACCGAGAAAAATATGATTTTCAATCGTTTTTCGAGTCCTCTTCGAAAAAAAAATAAAGTGTATTTTTGTGACGAGTAGGAATAACCAAAAAATTAAACATAAAAAAAAGTAGTAGAATGAAGATTATTAAATTCCGAATACAAAAAACTCTTGGAAAATTGTTTTCGTGTATTCCATCGTCGAGAAGAAAATCGAACAAAATACAGTATTTTTTGACAAAATACATACTGTATTTTTTTCCAATCACATAAATACATGATGTATTTTTTTCGAATCACGAAAATATGCTGTATTTTTTTCCCACTGATATTTTAAATCCTACCAATGAGTAGAATCTACCAAAACATTGAGCGTTATAAATCATCGTCAGAATGAAGATTATTGAATTTCGAATACGAAAAGCTCCGGAAAAACTTTTTTCGTGTATCGCGTCAATGAAAGAAAAAACCATCGAAGATGCATTTCAAGCCGGGACACCATTGTGAAGGGGAAAAAACGATCAATTTTTAGCATTTTCTCTAAGTACACATATTCAAGAAAATGTGAAAAAAATGTCAAGTTAAAATATCGAAAATTGACTAAGTTGCAGACGATTCAGTGAGGGCAGGTAGCGCAACGATTTACGTGTACTAAAAGTTTTAATCGCGTTTTTCTCGAAACGACTTTTCTCGACCTGGCTGGAATCACAACTATACATACAATTGTCTTATTTTCAATTTCAAAAAACCAAAATTTCCGTAATCGAGGTAGCTATCGTTGTACGTAGCCTTTTTTTCTAATTTAGTATTTTTTAAGCCCCCGATTGTAAGTAAAAATTTCGCCAAAATTGCCCTTTTTTAGTTGAACACCCGCCATTTTGTATATTTTTTTTGCTTTCGAATAACGTTTACCTACAAAGAGAACTACATTCATGTAGATTACAATAGACGTTTTCGAAAGAAACAAAATCACAAAGTGGGGGTGTTCAACATAAAGTATGATTTTGGCAAAATTTCTACAAAATTGAAAAACAAATAAGAGAAGTTTTATAAAACTATTTTATTTTTATTTATCAGGCCAACCATTGGCAACCATTTTTCATACAAAGGCTCTGTTATGCCTGAATAATGTTGTTCATTTTGAATTTTTTTAAATAAAAATTTACACGAAATAAGTTCAATGCATGCTTAATATTATACTTTATTTCCAAATCGCAAATAAATAATCTAGTAGGGGAAAAAATAGGAAAAACGACCTTTTCCGACCAGTCAGTGTTTGGGTGGATCAATGAAATTAAATTCCACCAAAAAAAGTTTTTTTCATGATTATTTCGTATTCGGAATTCAATCGTCATCATACCGCTCATCTCAAACCCGAATTTTGATGCTTTTCGAGACCGCTCAATTTTTTCTGGCCAAAAACTACTCGTCACAAAAACACGTTGTATTTTTTTCGACGAGGGCTTAAAGAACCGTTAACTATGATATTTTTCTGGTCGCCAAAAACTTCGCGCCGGACCTTTAAAGAACAAATGGTCGCCTTACAATCGTCACCCTGTATACACAGATATATATATATATATATACATATACACATGCACAAACCATCGAGAGGGCGAGACGGAGAGACACAGCGGGAGAGAGATAGAAATGTTATGTATATATAAATAACCCACTTGCGCTATTCGAATGATCGCGAGCTTCGACTCTGGAATTTTGTTCGCTTCATCACTCGGAAGGACGAACATTATATACTCTCTCGCGGTATTTCGAGTTTGCTCTCGCGAATGAAACAGAAAAAAAAATGAAAAATAAGCAAGCGGAGGTAGGAAAACGAGCACGAAACTTTGGATGCTGGCAAAGTGCCACACACACACACACACACACACACACATATGTATGTATGTATGTATGTATGCATATTAGACGGAAGGGCATAACCTCCGCACCTCGACACACATAAGTTACGCCCTTACAGTCCCGCCAAACGTCGTCGAGAGTAGGCGCGGCGTGGGAGAGGAATTCCCTCATTCTCACGACACGACAGCCTTATAAATATTTTCGGCTCGACGAATCTGTCGTGTACCGATCGGGGCTGCCAGGAAAATGTGAAACACGCGGGCGCCTTCGGTTCCCGCAATTGACCCATTTTTTTTTCCATCTCCGAGGACTGTTCGTCGTTGTGCCTCATCAACGGAACAAACGAAAAAGTTCCGGTTTCGTTAAATGGTGAGCAAAAAAAATAAAAATGATTTCAGGGCCTATTGATTATTTAAGTTATATATATATATATATATATATTAGTGCACTAGGACACAGATAATCCCCTGGCACACGATCTACAAATAGAAATGACAATATAATTACACATGCAATTTTATTACAAATACTATATCATTCAATATTATTGAATAAAAAAGGGAGAGAGAGAGAGAGAGAGAGAGAGAGAGAGAGAGAGAGAGAGAGATACAAAGATCGAGAGAGACAAAAACTAAGGAAAAGACATAGAGAGAGCGAAAGACAAAGATTAAGGGCGAGAGAGAATAAGCAGCTAGAGTACCAAAAGAGAGAGCGAGAGAGCGTACATAGCAAGTGGGCGAGAGAGTCGTTCATTCATTTAGTCAGACACACACACACACACACACACACACACACACACACACACACACACACACACACACACACACACACACACACACACACACACACACACACACACACACACACACACACACACATGCACGCACGCACGCGCACACACACACACACCTATGTGTTTATCCCTAGTGCAAAACTCCCACGCGCCGCTCAACGAGAAATTCAACCAAGCCCCATTATGCGAGATTCGTATGCACCGATACACACTCACTCTCACACCTACTTCGAGTCATGACTATGGCACCGTGAGCCAGCCCATAATCGCGATAAAACGAGGATTTCGCAGTACGTGCGGAATCTCCTTTCGCAGCATCGATTCTTCGTGAAAATCTCGTTCGTTCGATTCGACGAATCGACTCGTCATTTTGCATATATGTACATATATATACACATATACATATGTAGAATAATGAGCAGAATAAAGTTGATATGTATTTCTTCAGGTCCACAGAAAAAAATATTAGTACACAAAGAACAAAAAAAGAGCCCATCATAAGCTCTACGGGTGAATTTATAAGTGACGCGAGTTTTTTTTTTTTGGTTAAGTTCGCGCATTGACTTTTTCCGCGAGACTTTTCCGCGGAAGCGAAAAAAAACGGGAGGTTTGAGTCATCTTCAAAAATGCGCGTACCAGTCGTTCGTGGAATGAATCACGGGCTATTATACTTTTCAGCGCGCACGCGATCAGAAGATCGCACTGCGCCGAAAGATATCGCGAATGTGGATTTTTTTCAGATTTAAGAATTCGAAGTTATTTCGTTTTTAATGGAGCATTATTTTCTTATATTGTCGTGAACATATCAATTTATGGATAAATTAATTAATTAACGAAGGAGTGAATAAATAAATGAATAGAAAAAAAATACGTCCGTAAGTAGACAAATAAATAAATAAATAATTGAATGCCTGAATGAATGAATTGATCAATGGATTATGTGATTAATTGTAAGTATGCCATTTATTTATAAATTCATGATTTTTTAATGAATAAGTTAATGGATTAATAATCGAATCAATCCATTAATTAATTGATTTATTAATCAATATGATTTATTCATTCAGCAATTTAATTAGCTAAATAAATAGCCGATTTGCTTCATGAAACTAATTAACAAATTTCTTTATGTATAAATCAATTAATTTGACTAATTAGTTCCCTAATTCATTCGAAATTTAAATGATTCATTAATTCATGAATTAAACTGCTGAATCAATAAATTAATTCAATTAATAAATCAATTTGTTTATGGGTTGAGTTATTAATTAATCCATTCATTAATTTAATTAATTATTTTTTCCATATGCTTACTAACGTATATATTTTACGATTTATTAAATTGTTCACTTCGATTAGCTAATTAATTAATTGATTAATTAGTTAATCCATCAATTTAGTCATTCATGTAGGCATTAAATTATTCATTCATTCATTCAAGTATTCATTTATTCATATAGTTATTCACGTCTGTATGCTGCTATTTATCTATTTACTCATTTATACAGTTATTTGTTTATTTATAAATTTGTTTTTAATAATCTGTGGGCACTGAATACGAACAGGCCATGAATGGAAATTTGGATAGCCTTTTTTTCATCGTCTTTTTATTTTTCCGGTAAACTCAATCTTCGAGAATGCGCCTATATTTATTAACATAGAGAGAGAGAACGAGAGAGAGAGAGAGAGAGAGAGAGAGAGAGAGAGAGAACATGTATTTCATCGTCATTTTGTCATAATTGCGATCGATTCGACGAAACGTCGTTCAATTTCGATACAAAAAATGAATACACGATAGAAAGAGATTGCCTTCTCATATATACTCCTCGTCTCCTCAATCGTTTATCAGCTCGAAGTGCGTATACGCGACGAGATTTTAAAGCCTCGAGATACAATCCTACACATACGAGATCGGCAAAATTCATCGGAAAACCCCCTGCGGTGAATGCTTGTGTACGTTCGAAGAGCGCTGAAATAAGCGCGCACGAGGAGGGATTTGCGACTAGGAAGAACGATCGGGACGAATTCATTACGTAGGGCCCACGAAGCAGCGGATCGTCGCAGGATCGCGTGGTGCTCGCGCACGATCGGTGCCACTTCGTCCTCTCTTTGCCGATCTCGGTTTATCGATTCCCCGCGTCGATTCTCCATTATTCAGCCGCCTTTGCCGGACTTTCGATTTACTTTTTTTTTCATTTATTCATATTCCATTAAGGGGTTACCCCCACTTGCGATTTTGAAAAAATCGAATTTTTTTTATTGCATTTTTTTTAAGTATAAGTATCCGGGCCCTTTTTTAAGTATAAGATGACTCTATGTAAGTTTACAAAAAAAAAATATTTTCTTCGTGTAAACTGAAATTGAAACTTTAAACGCATTTTTCTCAAAATGGCATTTCTGAAGTCGGTGACCAAGATTACTCGAACACTAATGAACCGATCTTCTTGAAATTTTGCAGGCTTATTTAATACATAAAAATGTAGTCTTTAATCGTTCTATTTTTTTTTCGAAAAAAAAATGGCCATTTTATAGCCAAAAAACAGCCGTTTTTTTTCGTTAACATTGAATCATTAACTTTGACTGTCCGCCATTTTGTGAAAAATGAATATTTTTTAAAATCCTTCGATGAAAGACTAGTTTATACTTATATTTGACTAAATCCATCCGCATTTTTTTTTCAGATGATCCACTTCGCCGCAATGTTGGTCACCGCAAACCGTGTATATAAAAACATTATTTCATTGACGGCCATTTGCCACTAAACAGTGTAATATTTTTCAATAAAAAAATGACTGAAAGTTCTTCAAGATGTGTTCTTTAAGATGGTATATTGATCGATTAAAAAAGTTTTGTAGTTTTCTTTTAAAAAATTCATGAAAAAGGCCTTTTTTGCGCTACAAGTGGGGGTAACGCCTTAAGGAGGTTGGAGCGTTAGGCGCAATCCAAAATTGAATATAAAAAACTATATATGTTATTGACGAGACTATATTGAGACTTTACGATTTTTTCGATTTTTTTTACCACCATACAACGGAGATAAAAAATAGTTCAATGTATGTAATTTTACTTGCGGTTAGGTGGGCAAGCCGTTCACGTTACGAGTGATGTAATTTTTGTTCGCTATTCAGCACCAAGATAAATCACTTTTTACAACGGATCAACGCAAACTAGACTTTTGTAAAGATTTAGGGAAAAAAATCCATCTTGCTCATCGTAAACCATATGAGGTATTAAACGTGAATCCCGTGGATTATTTCCCTGACCCCCGCCAAATCTATTTATTTTTTTTATCTGATTCCATTGACTCTAAAAGACACCCTGATTTTCTTTTTAATTTCGCGAAACAACCCTTAGTCAAAAAAAAATTTCTCCGAAAAAAACGCCCCGATTTAAAAATCTGAAAAAATTCCCAAAAATGCGTGGTTATATGTGAAAATGTTCAAGCGATCACCCGCAGTGGAAGTATGTTTTTTTTCTGGACTTTCTGAGCGATCGACGTTTGAAAAAATCCGAAAAATTGACTACTAACCGTTCAAGGTCCATGATTGTGATTTGTTTATTCAAAAATGGTTAAAGAAATTCATTGTAGGTATGAACAAAATGTAAGTGTCCGCCCGAAGTAAGCGGTTGTTGAATTTTTCGGATTTTTTAAACGTTAATCGCTCAGAAAGCACAGAAAAAATCATACTTTCACTGCGGGTGATGACTTGAAAATTATTACATATAATATCGCTTTTTTGGAAATTTTTTCAAATTTTTTAATCGGGGCGTTTTTTTGGAAAAAAATTTTTTTGACTCTGGGTTGTTTCGAAAAATGTAAAAAAAATCAGAGTGTCTTTTAGAGTCAATGGAATCAGATAAAAGAAATTAATCCAATTGGCGAGGGTTAGGGAAAAAGTCCACCGGATTCACGTGGAATACCTCATATATGTTCAATATTGAACCATCAAGGTTTGATGAAAGATTACGAATCTTGGCTGGCGAATGAAGAGCATTGCTGTCAGCTTCAATGTCCGCGAAGTTTCCGTATTTCGGCAACACTTGATATTAATTAATGGTAATAAATGGTAAAATCGGATGGCCAAGAGAATCTAATTCTTCGAAGTAGCTGAAGGTTCGGTATATGGCCCTGGAACCGCCGATTAGCCGGTAAGTAATTATTATCATCGACTTTTTCCGTGGCAAAACTTTCAACGCGTTTTACTCAAAACTACATTTTTCTAATTCGAGAACGCCCTTACGTAAAAATTATTCAAACAATTTTAACCAAATTTGGCACATGACTGAACAACATCACTACCTCGTGTGCAAGCCTAATTATTTTGAAAAATCGGTCAAAAAAAGCATTTTTTCATATCAAAATAATCGAAAAATTTCATAAAAAATGCCAATGTCTATTCAAAAATTGCGTAATTCTTCAAATTCGTTTATTCTTTACCTTTTTTAGGCTTACAGACAAACTATGAATGTTTTCAATAAAAAATTTCAACCGTATTGGTTTTAGATGAAAACACCAGAGTGTCCGCCATTTTCGAAGTCCCGAGTCGACCTGCTCCAAAGCCAGCGGGATATCCCAGCCATTTTTTATTTTGTTCTAACTTCAAAAATACGCTTTGGTACATCAAAGTACACCTTAATAAATGCCAAAGCTTCAAAAATCTAAAATAATTATTACTAAATAATTATTTAGTAATAATTATAATAAGTCATTGTTAAAATGTTGATGAATAACTAATTTTTGATAATAATGATTAATAAGAATTACAAAAAATCATCGATTTTTTAACCTTGTAGAGGTATCTCCCCCCTTAATCTCAAGAACGAATAACCAAACGTGGAAGTAGGGGGGAGAATTGAGCACGATGTTTTCTGACACTACTCGGTATGATTGTTTTTTTTTCGGTAGCATCGAAATGCCGAGTGCAATCTTTCGCGAATGCGTCACGAATTGTCCGCGCGCAACGCATTTCTCTGTGATATCGAAATGATTGATGCGCTCGAATTATCGCAAGCGATCAATTTACAAAACACGATACACAATTCGTCCACGATATTTTCTGCCTTTTTTCTTCTATTTCTTTTTTCGTGCAATATCAACGTCACGATCGCGCTCGGTGCGCGCGATAACGATTTTAGCAAAACGGAGATGAGTCGTCGTCGATTGTGCGAGTATACGATCGGATCGATTGATTCGTCTGCAGATCGGGATCATCGACAATCGATAGCAAGCGCACCTTTCGAACACACGGGGTAACCATGTGTTTTTTAAGGACGCGGAAATTCCGCGACTTAGAAAAATATGATAATTAAGGGGAGGGTAGGCGTTTGCACTTTTGAAAAATCGATTTTTTTGTATTTTCTTATAGTTAAACATTTCAAGAATATAATCCCAAAATTTCAAGTCAATCAGAGCAAAACTCTTGAAGTTGTTGACTATTTAGTCCCGCTCCTCTAACACTGTAGCTCCGACTTCTTTAAACTTCAAACGCGTTCTTCTCGAAACCACTTTTTCAAAGTCCGTGTTCTCTGCCATTTGAAAACTACATGAGAGATTTATTTCAAACTTGGTACACACTTTCGACATATAAAATACCTCCTCCCAACGGTTAGTTTGAGATTTTTTTTTACATTGAGGGGGTTTTTCACCCCCAAAATGGCAGAATTTTTCGTGAAAAATAGCACTTTTCACTTTACATGACCACCAAAAATTTAGAAATGAAAAAAAAATTATCACCGATCGATGAGGGGAGGATTTGATGATACTTTGACTAAATTTTAATGGTACTTGATTTCAGATAATTTCTAGCTGAGATACAGTGAACACCTCCAGGTGTTTTTCCAAAGCCGTTCTTGAAAAAGCTTTGTCACCGGCTTGTTTGTAGACATTTTCGCGTAGAAATTTCACGGAATGTTCTTGAAATGACACTTACCAATGTACAAAAGGTTTCAATAAATTTACTCTATCCATATAGATGAAAAAAATTCGCAAAAAAGTGTTTTTCTTTTCACGCTGAAACCCCTACCATCCCCTTAACGGTTTTCAAGTCGTCTTAAAAAAAATATAGCGTGTTTTTGTGACGAGTAGTATTTGTCAGAATAAATTGAGCAGTCTGGGAAAAAATAAAAATTCCATTTTGAGTTCAGCAGAATGAAGACAATTCAATTCCGAATACGAAACACTCCGGAATTATTATTTTTTAATTGAATTTAATTCCTTTGATCCACAATAAGGGGAGAGAGACCCCTTTAGGCAGCCGAGAGGAAGCGAATTTTCAAGATTTTTTTGTGTCGAAACTATTTATTCTACATAATTAGAATTTTATGGACGTATTATTGCATCTTTTATTTTTTCGATTTTTGTTTTAATATTGAAAAATAGCGGCTGTTAATGTAATTAATTTAATATTTAAAAATAGAGACTTGCTTCAGAAATGGCTCCCTTTTGAGCTGTTCCACGGCGTGCAACCTAGCGTCTGGTGCATTGATCTGAAACATCGGAGCCAAAAAGTTTTAGATTACCAACACCCACACGCTCTATGTGAGTCGAAAAAATAAACATACAAATTCGAAATATGATACGTGTTTCATAAAATGTTCTATTTTTCATTAAATTTTTATTATAGTATTTGATGATGCAAAGGTAGTTTATTTTAATAATTTTCATGGAACTTTAGGTTCACATAGACACTAATTGTGTTATCTAAAAGTGTGCGACATTTCGAAATGATCGATCAGATAGTTTTTGAGTTATTTTGTACGAGGTTGACGAAGAACTGACATTCTGGAAAACGCGTTTAAAGTTTCACGATTCAAAAGTGTTGTGATTTAACGCGGTCCTCTAGTTTCTCGGCTGTTTTTTTACGTCTTTTTTAATAATTTTTTACGGGCAAAGCATCGAAATAATCAATTTCATAGTTTTTGCATAATCTTTATTAAAATTTAAATAAGCTTTACAAATTTTTCGAAGTCAAAATATATAATAGAATAAACGTTATAGTGGCCGACAGGAAGACATCAAGTAAAAGAGGTGCTTAACGGTGACCAAGATTGCGGCTGTTCTGCTTATCTGAAATCAGAAAACCAAACGGCATTTTAATCTTCATATTTAAGACTAGCGATTGAACTAGAGTGAATTCTAAATTACAAAAATTGACTTTTTTATACACTTTTGAAAATTACATTCTATTTTTTACTCATTTTTTCTTAAGTTTTTCGCTCGTACAAAAAAAAACTATCGAAGCAATCATCATAATCTTAGTTCAATCGCTGTTTTATAACATATTAAAGATGCTGTATAAATTTGAACAAGATCGGTGCAGTAGTTTCTGAAATATCGTGGTCACCGTTTCGAAAAATGGTGTTTCGAGAAAAACGCGTTTGAAAGTATACCTGCTCCGTATACCTGCTCCGTTCCAGGGCCGTAACTTGTGAACCACTTCGAATATCGAAAAATCCTTTGGCACACATTTTCTACACATGTTGTAGATGTGATTTATGAAAAAAAAATAGATTTTTTCGACCCGAGAAACTAGAGGATCGCCTTAATGACCTACCGATTAATCGACGATTCCGGGGTCATAAAGTAGTCTCTCAGATGCCTCGTGGAGGTCATTTTCGGCCATAAACTCTTCTTCACGTCACAAAGGGATCTCCCCTCTGAAAATGCATCTATGATAATTGTTTTCTTATGACGTGATACACAAAAAAAGTTTGGTCAGCCTTGTTTCGTATTCGGAATTCAATTATCTTCATACTGCTGTACTCGAAATGGAATTTTGATTTTTTTTCGCAATGCTCCATATTTTCAGGCAAATACTACTCAACAAAAAAATGTGCTATTTTATCAAAGAGGACTAGAACAACCATTGACAATCATATTTTTCTCCGTCGCAAAATCTCCGCGCAAGGCCCTTGAAAAACACTACCGGCCAAAAGTTTTCGGACACGTCAGGTAATTGCAAAACTTCGATCACTTTGTACGATTGCAAAATTATATTAGAATAATTTAAAATTTAATTTTTTTTTGCGCTACTCAACGGAAAGTGTTACTACGTTATGAAAAAGTAATTCATACAAAATTTGACAGGTCTAAACATTTTTTTAGGTACTGCTCAAACGACTTTTAATTTTTTTTTTCGATTTTTCGCCAATTTTTTTTTCCCCGCCAATAGGCATCATAATAATATAATTTTCTCAAAACTTTTTATGCACCGTAGCATTTTTTAAGTTACCATAACCAGGCCGTTTTCATTTCAAGTAGTTTTAATAAAAATAATAATTCCACACGATGTTTAAAAATATATGTATTCTGGATCACAGTATGCGGTTGTTGAAAAACTTACGTAATTACTCCGAAGATCGAGCCGAAAGATAATTTCCCCTCTCGCAAAAAGGATGGGTTTTTCTGTACTCGCTCACAAATTGCAACAGATACGGTTTTTTGTCTTCGTTTATCGTATTCAAACCGTTGAAATTTTTCATCAAAGAAACAGCTCGCTCAGCTGTGCCGTTCACAACTTGCATGTTTTTAAAAGTCATCAAGCACGTATTATAATCCTGATTGAAGTCTCAAAGTGAAGAATTCAAGTCCAAAAAACTGCACGGGAGCTCAAATCGTTCGAATAAACTTTTCTCCATTTTTATTTTTACGTGTACTGTGACGTACCTCAATACAGCAACTACTGGAACCAGTCAAATGAATCGCAAAAAGAACTCACGGACGGTCAGAGAAACAAAGGTGCAGTAGCGTTAACAGCGCCGCGGTTTGTAACTCTCGAATCCTTACGACTTTGTTTTCTTACTCCGAAACAACATCTTACTCCAAAAAAAAACACGCATACTTGTTAGACGTTCACTGATGTAAACACCGTGTTCTTGTTCGTCTAGTGGTTGATAAAATGTTCACAACCGAATTACATATATTGGTTCTTAATCTGCAAATACAAATTGTTTATGGTAAAAAAAAATATTTAAATAAAAATTGTGTATTGTTACAGAAAAAATTAAATCAAGACTTACATTGGATCACGCACTAATATTTTCTGCATCGAGATAAAAAAAAATTAATACTCCGATAATCATGAGAAAAAAAAACCATGTAAAATGCGTTTGACCACTGACTAAAAAATTGTTTAGAGCCCTCAAATTTTGCCAAACTTTCTTTTTCTTAACATACTTCAATTTTCCGTTGAGAAAAAAATCGATTTTTTTAACCACCCTAATATATATATATATAAGAAACAGGAGGACGGGGAGAGGGGTCGAATTGCAATGACTTCGCGATGAAAGAGGATGAGAGAAGCCCCTCATTGACTGGTAGCACGAAACGGAAGCGATTTCCAATAGCCGCGAGTGATTCCACGAATCGACGGTCCCTGTGAGCCCTCTTTCTCATCTTGCTCTTCATCCTGCGTCTCGTGACAACGGGAGCTCCTCCACAAGCACACACACTTGCGTACGTGTGTATATATATTAGGGTGTGCGGAAAAAAATCGATATTTTTTTTTTCGCTTGCATCCACCAAAAAAAGATGAATTAAGATAAAAAGAGAAGAATCCTCGAAGGAGAGCTCGAAAAAAAATTATTTCGAACGGCGCATTGCATTTGAATACTTTCCATAAGTATAACACAGGAAAATATTGGCACTTCTAAACGTCGTAGTGAAACTCTTCAGGAAAAAATCTCACAAAAATGTCAATAAGATTTTCTGATAGAGAATTGAATGCCCTACAAAAAATATTCCTACGAACAATTAGCTTAGAACAACCGTTCAAGTGGTATCGCTGTCTGAAATTAAATTTTATTATTTAAGCGGCGTGCGCGCCATAGCACACGCTGCCACCTGGCGGCAGCATGCGGTAGCTCGTAGTGCAAAATTACAAGCTTCACACTAGCGCCACGAACGGGAAACCGCGACATTTTTCGCCCATTTTGGCCCCAAATCAAGATCTGTCACTGCTACAAAATTTCATTCGTTATTGGGAAGTGAATCCTGTAGTAGGAGAGGCTGCCTCGAAAAAATTAGCTAGTCACTTGTGGTACTTTAACGAGAAAATTGTTGCTTTATCGTTTTTCGACAATGCTGTGCCGATAAGTGTGAAGGTAAAAATGGTACAAGCTCTGCAATCTCGAGAAAAATCCAAAAATCCTTCCGAGTGAGTAATTTTAAAAAAATGATTAGGAAGTGTTGCTGAAAAAAGACATAAGCGATTTCGTTACTCAAGAATCCTTATTTCTTTTCCAGCAATTCAATTTACCTCATGATTTTTTGAGAGTAAATATTGAATTATGGCCGGAAAATGCCACTTATTTGAGTTGCTCAGATTTTTTTTCAATCCAAAAGTCGTTAATAACGTAGCCGAACGAGGTGTCAGTTTGATAGAAGCATATAACGGTTCATTAACAAAAAACGAAGAGTAGCTACAATATTTATTGGGTGTAGTGCAAAATCATCGACAGAAATACCCTAATTGCAACAAACAGACTCTTAAAAAAAGGAACGATAATTATCAAGGATTATAATGTAAAAACAAATGATTTTATCTTATTAAACCAAATTGATTGAATAAAACTTTTCGAAACACGGTCAATGATGGACGTCGTTTCTTTTATATTTGTTGTTGTACTTGATTCTTTTTTGTATCAGAGAAGTATTTTGAGAACGATTCCATGCAAATTGTATGTTAGAGCAGAACATTCTCTACAAAAAAAAACCCAAAAAGTTTTTTCGTAAAGCGAAAAATTCGATTTTTACAGCCTTTTGAATTATTTTTTTTCTATCAATTCAATTTCAGACAGCGATCCCACTTGAACGGTTGTTCTGAGCTAATTTTTCGTAAAAACTTTTTTGTTGCCAATTCGATTCTCCATGAGAATATGTTAATGACATCTTTGTGCGATTTTTTTCTGACGAGTTGCACTACCACATTCAGAAATCTCAATATTTTCCTGGGTTATTCTTATGGAAAATATTCAAATGCAATGCGCCATTCGAAATAATTTTTTTTCGAGCTCTCCTTCGAGGATTCTTCATTTTTTACCTTAATTCACCTTTTTTTGGTGGATGCAACCGAAAAAAAAAGTATCGATTTTTTTCCGCACACCCTAATATATATATATATATATATATATATATATATATATATATATATATATATATATATATATATATATATATATACACACACAACTTACTCGTTTTGCGCATTATAAACCCGGTTCGAGTATCTCGAGGACAGGTTCTGTAATTCCTCGGGCTTCATTCAAGCGTTCTTGCGAGAGGAGAACCGAGGAACGCTGGTGTCCTCGTCTTCGACGGAGTCATCTTCTTCATCCCTCTCCCGGTCCGGCGAATGATATATACGTACACTGATGGGAAGATTTATAGAAATCAACTATAACTGCGTTTATTTGAATTAACTACAATTTTCGCAAAACCAATGTTTTTTAATTTAGTTCTACTATTCCAGAGATTTATTTCAAATATATTTATATTTATTAAAGTTGAAATCCATTCAACACCCTTGAGTGATAAGGTGTCTGAGAGTTTCACCTCAACAGGTAAAGAGTGACTTATTTGATTGATAAACGATACAGTTGACAATGGCCACAGGCTCCCCCGTCTATGACACCTCCGTGTAACACGCAAGGTCTGTAGAAGAAAAAAAGCGTAAGCTGCAAAAATGATACGGCACAATCAGCCTCTTCGAAAAAGTAGATGTGGAAGGCACTGCTCTGGCAAGCATGGTCAGCTAGCGTTACTCATCACATAATATATGAACTGATTTACAGCTCTCCAAAGGAACGATTGAGAAAAACAGTTACAAAATTTCATTATTTATTGCGAGATACCTGTGTTCGTTATTTGTTTTCTGTTTTGCAGGGAGGAATTAAATAAATGGCCAATGGTTTGAAGAAATGTTTCTCTCAGATGATTTTGCATTTTTATTTCGTCTTCAGCTTGCTGGAGTCTTCGATGGAGTCCGGATAATTATACTCCAGCGGAATGATTGTCATGCACAAAATACAGAAAAACGTATCTGTGGGCTAGAAAATTTGACGTAAAATAATACGGAACGAATGCGTGAGTGTACTAATCCGCTAGGGGGCGCTGGGTGTTTGCGGTTCTACGTTGGCGTAGGGAAAGGAACGGAGTGGTGATTATGAGATGAGTTCGAATATTTATTATTATTATTCCTGTCATTACGATTGTTGCGTTCCATTAATTTTATTATTATTGTTGTTGTTGTTGCTGCCACTACTGAGACTGTAATTATTACTGTTATTGTTATTTTTGTTATTATTACGGTTCTAATTACTATTAATGTCACTATTGTTGTTGTTGTAGTTGTTGTGCTCTTGCAATAATTATTGTTATTATCATCGTTATTATTTTCCATTGTAGTCATTATCATAATGTTGTTGTTCTTCTTCAAACTGTCTACTATTATTATTATCATTGTTATTGTTACTACTCCCAAGACTATTGTTATTAATATTGTTATTAACAGTGTTAGGTATATTAACTATTCAATATATTAACTTAATAACTATATTAAGGCCTTATATACGCGATTTCGCCGATTTTCGAAGGTACTTTTCTAGACGCGGTTAAAAAAAAGCGCATATATTGACAACATTTTGTTTACAGATCATTTATGCACACGGTTAAGTATATGTAAAAAAAATCAGAAATATTAACAAATCGCGGATATATAACATATTTCCACGATTCACTTTTTTTAACCTTGTGAAAGTTCTAACTCTTGAACGAAGGTTCAGATCGCTTTGATATTTTTGCAACATATTCTTAGTATCATCACCTATCGTGTGAACCACAGAAACAAAAATTTTCATTACACAAAAAAATATAAAAAATGAAATACCGTTATTTTTTTGTTTTGCAGGGAGGAATTAAATAAATGGCCAATGGTTTGAAGAAATGTTTCTCTCAGATGATTTTGCATTTTTATTTCTTCTTCAGCTTGCTGGAGTCTTCGATGGAGTCTGGATAATTATACTCCAGCGGAATGATTTTCATACACAAAATACAGAAAAAGAAAAGAATAACGACGATTGTTCTGCCAAATTTGTTTTGTCGGAAGATTTCAAATTATTTCAAACTCTTGTATTCTAAAAAAACTACAGAGTAATCGAATATCATGTATTAAAAAAGTCAGGTTACATGCAAAATGATCATTACGGGAGAATTACCCATATATATATACATAAAAAGAGAGAGAGGGAGAGGAAGAGAGAGAGAGAGAGAGAGAGAGAGAGAGAGAGAGAAGGATAGGTTGTGAATGTCGATTACGACGCCGATGCCTGTTGTACGAAGATCTCCAACGATGAGAAGGATTCGTTGCAAAAACGAAACTCTCAAGCGCGTGGCAAAGAACGATAGAATAAAAGGGAGGGAGCTCGATCGACGAGGGAGAAGCTCTTCGAGGATCTTGAATCCCGCGAGAGGGATTCGCGAATCCCGGGCAGCGACGTGGACATAAAAGGCAGCGGCTATTCGCCCTCGTTCGATGCCTCGGCGTCCAGCAAGTCGATTCTATATGTTGTCTGACACATTGACACAGCCACGAAAGACAAGCTCTCTCTCTCTCTCTCTCTTTCTCTCTCTCTCTCTCCACTCCCCTCTCTATTCCTCATCTATTGCGTTGTGACTTCATTTTTTCATAATGCGGTTAACTTTCGTAGCGTGAAAAACCCACAAGGGGGAGGATCAAGACCGGATGATGGACGTTCGCGGTGCGGGAACTGGTAGGCTAAGAAGGGACAAGGCCAGAAAAGAGGGCAATGAGCGACAAAAAAGAAACGGAGAAAGATAAAGAGAGGGAGGTAATACTTTAACGCGCAAAACGAGCAAGGGAGAAAAAACAGTGGAGTGAGAGATAAATAAATGAAAGAGAGGTATATATACCGCCGAGGTAAACTGGTTTGGCACTCTCATACACCAGGGGGAAGACCTGCCAGGGATTTGTAGTTGGTGCCGAACGACAGCTCGGCCCGTACTGCAGAGCATCTCTGCTATATACCTATATATGTACACACACACACACACACACATACACACACACACACACACACACATACACACACACATACACACACACTCACTCACTCTCACACACACACACACACACACACACACACACACACACACACACACACACACACACACACACACACACACACCACCGGTGAAAAATTTGCGGACAAAAATTCCCTAGTTTTGGACCGATTTTTGATGCCATTTCGTTGACATAAATAGATTTGATAAACGGCATCTTGAAGGGGAGGAATTCACCTTCCTTCCGTATTTTTTTAAATTTCTTTTACTATTTTTTTACGACTTTTTCGTTCCTTTTCTGGTGGACCCCATTTACAGACAAACATTTTTGTAGAAAAGTATATTTAAAAGTTTATCTATTTTAATGTTCAAAAGAAAAAGGAATAACGGTAAATTCCTCCCCTTCAAAATGCCGTTTATTAAATTCATTTATGTCAACTATCGGCGAAATGGCATAAAAAATCGTTGGGAATTTGTTGAATTTTTTACTGTTGACGTTCATCAATTTAGATTTGTATCATCGATACTGACCTTGAATGACCTTGAACGACTTTGACCCCTTGATGTTTTTATGCGGCTTGAGGTGCTCCACAAGATAGTTGAAAAAAAATGTACCATTCCGTTTAAAAAAGTGGAGTTGACCTTGACGTAGCTTCAACGCCTCCACCGATAAAAAAATAGGGTGGTCCAGTATGACGGCCTTCTCGAACACTGAAACTTTTGTCTGAAACATTTTTGGGTATGATCAATAGTTTGAGTGCTATTGCTCTGTAACACTTGATGTGCCTCACCCTGTATATATATATACATTTAGATATTAAATCTACGTCGACATATACACATGTGCGCGCGTGTAGAAGCTTCGAGTTCTAACCACTAACGAGGAAAAAGCATGAATGGACGCCAGAATGGCGCCGTATGTTATCTACCTCCACCTCAGCTCTTTATTATTATTCTCGGTCCTCTATCCACACTACTCATACACATACGGTGGTCCCTTCACCCCCGTCGCACCTTCTCTCTCTCTCTCTCTCTCTCTCTCTCTCTCTCTCTCTCTCTCTCTCTCTCTCTCTCTTCCCCTGTCACCATCCACGTTGATTTGCACCGCTTCAAAAGCACACTTAGAAAATGAACTACATACAACTGCATTATTCCTGTCAAAAATGAAGAAAAGAAACCCATTCACAAAAAAAAACATGCAGCAGAATTGAAGCGTTTTGAAGCTGTAACCGCCGAGATCGAGAATCTTCAACCAAATTTGAGAAACATCGATTCGTCGTTGGATTATTCAAGTTTTTCAGATTATTCCAACTTCTCGTGTAAATCGAATTTTTACATTCGTATTTCCCGAATGACGAATGTAAAAATAATCGAGCATTTAGACTCTAGTTCGAGAGTTCAAATTCGGCATGAATTTTTTTGCAACCTTATTACATTATTCGCATAGGCGAGATGAATTTATTTCCATAAATTTACTAACGCAATTAATTATTTAATTAACGCAATTGAGGAATCTTTTGTAAAAAAAAATTGGACGTGAATTGCAGAGCTTAAACATTGGATCTTTCCGATAAAAGAAAAAAAAATCTGACCCAACAAGGCAGAAACCTCCCTTAAAATCGGCATTTTTTTGTTCTCATTACAATATTTGCAGAGGTGAGGGGAGTTTTTTCTATGCATTTATTAACGCAATTGATTATTTAAAAATTAAGTTATCAACGCAGTAAAAAAACGTCCGCTTAAATAAAACTTGGACTTGGACTAGGGAGTTCACATTCGGCATGAATTTTTCATAATCCTTGTTAAATTATTCGCACAGACGAGTGGAAAATGTTTCCATTTACTTATTAACACTATTAATTATTTAAACATTAATTCATTAACGCAATTAAAGCAGCCTCCTAAAAAAAAACGTGCCCTGGAGTTGGTGGGCTCTAATTACACTTGAATTTTTCTCAAACCTTATTACATTATTCGCCGAGATGAGAAGATTTTTTCTCCCTCAATTTATTAACGCAATTACTTAAAAAATGATTTAATTAACGCAATCAAAGGAGCTTCCATTTAAAAAAGAAAATAATTTTATAAAAGTGACTCTGGGTCGACGGTCTCCAGCTCGAAAGGTTCGCCTTAAAGGGCGTTGCGCCGCGCGCCGTGGGTCGTCGTCGTCGTTGTGTCGGACCTTTTCTCATCCTTTTACAATCGATGGACTTGGCTTCACCACCTTCCGTGGGAAACACGAGAGGGAGACTGCTCGCTCTCTTCCATTTCGCTCTCCCTCGAGCCCCGCCGCCGCCACAAGGAGACCAACGTTCTCGCAACAAACTCGTTCTGCGATATAGAAAATAATCGCGTTCGCTATTTCCCTAAAAGGGCATCGAGCTTATATCCTTTCTAGCTTGCTCACACCTCGAGAGGGAAAAAACGAAACGCATCGTGACTCTTTACGTATCTGTGGGCTAGAAACGTTGACGTAAAATAACACGGAACAAACGCGTGAGTGTACTAATCCGCTAGGGGGCGCTGGGTGTTCGCGGTTCTACGTTGGCGTAGGAAAAGGAACGGAGTGGCGATTATGAGATGAGCTCGAATATTTGTTATTATTATTCCTGTCATTACGATTGTTGCGTTCCATTAATTTTATTATTATTGTTGTTGTTGCTGCCACTACTGTGACTATAATTATTACTGTTATTGTCATTTTTGTTATTATTATTACGGTTCTAATTACTATTAATGTGTATTGTTGTTGTTGTAGTTGTTATGCTCTTGCAAAAATTATTGTTATTATCATCGTTATTATTTTCCATTGTAGTCATTATCATAATGTTGTTGTTCTTCTGCAAACTGTCTACTATTATTATTATCATTCTTATTGTTACTACTCCCAAGACTATTGTTATTAATATGGTTATTAACAATATTAGATATATTAACTATTGAATATATTAACTTAATAACTATATTAAGGCCCCATATCCGCGATTTCGCCGATTTTCGAAGGTACTTTTCTAGACGCGGTTAAAAAAAAGCGCATATATTGACAACATTTTGTGTACAGATCATTTATGCACACGGTTAAGTATATGTAAAAAAAAAATCGAAAATATTAACAAATCGCGGATATATAACATATTTCCACGATTCGCTTTTTTTAACCTTGTGAAAGTTCTAACTCTTGAACGAAGGTTCAGATCGCTTTGATATTTTTACAACATATTCTTAGTATCATCACCTATCGTGTGAACCACAGAAACAAAAGTTTTCATTACACAAAAAAATATAAAAAATAAAATACCGCCAGAAAATAATGTGAAAAAATTTTAAGTTTCGAATTTTTATTATAATAATTTTTTAAAATAATATTGTTGGTTCAAACTGAACATACATTCATTATGCAAATATAAATATGTTTTATTTTTTTTCAGACACCCACATCGATGCCGAGAACTTTCACCATCAACGCGCGCGCAAAAAAAATAGATTGCTTTATTATGTTATATCTCCGCCATTTGTTAATATTTCTGATTTTTTTTACATATAATTAACCATGTGCATAAATGATCTGTAAAAAAAATGTTGTCAATATATGCGTTGTTATTTTTTAACCGCGTCTGGAAAAGTACCTTTGAAAATCGGCGAAATCGCGTATATAAGGCCTTGATATTGTTATTTACAGTATTCATATAGTTATGAACTATTATTATTATCATTATTGTTGTTATTGCTTTTGTAATTACTATTGTCTTTATCGTTGTTACTGTTGTCAGTACTATTGTTATTTTCAAAATTGCTCTTTTTATATTTGATCGTATTATCATAGTTGTCGTTCTTACTTATCGCGTCAATTGTTATTTTCATCATCATTATTTTATATTATTATTATTATTATTTGTACGGGTAATTCTGTAACGAGAAAAAGGCGAAAAATTTCGGCGACATGCGCCGTATTTCTCGCTCACGTTGCGTTGATCTTTCCGCTCATCAGCGCGAGCGTTCCTTCGAAACTCGAAGGTTTCTCTCTTTGTCTTTGCAGCCATCTGCCCATCCGAAAGGGTCCAGGGACTCTGCGGGAACCTTTCCCCCACACGCCGGCGCCCATACTCCCACGTTACGACCGACGAACGAGAAACTCACAGGTTCCCGCGGGTTGACCCGAGAGAGTCAGAGAAAGAGAGAGAGAGAGAGAGAGAGAGAGAGAGAGAGAGAGAGAGAGAGAGGGAGCGATAAAGAGACTCAGAGAGTGATAGAGAATCGGCGAGAGGGAGAAAGCGAGAAAGGTCGTAACCGAGAACGTGGAAAACACGAAGAGGCGAGCAAGGATCGTGGGATCAGGTATAAAGAAGAGCCGGGGGATGAATCCCTGCCCAAATAACGCTGAAGAAACTTTTCTCTTCACCCCCCTCCCCCCCTCCCCACGCCACCGGTCCCTTCCCTTGTCTTCCGCATATCCGATAATTTACAACGAACGGTAAACTCGCCGGTAGAAAATACGCCTTTTCCCCCAAATTCGTCTTTTCGCACAACATCGCAACGATCGATGCCACCGCGTACTTTTCTTATTTTCTTTCTGCACTTCTCGCTAAATACGAAAATAAAATTTGAGTACGGTGGCCGTTGTAATATGTCCTCAAAAACGAGATTTCCTGTCTCCCTTTCCAAAACTCAATTCTCGCAATTACATTTTGTTTTTTAAGGGGGTTGGGCCACCGTTACGGGTATAACATCAGGTGCGAATTTAACAATTGTTTCTCGGATGAAAAAGTGATTCACTCATAAAATTAAGGCGTTACCCCCACTTGTAGCGCAGAAAAAAGGCCTTTTTCATGAATTTTTTAAAGAAAACTACAAAACTTTTTTAATCGATCAATATACCATCTTAAAAAACACATCTTGAAGAACTTTCAGTAATTTTTTTATTGAAAAATATTACATTGTTTAGTGGCAAATGGCCGTCAATGAAATAATGTTTTTATATACACGGTTTGCGGTGACCAACATTGCGGCGAAGTGGATCATCTGAAAAAAAATGCGGATGGATTTAGTCAAATATAAGTATAAACTAGTCTTTAATCGAAGGATTTTAAAAAATATTCATTTTTCACAAAATGGCGGACAGTCAAAGTTAATGGTTCGATTTTAACGAAAAAAACGGCCGTTTTTTGGCTACAAAACGGCCATTTTTTTTTGTTCGAAAAAAAAATCGAACGATTAAAGACTACATTTTTATGTATTAAATAAGCCTGCAAAATTTCAAGAAGATCGGTTCATTAGTGTTCGAGTAATCTTGGTCACCGACTTCAGAAATGCCATTTTGAGAAAAACGCGTTTAAAGTTTCAATTTCAGTTTACACGAAGAAAATATTTTTTTTTGTAAACTTACATAGAGTCATCTATTCCGGGCATCAAAAAAAACTGCACTTCAAAGTGCACTTCAAAAAAATG
>OX101790.1:45953425-46054395 GCA_944452715.1 Ophion slaviceki
GATGACGAGGTCAAGAATTTACAGACAATTGATACATAGTCTTGTCACCTTTGAGCATTTTTTTCAATGCAAAATATTGATAAACAATGACGTGATTATTATTGAAAGGGGGTGATACCTTTAGGCGAGGAAAACATTTGCTGATTTTCATGATTTTTTTTCAGAGGACAGATTTCTTGACCACTTTTGAGATTTAGGGTACGTTTTGTTACTACTTTTATCTGCTACACGGTATTTATTTATTTATTCATCTTTAAAAATGGCGGAGGTATGGCACGGTCTTCGAAATTGCATTTTCAAAACTGACGTGGCGTATAGCTAAAAAACTAATTGACCGATTCTGATAAAGTTTTGGCCAAATCTTTCTAACATTATTGTCTACAACATGATCATAAATGTTTTAGAAAATTTAGGAAAAAAACGTATTTTTATGTTGGAAATCATAGCCACTTTTTTCTGAAAATTCAATCTCTTTATTTAAAAGCGTACCATTTCATCGGTTTTCAACATTTCTCACTTTTTCTTGGTTCATATTCTGTGTGTGAGTGTTGATAAAAGAAAAATCTGTCTTGGCTTTTTTTCAAATCAATCCCGCCGACGCTACGTGTCACGCCGTCTGACAACATCCGCCGTACTCGTTTTGAAGACCATGCCATACCTCCGCCATTTTCGAAGATTAATTAAAGTAAAAAACCATGCTGTTAGTCTCAAAAATATGATAGAAAATGTTATAAACTATGCTCTGCCCGAATTTGAACAGAATCTCACTCGTAGATTTTGAGATGCGAACCCTTTCATAAAACAGTCTCGAGAAAAAGCCAAAAAGAAGGTCAAATTGCAGGACGGCCTGACCCTTCACAAAAATCGTCAGAATACGCGCAATTTTTCGAATTTCTACAAAATCTTCGTTGCAAGTTAAATTTAAGAGCCCAGGCTATAAAATGCTTCATATGCAACCATCCGACATATATATATATCTACGTATGCAAGCGAGCGTTAAAAGAAAAAGGCGAGAAAAGCGAGGACCGAAAGACAAGTAAAAGCCCCGGGATGACGTTAACCACGAGAGCCGAGAGAGCAGGTGCTTTTAATAGCGTGCACGGCTCATGATGCAGATAACACGAAGCTAACCGGGAGCCGAGACATAAAATATTCAGGACCGTCACGGTCCTATTCTCGCGACCGCGCTCCGCTCGAGGCCCATTCGAGCTCGCGACCCCGCAAGATTCTCTTCGCATCGTTCCTTTATTACGATTTTATTATGCATACATCTATGTACATTCGTACACATAAATACATATATATGCTTCATGTGTACGTATGCATGTGTGAGTATGTATATATGTGTGTTTGTGTATATATATATATACACACACACACATACACAGGGTGTCTTGTTATGAATGCATAATCCTGCAACTCTCGATAGGTCAGATCTATGATATGAATCGACAAAAACTAAGCAACTTTTTTAAGTAATTGGCACGATATGCGTAGTACATTTTTTACACTGCTGTTTGAATTGGTTTGTATGAAAATTCTGCCTAAGATCTTTTTTTATAAAGTTTCCTCAACATCTAAGGCCGGAGCCTGAGTTAGAAGGTCCGAAAAATCGTTTTTTTTTTAATTTCGTAAATCGATAAATCAACTATCCAAGAATATATTTACAAAGTTACAGAGGCCAATCGTAAATATTTTCGAAGATACAAGGCCAAAAGCTGAGAAGCGATTTATATTTGATATTGATATTTCCTCCTATGGAAAACTTTAAAGCGCGTTTTCTTCAGTTTTCATTTTCACGATTTTTCGAAATTGGCGGGCGTGATAGAAAAACAACTAAACGACCTATTGAATCAAACCAAAGTTTATTTCCTGCAGTATGAAAATCTCTTCTAAGTGAATGAAAAAAGTCGTCGAAATAGTATTTTTAAATCATTCTTATACCACGTTGAAGTGTTTTTGTGAACACATTTTTTTCGAACCCGACGCTAGGTTGTACGCCGTGAAACAACTCATGTGGCCGCCTCTTAAGCAAGTGTCGCATAGACGCCATTCTCAAATCTTTGAAAAAAATGTTGGAAAAATAAAAGCTGTAATGATAGGTACATAAAATTCAATTATGTAGAATAAATAATTTCGACACAAAAGAAATCGAACACAAAGATCATTTTAAAAAAAACCTCTACTATTCTGAATGACTCCCAATCGCTTCAAAAAATTCCAGGAGGAAAGTACATACCCAAAAGAGAAAAAAAAACTAAAAATAAAATAAAAAAGAGAATACAAATAAAACAGGAAAAATCGAAAAAAATCTGTTCAGCATTGCATGAAAAATGCATTTAAAAAATGCGAAAAAGGCAAAAAAAAGATCATAGAACATACATGGGGCTGATTCGAATAGATATTGATAAGAGGCATCTAGATTTCTTTTTTAGAGGTCACTTTTCGGGCCACCCTGTACATATATACGTAAATGCTTGAAGGTGTCGTTTGTCCTTCCGGATGTTCCGTTGAGGCTTTCGAGAGAACGGTGCTTCGCCGAGCGACTTCTCCGCGAGGGTTAATTGCATCGTCGAGTGACACCTGTCAGTTTGTGAGAGCGAGAGCACGAAAAACCCGAACGCGAGATCATAAATGCAATCTCGTGACGTGAGCATTATTTCTGTGAGGTAAAATATTTCACGACGGTGTAAGGATTGGCTCCGGAAGATTTCCGATAATCGATACGTCACACGTGCCATCGTGCAACACGGAGACATTTTTGGGGACGCAGAGTTTGTCAAGTATTTCCGGCGGAGTGTGGATGCGAGGAAATTGCTCATTGGCATTATCGGCATTTGTCCGAGGTGTGCGACTATCGATTAATTCCGAGGCTAGATCGGTGGTGTAGATAATTGGAAATTCAATTAGGTAATTCATTAAGGAACGATGGTCGATAATTGTGGGTGGTTGAAAATTATAAATTGCGCTGATTATGGTGTTTATTTCAATTCGATTATCATAATTCGTGATAGGGGACAATCGTAATTAGGAATAAAAATAATTCGTAGTGAGGAGTATCGATGATTATGAACGATTTTTACTCGCGATAAAGAGCATTGTTGGTACGAATGATTCTAATTCGCGATAAGGAGAATTATAATTGGTAATTGTTATGGGGCGAGATAAGGAGGAATAATTATATACATGAGAAATAATAATTATAATTCGTGATTAGGAATCCTAAAGCTGAAAACGAATATGCCTGCAGACACAAACATAAAATTGATATCACCGATGAAATGAAAGCAGTTTTAACGAAATTCGTGAAACCTTTTGCGAAACTTCAAACGAAAAGCAATTAGAGGGGGTAGTTTACCCTTAAAATGTAAAAATTAAAAAACGTAATAATTTAAAAACGCGGGGGAATATTTTGAATCCGTGGATGCATGTTAAACACAGAAAACACGACGGTGATGAACAATTTTATGTTAGGGGTGGTTTACCCCCTTAAATTTGCTATGCCGCCAAAACGCAAAAACCCGTCAACTTTAATTTTAATTTCCCTTCAAAATGATACCTGTTTTATTAATTTTCATACAACCCTCTTAAGCGTGGAGTGAAAAACGGCAAATGGAGGGGTGGTTTACCCCTTAATTATATTTTTAATCAACTCTCTTGTAGTGGATTTTTCATCGCTTAATATTAGAGGAATTTTCGATTTTGTTTCATTCAGATCGGTGGACGGCTTGTGGGAGAAACTTTGAGGGGTGGTTTCATCCCCTAACACCGTCTTTCTGCCGATACAAAAAAAAAACATATTTAATAGTTTGCAATGCTTTACCACATATATAAGTTTCAACGAAATCGAAAGCGGATACTTCAATGATGTTTCTCGTCAGAGGGGTAGTTACCCCTTAAGACGAATGTAATAATTTTGAAATACGATACAACATTAAATTGTAGCTTATAGAAATATTTAAAATCAGCGGATACACTTTAAACAAAGAAAAAACGACCATGATAACTAAATTTATGTTAGGGGTGGTTTACCCCCTTAAATTTGCTATGCCGCCAAAACGCAAAAACCCGTCAACTTTAATTTTAATTCCCCTTCAAAATGATACCTGTTTTATTAATTTGCATACAACCCTCTTAAGGGTGGGATGAAAAAAAGGCAAATTGAGGGGTGGTTTACCCCCTAATTTAATTTTTTCTTAACATTTTCATAGTGGATTTTTTATCGCTTTTCATTAGAAAAATTTTCGTTTTTGTTTCATTCAGATCGGTGGATTGCTTCTGGGTGAAACTTCAAAATCACCCCTCGACACGCCTTTCTTTGAGGGGCGGTTTCCCCCCTTAAATCCGTTTTTCCGCAGATAAAAAAAATACCTGGCTCGAAGTTTTCGATGCTCTATCACATATATGAGTTTCAACAAAATCGGAGGCGGACACCTGAGGGATGTTCCTTGTAAGTAGATGTGTAATTAATTTTATGAGTAAATCACGTTATCATACGAAAAAAATTGTTAAATTCGCACATGATTTTATAACCGTTACGTAAAAACGTAAAAATTTGGACACATATTATGGTAACTTTTAACTGTATTTCAACATTCAACAAGATTGTTTTACTCGTAAAGGGGTCGCGTATTCAAGAAGGTTGAAAAACACTGGTTTAGACGTATAGAAAATAATGATTTTTAAGTGTCGAATTGGTGGCATTATTACACGAAGACTCATGTCAGACGCTAGCTGAACTTGAAGAATCATTAGGAGTTAATCACACAACAGTTTCGAAACGTTTGAAAGCATTAGGAATGATTTTTTAAAATAGAGCATTAATTTTCAAAAAAAAGTGAGATCTCATTCAACATCCCAATACTAATAATTATATATAACTATAGAATTATATAATTATATATAACTCGTGATCGTGAGCATGAATGATTCTGAATAATTATCCTCCATGATGAGGCGCCCTAAATATCATTAATATACATATAATATTATCAATATACACTTATTTTGTAATAAGGAGCTTCGATGATGATCAATTAGTATAATTCGTAATGGTGGGCATCGATAACGATTGACAACTAGAATTCACGATAAGGAGCATTGATGATTATTGAGGGGCTATACCAGTGTGACACCTTCAAAAAATCGATTTTTTTTGCCTTTTTCGACAGTATATACTTTCAAGAATATCAACATCATTTATATCATTTATATCAATATAATTTTATCGTGCAAAAATCGATAGTTAAAACTTTAAATACGTTTTTCTCGAAATGAGATTTTTCAAATTTGCTGACATTGTAACTCAAAGAGCAATTATCCGATTGACTTGAAATTTTAACTGAGTACTCTTGAATATATTTACTCTACAATGACGTAGGATATTTTTGATTGGATAAAAATTGACGATTTGGCATTGAAAAAAACGACCATTTTATAGGCAAGAAAACAGACTTTTTTTCACAACTACGCCATTTTGTTAGATTCTGATATTTTTCGAAAATCCTACGTCACTATACAGGAAATACCTTCCAGTTTAACGACATTTTTTCTTTTTCGGTTCCAGCTACTCAATCGGCAGCAATCGTGTCAGCAGTGGAGGAACTTTTTTTGCGCCTCCGAAGGCACCGCATAAGTCGCTTCGATCTCAATATTTTTCTATGAAAAGTTATGTAATATAGGTCAAATATAGCCAAATATATTCTTAACTTCCGAAACATTAAATTGAGTACTTTTCTTCCAAAAAATTCCCGAAAATCACCCAAATTTTCAGCGTTCACACTGGTATAGCCCCTTAATAAGTATAATTAATTTTCATATATTTTTATTAAGCATTATCAATAATTATAGATACTTGCAATTCGTGATGCGCATAATTAATTATTATCAATAATTATAATTCGTGTTAAGGGGCCAGTCCACTTTGAAAATTTCAAAATATCAAAAGCAAGTAAGACTTGAAGAAATCGACGATGATGAGCAATCAGAAGGGATTTTGTACGGTGCAGGAATTGCCGATTGAGTTTAGGTAAGAGTTTTTCACAATATAAACTTCAAACGCGTTTTTCTCGAACCAACGTTTTCAAAATCTAGCTCCATCGTATCTCTAAAACCAATAAACCGATTCTCTTGAAATTTGAACCACATATTGTAAACATGATTCGCAACAAGATGACCCTCGATGGTTTTAAAATTTTGATTCTTACTCTTTTGTTTGCGAAAAACTGCGGAAAAAAACGCGTTTTTTTTTACTTTTTTCTTTTTTCAACTGCCATTTTTTTATTTTTTGATAAAACTTTATATCCGAGGGTCATTTTGTAGCTGGTGTCATACTGAATCTAATGGACTTTGATTTTTTTGTTTCAGGCAAGCCGTTGCCGAGTTGTGATGGAGCTACCTAGCCCACCTATTTTTGAGGCGTTGCGTTAAACTACAGTTTTTGTACTTAAAAATGAATTAAAATGAATTAAAATTTTTTTAAATGTATTTCAAGACTTTATTCATCAAGCCCAACAACTTACATATCTTTTATAAAATCCTCAAAAAAAAATCGCGAAAATAGCCTTTTTTCGTGGCTCCAAAGTGGACTGGCCCCTTAAAGGAGATCAATGATTAATCGATTATTATCATTTGTGATAATGAGCATTAATAATTATTAATCATTATTATTCCTATACAAGCATCATTATTAATCATTACTTCTCCACAACTTACTAATTATTACTCATGATTCATGACACGGAGCACTAATGATTATTAATAACTATAATTCGCGAGAAGTAACACGAATAATTTCCTATAACTATAATTCACAATGAAGAGCTTCAATCATCATTGACAATAGGCAGCCAACGAAAAAAAAAACTTCGGGAAATCTGTACTTCGTTCGGCGAAATAGTGGATAGCAACGGTGAAATCCGCGTGTATAAAATTAACGATGCGCAGTGCAAGACGAATTCGTAACGCGCGTACATATTACGGATCCGTGGCTCTCGTGCGCGTAGGCTCATTTTTTTTCTTCTTAAATAATAGGGAAGAAACGTGGACGACGACAACAGAAGCCAGGATGGCCGAGGAAATATGATGAGGTGTGTGTAGGTAGGTGAGTCGTGTTAGTAGCCGCAGCGATGCGCCGATCGTTCTACCTCGCGTGAGGGGGGGGGGGGGCGGGCGGGCGGGCGACACGTAATCACGCGAGCCTTACGTCATGGCTTTCATTGATGACTCGGTGACCCGGAGCAACGTTTCCATCCCATATACACTACATTCCCTGTACATATGGAAAAAGGTAACTTTTGGCGATTTTCGAGACGTTCGACTTTGAGGACCGTTCTCGTAGGAGCCAATTGGTGTGCTCAACGTTATTCAACCCCCGGTGTCTTCAAAATGGCTTGCCATTTCCAGAAGCGTTAAGGGGGGGGCTTGCCGTTCCAGAATGTTAAGGGGCTATACCAGTGTGACACTTTCAAAAAATCGATTTTTTTTTCCTTTTTCGACAGTTTAGAATTTCAAGAATATCCTGTAAAAATCTCAAGGCAGTATCTCTAATCATTTTATCTTGCAAAAATGGATAGTTAAATCTTTAAACGCGTTTTTCTCGAAATGAGATTTTTGAAATTTGCTGACATTGTAATTCAAAGAGCATTTATCCGATTGACTTGAAATTTGAACTGAGTACTCTTGAATATATTTACTCTGCAATGACGTAGGATATTTTCGATTGGATGAAAATTGACGATTTGGCATTGAAAAAAACGACCATTTTATAGGCAAGAAAACAGACTTTTTTTCATAACTACGCCATTTTGTTAGATTTTGATATTTTTCGAAAATCCTACGTCGTTGTACAGGAAATACCTTCCAGTTTAACGACATTTTTTTCCTTTTTCGGTTTCAGCTACTCAATCGACCGGAATCATGTCAGCAGTGGAGGAACTTTTTTTTTGAGCCTCCGAAGGCGCTTGGATCTCAATATTTTTCTATGAAAAAATTATCCAATATAGGTTAAATATAGCCAAATATATTCTCAATTTTCCGAAACGTTTAAGAGGGTACTTTTTTCCAAAAAATTCCTGAAAATCGCCCAAATGTTCAGCGTTCACACTGGTATAGCCCCTTAAGACAGAGTCTGGTCTAGAAATTTGACAAAACCGACTTTTTTTCTTCATTTTATTATTCCTTAGACCTTTCTTAATTCGCTCGTGGAATCCGCTTATTGATATTTCAAAAATTAGCAGAGCAATAGAAATTATAAGCAAGCGGCGCGCTCAGGTAGCGCGGTCGAGATGCAACTGCGCGCTCCTCGTATCAAAACTTTGAACGCGTTTATCTCAGAACTATGTTTTTCAAATCGGCGCCCGCGATATCTCGATAACTAATTGACCGATCGAGCTCAAATTTTGCACATACCTTCGGTAGCCTCTTTCTGAGGACTGGTAGCAGAATTGAGTCGAACAATAATTTTGCCCACATTTTATAACTCGTCCAATAACCCAAAAGGTATGAAATATCGTTAATCAAAGTTTAACAGGCCACCATTTTGTAACAAAATTTTTTTGAGTACTAATTCTGCTACCAGTGCTCAGAATACTCATACAGATTGAGAATATATATTTTTTTTCAGATGATTACATCACTCAGAGTGGGCGCCGATTGAGGCGGTTTTCGGCTGACCATGTTGTAAAAAAATAAAAAAACCTGGCCCCGACTTGGCCATTATAGGGATAAACCTGTAGGGATTTCCACAAAAGGACCCGACTTGGCCATTATAGGGATAAACCTGTAGGGATTTCCACAATAGGCCCAGATCTGACTATTATAGCGATAAACCAGTATAAATAGCTTAGGCTACATGGTTGATGGTATTTCAATTATTCAAATCGATTATATACATCGATCGAATAATATTATCGAACGCAAATTGGGAAAAAGCGTAAGGGCATTAGCAAATAAAAAATCAACGATGAACACAAATATGCAGACAAACATCAGACAGTATTTATTTATCAAATTAAAGAAACCTTTTACATAGATACAAACAATTACTCATGGTTTCACTCATACATGGAGTAATGCTAGCGCATAAGTGTGAACAGTCCCAACCGGTTTTCTCGACATTTTAATAGCGACTAATTTCCGCTCTATACTCATCATAGGGAAAATTATTTCTTCTGAAGACTTCGCTGATATTTCCCATTCGTAAACTTTATCTGACTGTGTAGGATAAGTAAATAAATTGGTCTTTGTTTTCCAGATCTTTCCCTCAATGGAAATAGATTCTAGTGATTCAGTAGACCCATATATTTTTTTTATTTCTACTACACATCCATTCCTTAGAATGGATTATTTTTTGTATTAATTTTGTCATGGCAGTTTGTCATAAAGGCTCGCATGCAAATACGCAATCACATTTCTACGCGCGCACACATACATACACATGTACTCACGCCCACACCTATGCACATGAACAATTACATAAAAACAAATACAGATATACCCTGACGCATTTAACATACACGTATATCCACTGATACGGATATTTGATGGCGCTGAAATGGTTATGATGAGGCGCCGTTGAGGCATTTTCAGGGCGCTAAAATGGTTTTGATGAGGCGGCATTGAGGCAACTTATAAGGCCCCGGTCGTTGCGCCTTTAATGGCCCTTGTTGACAAAGTGTGACCGGCCGCTAACGGCCCTCATGTAGCTTCCAGATTAGGGCCCGAATAAAGTTAGGGGAATATTATTGGGGCCCGATCACAGCCCCAACTCAATTTCCGCACGGGATGAATAAGTGTGGGTTAGTTGAAAAAATTATACAGTTGACTGACTCATATATGTCATGTTTTATTTGAACATGACGTTATCATCTTGCCCCGACTGGTACGTCGTATTACGTCCCCTACATGGTATTTTTTCTTATTAATCTTCAAAAATGGCGGGCGTTCAGCACGGTCTTTTAAACTGCGACGAATGTTGTCAGACGGCGTGACACGTAGCGTCGACGGAGTTAATCGGAAAAAAAACCAAAGGAGATTTTTCTTTCATTAGCACTCTGACGCAGAATATGAACCAAGAAAAAGTGAGAAATGTTGAAAATAGATTAAATGCGTCCGCTCTGAAAAAAATATTGAATTTTCCGAAAAAAGTGGCTACATTTTGTCATATTTTTTTTTATTTTCAAAAACATTTAGGGTCCTATTTTAGAAAATAAGGTCAGAAAGATTTATACCGAATTTCATCAAAATCGGTCGATTAGTTTTTTAGCTATAGGGGGAAGTCCCGTGGCGCCGGGCGGCACTTATGTTAGCGTCGAACACTCGTACCATCTCGGCAAGTCGCAACGTTTTACCAAAGTTCGATTTAAGTTTGTAAATATGTTTATGCCGAGGTTGCATTTTTGTTAATTTATTTCGGTTTTAAACTCCGTTGACGTAGTTATTTCATGAATAAACTTAAATTTCTTTTTTTTTATTGTCTGAAAGCCTTAGGTGCTCGCCACTAGGGGCTCATAAAGCACCGAAAAGTAAGTGATACGTATTTTTTTATCGGCGGAAAAACAGTTTTAAGGGGTGAAACCACCCCTTGATATAGTGGTGGTTAAGCCCTTAATTTTTTTTTGCGATTTCACTATAGTGGATTTTTCATTGCTTCAGATTAGAAGAATTTTCGATTTAGTTTCATGAAAATCGGTAGACTCCTTGTGTGTGAAACTGCTATATTAGCCCTAGAGATGCCTTTTTTCGAGGGGTGATTTCACCGCCTAAAACCGTTTTTCCGCCGATAAAAAAAATACGCATCGCTTACTTCTCGGTGCTTTAAAACATATCCAAATTTCAACAAAATCGAAGGGTGTCACCTGAGGGATGTTCCTTGTTAGTTCTTCCAAAACTTACATTTGTAAAAACAATTGAAATAGATGACGTTAACGCGTCGCACAAATGTCACCTATGGCGTTTCAGCGATACTCCATGGACCTATCATCGGCTGGATCGCCAAGTTTTAAGTAGAGAAAATAGTCTACCAAACGTCATCTATTACCAGCTGGCGGTTTCATAAGCAACCACCAAATATATATAAAGGTGAATAAAAAAAGGTCGCTGAGTCACTATAAAAATATATGAAAATTTAAAAAATATATATTTTATTTCTCTACATAATCTGCTTCTACTTCTATACATTTAGAATACCGCTGATCCAACTTTCTTATTCCTTCCTAAAAAAAAAACATTTTCTTGATTCTCAAACAAACTCCGGCAGCCATAGCCGCGTCACTATCGTTAAATTTCTTCCCCCGGATGTGCTCCTTTAAGGGGTTACCCCCACTTGCGATTTTGAAAAAATCGATTTTTTTTATTGGATTTTTTTTAAGTGTAATTTGAAGTGCAGTTTTTTTTTGATGCCCGGAATAGATGACTCTATGTAAGTTTACAAAAAAAAATATTTTCTTCGTGTAAACTGAAATTGAAACTTTAAACGCGTTTTTCTCAAAATGGCATTTCTGAAGTCGGTGACCAAGATTACTCGAACACTAATGAGCCGATCTTCTTGAAATTTTGCAGGCTTATTTAATACATAAAAATGTAGTCTTTAATCGTTCGATTTTTTTCGTTAAAATCGAACCATTAACTTTGACTGTCCGCCATTTTGTGAAAAATGAATATTTTTTAAAATCCTTCGATTAAAGACTAGTTTATACTTATATTTGACTAAATCCATCCGCATTTTTTTTTTCAGATGATCCACTTCGCCGCAATGTTGGTCACCGCAAACCGTGTATATAAAAACATTATTTCATTGACGGCCATTTGCCACTAAACAATGTAATATTTTTCAATAAAAAAATTACTGAAAGTTCTTCAAGACGTGTTCTTTAAGAGGGTATATTGATCGATTAAAAAAGTTTTGTAGTTTTCTTTAAAAAAATTCATGAAAAAGGCCTTTTTTTGCACTACAAGTGGGGTTAACGCCTTAACTTTCGGAATAAGTGAAAATCACTGGGGTCTGAGTCCGGAGAATACGGTGGGTGGTCAAGTATTTCGAAGCCGCAGCTATTTTTTCAGGCACAAGAATTTTCTCGCTGCACGTAACTCACTATTCGCCATATTTGAGTATTTTTAACAACTGTTCGCACAAAATAATTAATAATTTAAAAACACGATCAAAACGACTGAAAAATTTGCATAAATATTGTGTGATTGACACTCTTCAAAATAAATATCAAACTACCCCCAAAAATATTATATCAATATGCGCTTCTAAAAACTTTTTGATTTACCCTCGTATATAAGGAAATGGAGGATGGCGTGTTCGTCGACTGGTATATGACAGAGAGAGGGAGAGAGATAGAGAGCGAGATTGATTGGTTGATTGTTAATTGTTTATTATATGCCTTGGTATTTGGGCAACGAGGTACAAGTAAGGAAAAATAAATGGATAAAGTATCAAAACTATAAAAACACCACTTAAAGTGGATAAAATAACAAACATGACAAATAAAGTATACAAAGATGACAAGCATCTAAGAAGAAACAATAAGATCGAAAACATAAATGGCATAGCTCACCATTTACACAGTAATATAATAAAAATAATAATAAAAATAAAAATAAAAATGTAAAAGCGGAGAAGCGATATAATCCAAATGAAAAAGAACACAAAAGTAAAAATAACATAATAAAAAATAACGCAATTTAAAAACATAAGGAAAATAAAATAAAATTCAAAATTGTAAAATTGAAAAGAGAGAGAGGGAGAGAAAGGAAGAGAGAGAGAGAGAGAGAGAGAGAGAGAGAGAGAGAGAGAGAGAGAGAGAGAGTAGGGAGCACGCGATTGTACCGGCTGAATTCGCTATAGCAATGCATTAATTTATTTCCAACGAGATGAGTACGACGAACAGGGGGCAGGAGGGTATGTCGGAAGAAGAGTCAAGGTCACAGTTCGCACGATGCGACGTACGATGCGATTCCGTGCACATACTCGTGAGCATGTGTGCCTGTGTGTGCGTGTGTGCGCCCGTGCGATAATTTTGCGAGCTCAACAGGTGAGCAAAGCGAGCACACGCGCGAGCGTAATGCGATTCGACGCGTCTTACGTAACGGGCTGCTTGGTGAGATCCTTACACACACGCACAGTGACATGCGTGTATATATATAAATGTATTTATTTATGTAAATATTTTTTGGTTTTCTCATTTATTTATTTATTTGTTTATACGAGAATGACTGATAATTCAATAGAAATCGAGAATAATAATGATATTAATATATAGATAAGAATAATAAATTGATAATTCTCTTTTTCGTTGCCGCAAATCATTATTACGTGATCATAGAGAAAAAGCTGGCGCAAAATGAGTCCTACGGATCAACTTTGATAGGTAGCACATATATATATAAATTTTATATACAGGGTGTCCCAGAAGTAACGTAGGCCCTTCTAGCATCTGGTAGGAAAAACAATTCTGAGACGAAAAGTCCTCAGTCATGTTCTTATCAGACTCATAGATAATTAATTATGAATTAAAATAAATAGCCAATCAGGTGCGCGCTACAGCGGAAAGGCAGCGCAGAGGGGAGGGATAGAAGAATGCGTTGTAATTGCGTGCGCCTGAAAATGTGTACGGAGGGAAAATTCCGAAAGCATGTGTGCAAGTGCATACACTCACGCGTGTGCACACGTACACTCACTCTAGGACGCACACACTTGCACACTTGGACACACGCACCCACACACACACACACACACACACTTGCACCCATGCTTTCGCAATTTTCCCTCCGCACACATTTTCAGGCGCACGCAATTACAACGCATTCTCCTATCCCGCCCCTCTACGCTGCCTTTCCGCTGTAGCGCGCACCTGATTGGCTATTTATTTTAATTCATAATTAATTATCTATGCATCTGATCGAAAAATGACTGAGCACTTTTCGTCTCAGAATTTTTTTTCCTACCAGATGCTAGAAGGGCGTACGTTACTTCTGGGACACCCGGTATATATTTCCATTCACTAATTGTGGGATATCCCTGAAACTATTCATCGGATTGACTTGAAATTTTCACGGAATATTTTCGAAACATCATACTTCAAGAAAATGTATTTAAAAAATCGATTTTTTGAAAATTCTGCTCGCATCTCACCCCTTAAGGGATTGGGGGGATCATTTGCTATTTTTTTCACGACTAGACTCTATGTCCTAAGTGTCACGGTAATTGTGATATTATTTTTCGTTTTTTAATTGCCCAAAAGTGCCTTTAAATCGTCATAACTTTTTAATTTGTGGTCGTAATAGCACGAAATAACTTTGTTGTATTCTGCAATGTATGTTTACCATAAATAAATCATTATTTGATACAATTGGTTTCAAGAAAGTGACTCTTGAGCTGCCAGTCGTTAAAACGTGTAAATGCACGAAAAATTTCTACACTAAAATTCATTATAAAAAAAATTATTCTCTTTATTTTGACCACATAATGAATTATTTCTATGACATGTAGCATACCGTTGGAACGGGTATAAACTAGAGAACTTTATAAAACAAAGCTAAGTTCAAAATAGCTTCTAGTTTTTTTTTATAATGAATTTAGAAGTTTATATTTTTCCTACATTTACGCATTTTTAAGACTGGAAGCTCATGAGTAATTTTCTTGAAACCAATTGTATCAAATAATGGTTTATTTATAATAAACATACATTGCAGAATACAACAAAAGTTATTTCGTGCCACAACCACAAACAAAAAAGTTACGACGATTTAAATGCGAAATTTCGGGTAATTTAAAAAAAAATCATATCTTAATTACCCTGACACGTAGGTCACCGGGTCTAACAAGGAACATCACTTTGGTGTCCTCCTCCGATTTCGTTGAAACTTTTTTTTGTGAAAGAGTATCAAAAAATAAGAGATACGTATTTTCTTTTTATCGGCGGCAAAACGGTTTTAAGGGGTGAAACGCACCCTTGAAAATAGGGGTGTTTTTCGTTTTTTCGTCGATAACGTTATCGTTCTTATCTCCAATGTATAGTACACAAAAAAATGAACATTGTTCCCATTCGAATTTTTTAAATATCTCGTACCGTTAAAACGCTATCGACGAAAAATGAAAAACATCCCCATTTTTGAGGGTGCGTTCCACCCCTTAAAACCGTTTTCTTAGTTTTTGATACTCTTCCATATGAAAAAGTTTCAACAAAATCGGAAGAGGACACCAAAGTGATGTTCCTTGTAAGGGTAAAAAAAGTGGCAAATGCCCCCCCCCCCCCCCCATCCCCAATCCCCCAAAAAATAGTGTCGGTCCATGAGCAAAACACCCCTTATATTGACGTGCTATACGAATGATGTGTGTATAGAGCTTGATGGCATAATAGCGAGAAAAAAAAACAAGCACAGCCCCCAAAGGCAAAACGCTTTGCGGCGCACGTCAGGTATTGTGTAGTGTTACAGGTCCATCGTTTCTTTTTTTTTCCGTCGTCGGCAATCGATACATGTCCGTCGCGCATCCGGAGGGCTTTCGTTTGGACCTGAGGTCGGCTCTGCCGCTGGCCGGCTTTTGCGCGTGTACACGAGCCAGGTACGGGGTTTATATATGTACAGGCTGATTCACAACTATTAAAGCTCCTTTTGTGAACGCGTACAATGTGACATCGTAAGAAAAACGCTTTTTTTCCAATCATTTTATGCGCCGGTTCGAATCCACCTTCGGACAAGTGAGTTTTTTTTAAGAAAAGTATGAACACAGAGACTCGCTTTGCAAATCGATAATACGATTCAACGATTATCGTTTATTATTTAATACTTGAAGAAAAAAAAGAACTCAGCGTCGGAATTTCGACACGTATAATATATCGGCCAATTATTGTGGCACGACATTTAGAAAAAAAAGAGTACTGCTCGCCATGACATGGCCTATACGAGGGTGGGGTGAAAAGTTTCCGGCCTGACCAAGAAAAACGATATTTAAAAATTTTTTTTTTCTTTATTTTTCAACATAATCTCCATCAACACTGATACATTTCTCATAACTCTCGCATTCCAAAAAACAGTAGCCATAACCTTGTTTGCCGATAAAATTGTTTTTGCCTTCTTTGGGGTTGGTTCCCCTTTTCCAACCCACTGTTTTGACTGTTCTTTACTTTCAGGAGTGTAGTGGTGGACTCATGTCTCATCAACAGTTATGAATCGACGCAAAATTTCGTTTGGATTACGTCTATACACCGCCAAATTGTCGGTAGCGTCGAGCGTTAGCAAACGCTCGATTGGTCGAGCGTTAGCAAACGCGGCACCCACCTTGCACACAGCTTTTCCATGTTCAAATGGTTGTGCAAAATATTTCGCACACGTTCAGCTGACATCCTACAGGTCTCAGCTATCTCATGCACTTTCAACCTGCGGTCTTCCAACACTATTTTATGGATTTTTTCAATCATCTCTGAAGTTGTGACTTCAACGGGCCGTCCTGAGCGAAGCTCGTCAGAGGTGCTCACACGACCAATTTTAAATTCAGAAACCCACGGATTAATAGTTGAATATGATGGGGAGGAGTCTCCTAGTGCTGAATCCATCTCTTCTTTTATTTGTTTTGGTGTAAAACCTTTCAAATGGAAGTATTTGATGACAGCACGTTTTTCCAATTTTTCCATTTTTACGAAAACAACGGAAGCGTCTCGCGCAATGTGCTCTCAAACGCAAACTAACGTAGCTATTGGGCTGAAACTGTACATACAAGCTCGGTAGGAATGGTACTGTAGGACGCCGCTCCAAAACTAGACCTAGTGGCACCATCTCTTGGTCAGGCCGGAAACTTTTCACCCCACCCTCGTACACTGCCAAAAAAAAATATTTAATTTAAATAGGATTAATTTAAATAAAATAGGTTTTTTCCTTGGCTCACGGCCTACTGCGATCTCATTTGTCTCAAAGATATTTTTTCATTTGTTTCAGCTATTTCCAGATAGACGGATGTACCTCATATTGGCATCATATGTACATCATCACTGCGGCATAGAAAGTCTCGCAGCTGTGTATCCCTATGAGTGCTCCCGTTGAAGTCAAATTTGCATCGGACGATGATTCACAATAATACATCCAAATGAAGCAAAGTTGTTCTCACGCGAATATACATACACGCAGATAGACAGTCATGATCATCACGCCGTGCATACAATTGATGAAGCAAATTTTACAGCATATTGACTACATCTCATGATGCAGAGCCGTGAACTCATTTAGTATCGAGAATGTACAAAGCATTTTGATCTCAATATGTCGTTTGAAAATGCATCGTACGTTTGGAGCACGTTGAACTCATATCGCTGTGCTCAAGTGTCCACAATTAATATCTGCAAATTTTGCGTCATATGGAAGTCATCCAATGACTTGTGTTGATGAATTCACTGGGTTGGCACTGGTAGTAGACATGCCATGCAAGCAATATGACGGCGATGTGCATGTTTATCAGTGATACATTCGATGGGCGCAACATGACGGCGATATGCGTGTTTCTTAGTGATACATCCTATGACGGCGATATGCATGTTTCTAAGTGATACATGCGTTGAGCGCAATATGACGGCGATATGTATATTTTGTCAGTGATGCATCCCACGAGCTCAATATGATGGCGGTATGCATGTTTCTCAGTAATACATTCTATGACGGCGATATGCATGTTTTCAGTGATACATTCGATGAGCGCAATATGGCGTGACGTAACTATGCTGTGCTCATGTGGAGCTCATATGAGTGTCAATAGCGTGAAAAATGAAAAAGTCCAGAAATGTTGATTAAAAAAATCTGGTAGGATTTTCACATTCATATGCTTTATTTATGTTCCTGCCTATATGATAAATGGATTAAAACGTATCCTGCCTAGTTAAAGTTTTTACCTACCTACGGTTTGAACCTACGTCTTCTAATTCGAGCAAACTTTCTTTGTGTGGTTGCCGATTTGTATCATTCTGGATTTATATGCATATCGCCGTCATATTACGCTCATCGAATGTATCACTTAGACATATGCATATCGCCGTCAAAGGATATATCACTGAGAAACACGCATATCGCCGTCATATTGCGCTCATGGGATGTATCACTGAGAAATATGCATATCGCCGTCATATTGCGCTCATCGAATGTATCACTGAAAACATGCACATCGCCGTCATGGAATGTATTACTGAGAAACATGCATATCGCCATCATATGGTGGTCGTGGGATGTATCACTGACAAAATATACATATCGCCGTCATATTGCGCTCATGGGATGTATCACTGAGAAATATGCATATCGCCGTCATATTGCGCTCATCGAATGTATCACTGAAAACATGCACATCGCCGTCATGGAATGTATTACTGAGAAACATGCATATCGCCGTCATATTGCGCTCATGAGATGTATCACTGACAAAATATACATATCGCCGTCATATTGCGCTCAACAAACGTATCACTTAGAAACATGCATATCGCTGTCATTGGATGTATCACTGAGAAACACGCATATCGCCGTCATGTTGCGTCCATCGAATGTATCACGGACAAACATGCATATTGCCGTCATATTGCTTACATGGCATGTTTACTACCAGTGCTAACCCAGTGAATTCATCAACACAAGTCATTGGATGACTTCCATATGACGTAAAATTTGCAGATATTAATTGTGGACACTTGAGCACAGCGATATGAATTCAACGTGCTTCCAACGAACGATGCATTTGTAAACGACATATTGAGATCAAAATGCTTTGTACATTCACGATACTAAATGAGTTCACGGCTTTGCATCATGACATGTAGTCAATATACTGTAAAATTAGCGTCATCAATTGTATGCACGGCGTGATGATCATGGCTGTCTATCTTGGAAAGATTCGTTTCAACTGAATATCTATTTCCTTACAGTGTACACTGTAAATCTAAGTGAATGACCTTAAACGACTTTGACCCCCTGATGTTTTCTATGCGGCGTGAGGTGCTCCACAAGATGGTTGAAAAAAAATGTACCATTCCATTTTTAAAAAGTGGAGTTGACCTTGAAAACTTTTGTCTGAAACATTTTTGGATATGATCAATAGTTTGAGTGCTATTGCTCTGTAACACTTTACGTGCCTCACCCTGTATATATAATTCCTCTCTCTCTCTCTCTACCCTCTCTACCCTCACACCTCTTTGATATGCGTGTTGCAATAAAGCCAGACCATTAAATCAAATAGAAAAATGGTTGACTCTACGAAAATTATATTTAATTTAAATTTTAAAAAATCAAATAGATCCATTTAGTGGATTCAACTAAATTGTTTTTCGAGCAGATAAAACCGAATCACAAGTTTATTAGGAATAAATAAAACATTTAGTTATTCGTCGATATTGAATATTTTTTTATTTGCATAAATAAATATATTTAAAGTAAATAATTTCAATAATGGAATGCAATAGGAAAATTTTAATTCCACGAAAAATCTAGTTAACTTTAATAAACAAAAATAAACGCGATTAGTTCATATCAATAGAATTTTTCTGTCAGTGTTGCTGACAAAGGAACTCTTACTGTTGTGGCACGCACACCCAGTACGTGTGTGCGCGTGCGCGTGTGTGCGTGTGTGTGTGTGTGTGTGTGTGTGTGTGTGTGTGTGTGTGTGCGCGCACGCGCGCGCGCGCGTATGCGTGTGTGTGTGCGTGTCCGTGCACTCAGAAAAAAGATTTATTAAGGACAAAGAATTTTGTCTCCCGGCGAATAAGTTTTCTTATTCGTATGTCGGCCTACTACGATTGTATTAACAGCTAAGAACATTTTTTATTTAACTTTATGTTTAAGATTTACTAAGAATTTTTCTTAACATCTAATACGATACATAAGTTAGAAGAAATAGGTCTTTTATGTCCGACAAATAGAGTTTTTCTTAACATCTAATAGAATTCTTCATAATCCCCCAGCTGGTTTTCTTCGAGGAATTGTGTCGTTTCGTCCGTCATTATTTTTTCACTTGATCGTTTTTTTCTCACTTAATATTCTTACTTACACTCAAATCATTCCTCACTGTCGAGTTTCTCACTTCCGAAACGCAACACTGACACTTGTGCCAAAAGCATTGGCATAGGAAGAAGCTACATGGTAAGCGTATGCGTGAGCTACATCTGACGAGCGGCCTGCTGTTGGGCCCGTCGCGTTGAAGGGCAAAGTGCGCATGCGCGCATTAGTATCATAGTCGCGAAATAAGAGGTTTTCGTGATTGGAAAGTAGTATTTATTTGATTTGAGGAAATATTTATTCAAATTTTCTATTTTAAATATGGCTTTTAATTGATGTGAAAAATCGGCACGTAAAGAAACATATTTAGTGACGCCGAATAAATTCTGTGGTTACAATCACATAAAAACTGTCTCCATACGAGTAAACGTTTATTAATTTCTAAGAAATTATGTTCTAATGTGCCAATTTATTGAAACATAATAAATCTTTTTTCTGAGTGTGTGTGTGTGTGTGTGCGTGCGTGCGTGCGTGCGTCGGTGTGTGTGTGTGTGTGTGTGTGTGTGTGTGTGTGTGTGTGTGTGCGCGCGGGCGCGCGCGCGCGTGTGTGTGTGTGTGTGCGTCGTTACGTGCGTCGTTACGGCCTGCTCTTGCCCGGATGCGACCCGTAACGCACGTGCTCCTCGACTCGTCGATCGCTCTCGGTGCTTCAACCCCACAGCCTCACGTCTTCCTCTCTCTCTCTCGCTCTTTCTATCATGCTTCTACCCATGCTATAATGCCTCATGCTCGTAATCCATGCGCGCTCGCGCTATACACGTACATATTTCTGCAATGCAACACGAGCGTACGGCTCCGTGCTGTGCGGACGAATAATACTCGAAGATTTCAACGACAACTCAATGATGATTTATCGTCAGGCGCGAAAAAACCGTAAAGAATTGGCAGCGGTATGTGAAATAGATAGAGACGGGTGTATATATATACATGTGTGTGTGTGTGTGTATTTAAAAATCGAGACTGTATGAGCTTATGGTACTAAAAAAACAGGTCACTTTTCAATATTTTTTTCTGACGAGAGTGGTGGGATGACGAGGTCCAGATTTTACACACAATTGATACATAGTCTTGCCGCGGTTGTTTTTTTTTCATTGAAAAATATTGATAAACAATGAAGTTACTATTATTATTGTTATTATTTACAGAAAGTGGCCAATCAGTGCAGGTGCTGCTGGCAACAAGGTTCATGTCGAATGACAAATTAAAAAATTACGTTTAATGTAACAATAAAACTTTTGCATAACCGAATACCTTGTTGAAATTTTGAAAATTACGAAAATGGAAATCTGTAGAAAGAAACACGATTTGCGACAAAAAAAGCAACTTGAATCGTTTGTTATTAACAAATAGACAAACATATGGATAAAATCATCCAGTCAAACGACAGAAAATGTTATAAGCTATACTCTGTCCGAATTTGAAGTGAATCGGGCGAATAGATTTTGAGACACGACTTGCGTCGTTTTTCAAAGGAATTTCGGGAAAAAAAAACTCAAAAATAGTTCGTCGTAACCTCAAATACATTTTCAAATATAACTGACGTCGAATTCCGTATGCGTGCGTGCGGAAGAAGAATCTAGCAATAACGTTGGATGGGTTGCCACTTGTGGCAACGAAACAACGAGAGAAAATATCGAATGAGTTACGGATAAAGCTACGGATCGTCGTCGATCTCTCCATCTCTCTTTCTCTCTCTCTCTCCCTCGCGACTTTTCATCGCGCATTCTCCGGCTTCGTTCCCCTATAAAACGTCAGGTTGCTCGATCTCACTCGCACCCCCCTCCCCCGCGCCTCTCTCTCGCTCTCGTTGTGGGTGTTTCTATAGTCGTTTCCCCCGAGCGCGACTCCGGGGTTTCTCAGTCAGTCGGGCGAGTTCGTCCTCTCCGTTACCCCGCTGGGTACGATATCTCGTATCGTATATTTTCTCTTTATTCCATTCTCGTTCTCGACAGACCACGATGACTACCCGGGGCCCAGCGGCGGCGATCCGCCTGCAGTGGCCTGGCGTTTCCCCTCCGCAACAGACGCCCTCTCTCCTTCTCTCTCTCTCTGTTTTACGGCTGTGCATGGCGGAGAAAAGACAAGTTTCTCGCCCGAACGTCCGACAGCGAGAAAGATGGAGAGAGAGAGAGAGAGAGAAGCGATGCGTGCGCGCTCTCGATACGCGGAATCATCTCGTGGTTCTCGGAAGACAGCAGACTGTCGCCAGCCACGCCAGACGGCGCAGCGCTCGCGCGCCACGGAGCCATGCGCGTCTATCCCAGTCTGCCCCGATCGCGCTCGGTCTCCCTCCCACTTGCGCGCTCCGTCTCGCTCCTACTCATCCCCTCCACCTCGCTCCATCACGCTCCCACTCCACTCCCACCTTTCGCCACGCTCGTCTCGCTCCCACCCGCGCGCCCTCGCCCATCTGCCGCGACTGCAGAGATCTACGCTACGGAACTACTCTCCTCCGGGGGCACAGAATCCCTAGCATCGAACTTGCCTCACACACGCAAAAAATTTCTCTCTCTCTCCTCTCTTTCTCTCTCTTTTCCCCATACCCACACTCGACACTACCACACGCCGAGCGAAGCCAGTTTACGAAGTTCCCTCCGTAGTGCACTGCGCCACGCTACACCGTGCTACTCCGCTACCAAAGCAGCTGAGTGCTTCGGCGCGCCGCGTTCCCCTCCCCACTCCTTCCGACCGGCCAAGCCGCCGTGGGTCTTCGTCACGCTCGCGGCGGGGCGGAGCGCCCGCGCGCCAGTAGGACTAGGAGCACCGAGCGCGCAACAGCGTCCGGCGAGCGCGCGCCTCCTCTCTCAGTTACGCAACAATAACAACGCGCGCGTGCGAGGGAGAAAGAGAGAATGCGCGGCGTGGTCGCCGTCCCGTGCGCGAGTTCGAACGCTCCTACCGTTCCCAATTGTGTGTTGTGTTTTGCCCGGTAGAACTACGCGCTCGCGAAGGAGCAAGGAAAACAAAACGTATTTTTCACCCAATTGGCTTCCATGACCCGCTTGCTGTTCTCGCTATATCCGTGTGTATCAAAGAAAGAAAACGAAACTAGTGGCTGAAGTGTCCGTGTGCCGTGTGTTCGACAATCGTCCAGCGTGAACTTGGATCACGATGAGTTTTTGCTATGCTATTTCAAGAAGAAGAAAACGACAATGTGCGGGTTCGCAGTGAGGCGTGGTAAACAAAATGCGAAGAGCGTGACAGCACGGATGATCGTGATTACGATGCTGACGATGATCGAGGAAGTTCGTGACGCGTAGCTTATTCGTCCCGGCTTATTCGTCACTCGATCGTTATCGCTAATAATTCCAGTCTGGTATACCTGTTTTTTTTTTCTTTTACATCTCTCGCTCTCGCGACGTCGCGTATATTTAGACTCGCGAGTGTGCCCGAGCACGTGTGTGTCTCCCTGAAATTGTCGTCTTCCTGGAAGGGGATTCCCCGTTTCCTCGTAACCCAACGAGCGCGCTCTTTGTGTCACTGCGCTTTTTTCTTCCATCGCTTCGTGTTTTTATTTTCCCTCGGTGCTGCGTGAGTGTGTCGGTGAATCGGCCCATCGGACGAGATAATTGTCACGGATAAATATCGTACTATCTCGGCATCGTGAAATTGTGGCGTGCCTTGCGGGAGACCGAAGGGGCGAGGGGGCGGCCCTCGATAAGTCTACGACGAATGGAAAAGCATATCGTGGAATCTTGGGATAAACTTGATCGAGAGAGACATCCGAAACGACCAGCTGGATAAAGTGCGAGGTGTGTATTCGAGATTAGAGTAAACGTAGCTAATGCCATACGGTATGTGGTATCTGATATGCCGTAACGCAAATCCTACTCGTGAGAAATTGTATATTTTTTCAGAAGTTAAGCTTTTAGGGTTAGAATCCTAGGTTGAGCGATATTTTTAATGAGAAGGGCCCGAAAACGAAGTCGATGCTCGAGATTTTTCGGTGACGAGAGTATTGGGATTAAGAGGTTGGGATTTTACACGGAATTGATACATAGTCTTGCCGAGTCGGAGTATTTTTTTAATTAAAAAATATTGATAAACAATAAAATTATTCTTATTTAAAGAAAGTGTTGCCGTAACTGCATGGCCAATCGGTGTAGGTGGTTCTGGCAATTAGGCTCATCGAAAATGAAAGAAAAAAAATGTACTTCTAGTGGAATGATCAAACTTTAGTATGACCGGCTACTTTTTCGAAATTTTGAAAATTACGAAAATGCCAAGCCGTGGAAAAAAGTTCAATTTTCGACGAAACGAAGGAACTTTCATTATTTGTTGTTAGCAAATGCGCGATAAACTATGCTCTGTTCGAATTTTTATTTGATATTTTGTTATTAAGAAATGTTACATACATATAATTATTCGTTGTTGACAAACGTTATATAAATATAATAATTCGTTGTTAACAAACGTTATTTATATAATTATTTCATATTAACAAATATTATATATATAATTATTTGTTGCTAACAAACGTTATTTATATAACTATTTGTTATTCACAATTGTTATATATAATTATTTGTTATTACCAAATGTTATATATATATAATAATAATATGTTAATAACACAATACTCCACCATTCGAATAGTCTAATACGAAAATATATCAATATCACGCCTATAAATAATGAAAATGTTAAATATCAAAATGAATTAAAAATACATAAAAACAAAGCCAAACGAACTCAATACGCTCGTTAATCATCAATGTATAAATGTACGTTAACAATTAAACATATCCAATTGTAATTGCAATGTTTTATTGAATAACGTTACCTTTATTGCGTTCTTACGATATTAATCCGTTGTCCATTGCACACCATGATGTTCGGTGATCTTGACCTTGAAGCCCAAAAATACACGTGTTCCAGGTTTCTTTTGCGTGCTACTTTTTTTCCGTCTTTTTTTCTTTTTCTTCATTCTCAAGCTTACACACTTATTCCGAAATGCTCGATAGCGCTTTCGTTACATAGTTTTCGCTGATTCATTCCAATCGCTTATTCGTATACCTCTCGCTACTTCCGGTCTACATTCGCACGGCGATCTCTCGCAGTCGAATCGACACACGTTACTCATGCGCGCTTTGAGCCACAAAATCAACGGATGAAATTTACGTTGCGATTCAAATGATGAGCTTCGTTGGCCCAAAATGAATAGTATATAATTAATGTCGGTTTACACGAAGCGATGACGAAGAATTATTTTCGTCTTCCACAATGTGCATCAAATAATAATAACAATAGCTATTACAATAAAAGAATTGATAAATACTTGTAATTATATTATTTATTTAATTTAATATTATTATATTATTCTATATATTTATTATTATTATTATTGGTAATTAATATTATTATTTTTGTTATTTCAATGAAACTACACGCTCATCCATCGAAGAAAAAGAAATGAACATCCATACATGAAAGGATAAATGCCACTTTTTCGAGCCTGCTAAAATGTGTCTCAAATCATTACAATGGTTATTATTTTTTTTATTATAAGTATCAAATCTTTTTGCTGCAGGCAACACACTTTCTCACTTTGAACTGGGAGGCTATTATTAATATTGTTGTTATTATCTGATTCAAGCTAAATTTGGCAAAAATATTGCCAAATTTCGATTTTGTTTTTGGGAAAACGGACGGTGAAAAAGAAACGCATTTTTTTTAAACAAATGTACATATATTGAGAGCCTGTAAAAAATAACCAACAATTCAGAAAACAACAAAAACATGGCCGCCAGCCAGATGACGTTTTTTTCGCGACGTTTGGCGGTGGACACTCTCCAGGTTAAACGGTCCATCAGAAATCTAAACACCAAACGGCTTATTCAAGTTGACAATAAATACGAGTCGATGACGATCGTAGATTTTTTTAATCACTTTTTTAAACAACCTAGCGACAAGTTGAAACTCGAGCATACAAAATGTATGAAAAAAGTCGTCATTTTCATGCAACTATTAAAAAATGAAGATGGGTTTGGAAAAAGTGAGATCGTCAACGACCTTTAAATGTTTCTCATCGCATCTCCTGTAAATTTGGAAACAGTCCATCGAGTGATTCTCGAGATATCATGTCCACCGACTTTGGAAACGCGTTTAAAGTTTAAAGTAAGACGGTGCTACCGCTCGCCCGGCCGAGCGATAGAAGCTCATTCAATTTTAGTAATATTTCAATGAAATTTTCAGAAAATATAGTTAAAAGGTGATACTAACGAATAACATGATTTTATGTAAAATGCAATTTTTGGATAGTTATAGCCCGTTAAGAAAAAGGAATTAATATCGACAGATGTGGTGATTAACAATTATTAGCGCCTGCTAGAATGTGTCTCGAATCATTATAATCATCACCATTATTTTCTCCATCGAAAGTACACGCTCTCGGTCTCTGGAACTCACAAACGTTCGTACGATATCAGGATCCCGTTTGACGCGTGCTACTGTGTGTGTATATATAATTGTGTACATATATAGGTATATACCGGGTGTCCTGTTATTAATGGATAACCCTGTAACTGTCGATAGGTCAGATCATGTCCTACTATATGCTGGAATTTCAGTTTAGTAAGTGCCACGGTTTTCGAGATTTTGGGTTTTATGTTATTTAACAAAAAATCATCTGCTTTTGATTTTTCGCATGCCATTTATACGAATGATATGAATCGACAATAACTAAGCCACTTTTGAAAGTAATTGGCACGATATGCGTAGTACATTTTTTTTACACCGCAGGCTGTCAAAATCAGATGTTCGAATTTATTTGTATAAAAATTCTGCATAAGATCTTTCTTCATAAAGTTTCCTCGAGGTCTTAGGCCACATTAAAGGGTATAAAATCATCTGCTAATTGAACCATTTTTTTCGTATGGTAAAGTGATTCACTCATAAAATTAATTACACATCTATTTAGTGTGAATATCAAGCTGTTAGAAAATATATATATATATATTTTTTCGATGTACAAAATGGCCGACTACTCAAAACTTCTCGAAACAGCTTTTTTCCAATTGGCGTGACAAATAACTTCAACAATTTTCACTCGATTTACTTCAAATTTAAAAGTTATGTTCCTAATTGCATTTCGCAGAGAAGTACGTACGAAATTTCTGATTAATCGAAAACTTTTTATTTTGTGAGCAGTTATAATGAGCAGTTATATCGAAATTTTTCACTGAAAATCCATTTCTTAAGTTCAAATACCTACAACTTTTGAATAAAACATATTTTTTTAATTACGTACGTACTTCTCCAGGTATTCTAATGTAGATTGACGAGAATTTTTGTTTTTTATTCTAGGTCAAAAATTGTGGATGCTAAATTGTCGGCCATTTTGTGCATCGAAATATATATATATATATATATATATATATATATATATATATATATATATATCTTCTAACAGCTTGACATTCATACTAAATAGATGTTTAATTACTTTTATGAGTAAATCTCTTTTTCATACGAAAAAGAATTGTTGAATTCGCACATGATTTTATACCCGTTACTGTGGCCTAAGGCCCTAAGGTTAAAAAGAATACTTCTCTAGATAAAACAAATAACCAAAAGTATTTTTTTTTAAACGGGTAAAAAAAATTATCATTTGTAGAAATGGCATGCGAAAAACCAAAAGCAGATGATTTTTATCTCGAAAACCGTGGAACTTTTACTAAAGCGAAATTTCAACATATAGTAGGACATGATCTGACTTGTCGACAGTTGCAGGATTATTCATTCATAACAGAACGACCTGTATATACAGGGTGTCCCAAAACTGAACGCGTTCCCTGAAATGGAGGGTTGTGGGTGAAATTCTGAGTCGATTGATATAAGCATGTATGGGTCTCCGATCAAGCCCTGAATTATTATGAATTTTTAAAGGCGAGCCAATCAGGTGCGCCCGCCTTTAAAAATTAATAACAATTCAAGGGTTGATCTGCGACCCACACATGCTTATATCAATCGACTCAGAATTTCACCCCCAACCCCCCATTTCAGGGAACGCATTCAGTTCTGGGACACCCTGTATAAATATGTGTATGTGTGCATGTATATATGTAGACATATACACATACACATGTATTCATTGTCATGATATTCTGCTCTCGCCGTGGAGATATACTCGTTAAGCGCGGCCGTGGGCGCGAGGAGGGGGTGAGCGCCCGAAGGAGAGAGAAAACGCGTGGGAGCAAACGTGCGCGTGTGTGTGTGTGTGTAAGTCAGAGGGAGCGCGGTAGAGCGTCGTATATCGATAGGAGGCAGAGCGCGCCGAGCTCGCATCAAGGGTCACTGCGAGTGGGTGGGGCGTGGAAGGTTCGCGTGGCGAAGAGGGGGGGTGGGGGTAGAAGGCAAACGAGGAACGAGCGATACGTAAAGCTCGATTAAGGTGCCCGAATAGGGGGGGGGGGTGGATACCCCGAGCTCGGTGCAAGGTGTCGTCGGGGCCGATACACGCAAGAGAGAGAGAGAGAGAGGGAGAGAGTCGGTAGGTAGCGCGCGAGTGTGTTCCGCGATGTGCAAAGTACAGCGCGAGCGATTAGGCGCCAGTGACGTCAGGCTAGACTCGTCGTCGGGCGCGCGCGCGCACGAGGTTTCCCCGGCGTGGCTCGGTGGGGGTCGAGTCACGCGGAGAACCCGGGAGGGGCAAGCGCCGCAGCGGCGGAGGCGGAGGGGCACAACGATGAGACACTCGTCGTTTGCCAAGTTAGGCGTGTGTATACGAGCCCGAGAGACGGTGAAACACACGATGCAAAAAGAAAATAAAACCACACGTGTGTGTATGTGTGTGTGTGTGTTGTATATTTCTTTTCTCGCTTGTGTGCGCTTTTTTTTCATCTTTTTCCCTTCACGCTGTTCGCGAGTGAGCTGCCCGGCCAAGACACTCGCTCCGTACGAGCGCAGTCACCGCGCTCGTGACGTATACACGAGCGTGGGCTCGCGGTGGCGGTTCGACACGTCCCAGTCGGGACGCGACAGCAGTCCGGAGCGCGCAGAGCACGGAGCTGTGAGCGTTGCTTCGTAATGTTGTCTGTCCCTTTCTCTGTTTTCCTCACGCTCTAGGAATGCGGCCGGAGAATGAGCAGCGAATTCCATCGCTCCAAATTGTTGTCCATGCATCCTTGAATACTGTGCATCCGCGTATATATGCATATTGTAGCGTGCTCGGTATATGAGGACGATCCAAAGAAGTACGGTGAGTGACCCAGCGTGGCTTAGTGGTCAGAGTGCTTGACCGGCAATCGAAAGGCCCCGGGTTCAAAACCCGGTCAGGGCGCCCCACATTTTTTCGGATAGTTTTCATTCCATCCTGTTTTTTCGGACTTTTAATGTGTATGTGCCTACATGTATGTATATCGTGTGTGTGCGCTATGTCAAGTATATACACTGATCGATTTTTCCCCGCGTTTCTACGAGACCTTCAACACATAGCGCTCTCCCTGTACTTATACAATTTTAATTTCGCCTCGACCAAACTCAACACACACTGTCACACTACTTTTCTGAATCGCGTGAGCCTTTTTAAGCGTACACAAAACCATGTGGTTTTGTGGGGGCACACTAAGATAGATCAATTGAAAACGACGAGTTGCACAGTAATGACCAAATCGAAAAGGTCGAGAGGTGTAGACGTTGGTCAATGTTTGGCGGAAATATATGTGTATGTATATATAAATATATGTACGCAGCCCGAGGTGTTTCTTCGTGCATGTGTGCGTGCTCCGAGCAATGACAAACTGCCTTGTTAAGTGTGTTGGCAAGATATCGGATGAACGAGCGTACAGTCCGCTGTATATAAATTGTACATACTTACGTCACACATACATACATCCCTAAATACGTGTGCGCATGAGTCTGTATACTCTCGCACGCGTATATAAATTTAAAAAAAACAACAAATAGTGGGAATTCCAGCAGGTAAAAACATACGAACGAAGCCGACACTCATTAAAAAATTACATTTAATTATTTTTATGAAACAAAACTAAAAAGACGTACGTGCAAGTCGTCGAATTGAATAATTATATTCATACTAAATTAATTGTACTTTGACATAGTTTCGGGGTCATATATTTATTAGATGCGGGATAGTTATTTTGAACCCGACATATCTATGTTATGTTGAGTTCCAGTACATCTGGCGGTTTTGAGGACAGTCCTCGAAGTCCAATGTCCTTAAAATAAACTTTCTCTCTCGCTATATATATATATACCCAAATATATCCGTCCTAGTGGCTACGTCAGCACTGGTCGGACGGGATTTGCATAGCAAACAGATTGACGCGCTAGTAAGTGGATAACAAGAGAGAGTGAGAGAGAGCGAAAAATAGGCAGAGAGCGAACGCGTGAGAGCGAGATGGAAAGAAAGATTGGAGAGCACAAGCGCACACGCGGTCTCGGGTGAGAAAGGAGTGGGGGACAAAACGAACAAGCATGGAGACAGAATGAGAGAGAGCGGCGAGCGACACAGGAAGGGGCGAGCGCGAGGGGCCACGCGGGGGCCGGAGGGGGCGAGGTGAGTTCCCCACCGACGACGCGCGCGTACAGTTCAGCGAGACGGTGAAGAGTCTGCTGGACGAAAGCGCGCGAGCCTTTAGACGACCGAGGTGCGCGCGCGCACGCGGTGGACACTGTCACGAACTAAAATGAAAAAGTGCGGAAAATGAGAGTTACTCGGGAGTGACATATACATAAATCTAAGAAGCAAAAAAACAAACGCGAGAAGAAGAAATAGAACGAGCCAACACGAGTGAAATACGCGAAAGAATAATTCGAGAAATTGACGACGAGAAGCTTTGGCGACCTTTTTTATTACAAACTTTCCGCCTCACTTCCGGTTGTATAGCGAGCAAGAGGCTCAAAATGAAAAAAAGTTAAAAATAATCGAGTTATTGGAGCGTCTATGAGAGAGATGCACAGTGACGAGGTGCTCGAAACGAATTGAACGTAAACAAAGGCTCCCCGGCGAATGTAGGGCTCTCTTCGATTTACCGGGGTGAGGGGGGGGGGGGCAGTCTGCCATCACGAAGACTGCGCACACGTGTCGTACAGGTATATACATATATATATCTCGTTTATGCGTATATATACATGTATACATGTATATATCATCAACCGGAAGTGAACAGTGACAAGGGCGAGTTTTTGCCATAAGGAAGAAACAGGGCTGTACGTGCCTCGTGCCCAGGCTTGTTTTTAACGTGGGAGCGTTTCACTCGGCGAGCATACGAAGAACGAGCGCCGATGTTTACGCGATTATAAAGAACCGTCGTGCATTGTACCGCTGTGGGGGACGGGAAATGGGGGAGTCCTCGGAAGTCCCAGAAGAATAAATACACAGTCGCATGTTCGGGTGCAAATGAATAGAAGAGCGACGATTTCGAACAAATTAGTAAAATATAATAATAATAATAATAATAATGAAGATGACGATGATATCGACACGAGGCGTTCACCAAATTCGTAATAATAAAACGATGTGTTGAGTTCTTGGACTTTTTTCGTTTTTTTTTGCGTTGGTTGGACAGCGGGAGAATCCTCAGCGTGACTTGTCGACCTCTCGAGTGTGAGGAAAGATCGAGAGAGAGGAAGAGAGAAGGATAGTGTGTGGCGGAGCTGCACAGCAGACAAGTTTTACGGGAGAGACCACGAGACTGAGATTTTCTCTGTGGAGGAGAGAGAAAGAGAGAGAGTGTGTACGTGAGTAGTACGAGACTTTTCGCGCGTGTGTGTGAAGTTTAGTGGCGCGAACCGCTCGCAATGGATCGGGATTCGTGTTAGCGCGGAGGCTGCGAGAGGACCGAAGCCCCGGCCGCGACGATGGAGTAACAAGTGAGCGGCGGCGAAGCGGCGTTGCCATGACGACAGGTGAACCATGAGCCCCGCGGCTTCTCCCTACCACCCGCCGACAAGCTGCTTTTTCTATATACTGGGTGATTCGCAACCAACGGGGTTTGCTTGGCACTGTAATTGCTCACGCGCGATTTTTTTGTTCAGGCATTAAGGCGTTAGGCCACACGGGTATAAAATCATGTGCGAATTTTAGCAATTCTTTTACGTATGAAAAAGTGATTCACTCATGAAATTAATTACACATCTATTTAGTATGAATATCAAGCTGTTAGAAAATATGTATTTTATTTTTTTCGATGTACAAAATGGCCGACTACTAATATTTTCTTTTATCTTTTTTTCTAGGCGCTACGCGACGTGACATTCAGCGTCCACAATTTTTTACCTAGAACAAAAAACAAAAATTCTCGTCAATCTACATTAGAATACTTAGGAAAGTACGTACGGAATTTTAAAAATATTGTTTTATTCAAAATTGTAGGTATTTGAACTTAAGAAATGAATTTTCAGTGAAAAATTTCGTTATAACTGCTCATAAACTGCTCGTAAAATGAAAAGTTTTCGATTAATCAGAAATTCCGTACGTACTTCTCTGCGAAATGCAATTAGGAACATAACTTTTAAATTTGAAGTAAATCGGGCGAAAATTGTTGAAGTTATTTGTCACGCCAATTGGAAAAAAGCTGTTTCGAGAAGTTTTGAGTAGTTGGCCATTTTGTACATCGGAAAAAAAAATTTAACAGCTTGATATTTCTACCAAATAGATGTGTAATTAATTTTATGAGTGAATCAATTTCATACGAAAAAAAATTGTTAAATTCGCACACGATTTTACAGTCGTTACTGTAGCCTAAGGCCTTAAATAATCAACGATAATTATGGAATCGTATTATCGGTTTGCAAAACTCTGCGTGTTAATCTTTTTTTTGGGAAAAAAATATTTTCAGAAAAAAATTAATTTGCCTGGAGTTGACACGTCCGGGCATAGTTGTGAATCACACTGTATGTATACACACGTACAGACTGTACAAGAATTGATGGTCAATAATGTGAATGTTGGTCCGTTCGACGAGGCACTCGAAGAAAAAAAAACTGAAATGAACAAAATGTAGATCTTGACAAAGGCTTCGAATTTTGTCTCTTGCGATTTTTCTCTAGGTTCAATATTCTACGAGTTATCGAGTGTCCAATGTCTAGCGACTCACCCGGTATACATATACGGGGTGTGCCCGAGCTGACGGCCAACAATGTAGAGGTTGACTCGGGGCGAAATTCCGAGCCGAAAAGTCTCGAGGTGTTTTTCAATCAGACGAAGCGCCGACGAGTTATCGATGATGAAAGTTCGAGCAATCAGGCGCGCGCGCGGTGGATGGGCGGCCGTTTGAGAACGGAGCGCGCGCCAGGTAGAGAGCCTCCCGCCCTGCGCTCGATAGGGGCGGGGCACTAGGAATCGCGCGCACCCGATTGGTCGATTTTTGCTTATTGATAACTCGCCAGGGCTTCGTCCGATCTAAAAACAGCTCAGGACTTTTCGACTCGGAATTACGTCACGAATCTACCGTCGCATTGTTGACTGTCAGTGTTAGGACACCCCGTATATACCTGTATCGCTCACCCGCTTTCTCCCTCGCGCGCGCTCGGTGACTCGTTTAAAGCTCTTGCGCGCTTTCCGTCTGTCCGTCTCTCTCGCACTCTTAGTCACTATCGGTCGTATGACGTCGGGCAACCTCGTGTACAGTCCTGCTCCCCGCCGTCGCTCAGCCACCTTCCTCCGCCCTTCTCGAGAGTTCTCCCTCCACTAGACGCTCTCGCGATCCCATGCACGCTACCCCCCCCCCCCCCCGTCCCGCGGAGCAAACCTACTCCCTCTTACGATCTGACCCGTACTTGAGATACGAAGTGACGACACATACACGCGCGCCGACCCGAAACGGGGGCAATCGTGGTCGACCGGACAATCGCGGTCGCACATTTTTTCATCTTTTTCTCGTCTTTCCGGTTTGCCTCGTACTGCGCACTCAAAGATGCGCATCTTATTTGATTTTTTTCCTCGTTGGTTCTTTTTTGTTTGTGTATTGCTTTCGGGTGAAGATAAGAGCGTCTCTCACCCTTCTTCTCTGTTTATTTACTCGTTGAAAATATACATTTAGTCAGCAGAGCAATAAGAAATTGCAGGGTTTAACAAATCGGTATGATAATTGTGAGACTCTTGGTCTTTGCGTGATAATTAGGCTGATTTGCACTTTCCCCCATTCTTCGTTCTGTAGGTACAGATACACACAAACACACACACACACACATTATATATATATATATATATATAACCACTCGGGGATCCCTCGTTCGTTCGTTTGCTCGTTTGCTGCCGGAGTTAATCGAAAAGGAGAAACACACCAAGCGGAGCGTACAAGAGAGAGAGAGAGAGGCAGAAGAAAGACTACTTGGAGGCCTCTCAAGCATGCTTAGCGCGTAGCCATCGCGATATTCCAAGTACCCGCTCGGCTATTTTTGTGCTGTACGCTCCGATACAAATATCACACTCTCGTCTCTGTCTCTTCGCTACCGAACTCGTACACGCATATATATATATATATATATATATATATATATAAACTGATACAAAAATATTTATTGAAATCAACTAAATGCGTTTATTTTAATCTTTTTATTTGAATTAACTAAAATTTTCGTAAAATCAATGTTTTTTCAAATTTAATTATACTGCTACAGAGATTAATTTCAAATATATTTGTTTATTTTGATCGAGATCTATTAAACACCATTGAGTAATAAAAGAATATTAATGCTTCCAATAATTTTGTTATTTGGGATTATTTACCCGAAAAAAAAAAAACATTTTGACACATCCTACAGTAATTCAGATACAATTTTAATTCGTTCGAAATAATATATTTGAATTTAACCCTCAATCCGTGAAGGTATTTGAGGCACCTTTATCTCGTGAACCTGGGTCGTTTTCGTTTTTGCACTACCAAACCAACAATTGCCAATGAAAAAAAATCTGAAAAAATTCATGGTCAATCTTTACGCTGTACTTCTTAAGGGAAAATAGGGGTTTTTTTCTTTCTTCTTTTTAATATATTTTTTTTTTCACTAAATATTAAGCAACCTGCGAAGAAAATGATTTTGGTCAGGACGAAAAGGACCCAGGTTCACGGATTGAGGGTTGAGACACTGCGTGCAAGTGAAGATATTTTTCGTTCAAATAAATCTCTTCTACCGTCATATCAATAATGTATTTTCATCAAACACATATTTATCGAATTGTCGACATCGAGGAGTGTTTGCAACGATGTAAAGAAATAAGTTTGCAGCAAACAGAATCAGGCCGTGAGGCGGGAAATTATTTGCAGTGGTTTTCGGATTCACAGCCGATCGTTGATCTTCTCGCGCTCGGACATCGTTGATACAAACGACGCCGAACGGAATGCACGAAGCGAAGGACTCTCATTCGCGCGAGGCGAGAATTCCTCCAGAATTTGCCTACTTTCTCCACCGGCAATTGAAGACCCGTCGTCGTCACTCGTGTGTCGACGACCCCCGGATTTGTGTGTTACGTTCGTGCACACGTATGCCGGCTATAATCTGGCCGACCGATATAATCGGCTAAAGCCGGAGGATCCCGAGCGCTTTTTTCCACGTATTCTTCGGTCCGGTTGCGGAGAAGGGACAACCTGCTCGCTTTGCTCTTATTGCTTCGTGAGATGTGTGTCGGGCATACACACACACGTATACACGGGGTGTCCTGTTGTGAATGGATAATCCTACAACTGTCGATAGGTCAGATCATGTCCTTCTGTAGGCTTGAATTTCAGTTTAGTAAAAGTCCCATGGTTTTCGAGATAAAAATCATCTGCTTTTGGTTTTTCGCGTGCCATTTCTACAAATGATAATTTTTTTTATCCGGTTTTTTAAAAATACTCTTGGTTATTTGTTTTATCTAGAAAAGTGTCCTTTTTAACCTTAAGGGGCTCTAACAGTGTGAACGCTGAAAATTTGGGTGATTTTCGGGAATTTTTTGGAAGAAAAGTACTCGATTGAAGGTTTCGGAAAATTAAGAATATATTTGGCTATATTTGACCTATAATACATCATTTTTTCATAGAAAAATATTGAGATCCAAGCGACTTATGCGCTGCCTTCGGAGGCGTCAAAAAAAGTTCCTCCACTGCTGACATTATTCCGGCCGATTGAGTAGCTGAACCCGAAAAAGGAAAAAATATCGTTAAACTGGAAGGTATTTCCTGTACAATGACGTAGGATTTTCGAAAAATATCAAAATGTAACAAAATGGCGTAGTTATGAAAAGAAAAGTCTATTTTATTGCCTATAAAATGGTCGTTTTTTCCAATGCCAAATCGTCAATTTTCATCCAATCGAAAATATCCTACGTCATTGCAGAGTAAATGTATTCAAGAGTACTCAGTGCAAATTTCAAGTCAATCGGATAATTACTCTTTGAGTTACAATGTCAGCAAATTTGAAAAATCTCATTTCATATTCTTGATAGTATAAAAATCTTGAAAGTATAAAAATCTCATCGCATATTCTTGAAAGTATAGACTGTCGAAAAAGGCAAAAAAATCGATTTTTTGAAAGTCCCACACTGGTATAGCCCCTTAATCTTAAACGTTGAGAAAACTTTATGAAAAAAGATCTGTAGAATTTTCATACAAACCAATTCGAACATCTGACTTTGATAGCCTGCGATGTAAAAAAAAATGTACTACGCATATCGTGCCAATTACTTGAAAAAGTTGCTTAGTTATTGTCGATTTATATCGTTTGTAGAAATGGCATGCGAAAAACCAAAAGCAGATGACTTTTTCAAAAAATAACACAAAGCCCACAATCTGGCTCTACTTTTCTACTACTAAAAAACGAATTGCTAACGATTCTACTGCTAAACGAGCTCTACTGCTAAAAGCTCAACTGCTAAAATTGTACTGCTAAAAGCTCTAGTGCTAAATGGGCTCTAGTGCTAAAACTGAACTGTTAAATAGATTCTAGTGCTAAAAGCAGCATTGTTAAAGAGTCTCAACTGCTGGAACGCAAAAGGGTATGTTTTTAAAAAGTTTTATTGGAAATTATTGAAACTGCTAAAACGCAAAAAGGTATGTTTTGGAAGAGTTTTATTGGAAATCATTGAAATGTTAATAGAACATTGAAAACAAGGGGAAAATGACATGAAAATTAGTAGTGAATGTTAGATGACTCAAACAAACCCAAACAAACTTTGGCGATAGGTATTTCTAACGTTTGACGTTCTTCACGTCATCTCCATTCACTTCACTCCACGCTTGGTATCGTCATCCGGGAAATTAATCACCAACGACTTGATTTTTGTTTAGGAAGTGAAATTAGCTGTTGAAGACGAGGACCAGAACAAATATTATTCATTTGAAAATTCAACGCTTCACAACTAATCACTTAAGGCGTTACCCCCACTTGTAGCGCAAAAAAAAGGCCTTTTTCATGAATTTTTTAAAAGAAAACTACAAAACTTTTTTAATCGATCAATATACCATCTTAAAGAACACATCTTGAAGAACTTTCAGTAATTTTTTTATTGAAAAATATTACATTGTTTAGTGGCGAATGGCCGTCAATGAAATAATGTTTTTATATACACGGTTTGCGGTGACCAACATTGCGGCGAAGTGGATCATCTGAAAAAAAAATGCGGATGGATTTAGTCAAATATAAGTATAAACTAGTCTTTAATCGAAGAATTTTTAAAAATATTCATTTTTCACAAAATGGCGGACAGTCAAAGTTAATGGTTCGATTTTAACGAAAAAAAATCGAACGATCAAAGACTACATTTTTATGTATTAAATAAGCCTGCAAAATTTCAAGAAGATCGGTTCATTAGTGTTCGAGTAATCTTGGTCACCGACTTCAGAAATGCCATTTTGAGAAAAACGCGTTTAAAGTTTCAATTTCAGTTTACACGAAGAAAATATTTTTTTTTTGTAAACTTACAGAGTCATCTATTCCGGGCCCATACAGAAGTATGGGCCCGGATACTTATACTTCAAAAAAATGCAATAAAAAAAAGTCGATTTTTTCAAAATCGCAAGTGGGGGTAACCCCTTAAGGTTTATTTGTTGTTACGGTTATGAGTCTTAGATCTTGTGCTTGAGAGTAGTCTCAAGGCACAGTGTGATTTTGATATGTTTTGTCGACGCGAGACGATCTCAACTGTTGCCCAGTAGTTTTTGATGCGTCTCGGTTGAGTTGAAGTTATAGACTTTGTGGTTGAGAGTAGTCTTAAGGCACAGTGTGATGTTAACACGAGACGATATCAACTGTTGCCCAGTAGTTCTTGATGCGTTCCGGTCGAGGTGAGGTTCTAAACTGAAGATTCGTAGTTGGTGGCGAGAAGTCCTCGAAAAAGAAGGGTGAGAGTCTGCCTTTCATGAAGTTATCATTGGTGCAAAATTAAGAGTGAGAAGATTTTTTCTCATCGCCAATCACGAAAGAATGTCACAAAAATGCGACGCAAGCGGCAATTGTGTATGCCAAGCGTTAGACGGATCGTCATCCGCCTTCGCGTTAAGGGGCTACATCTGCCTAGAAGCCCGAAAAACATGGCAAAATTTCGAATTTTTTTTTCGGGGAAACTGTCGGTGAATAGGAAGCGCATTTTTTTTTACACAAAGGTACATATATTGAGAGCCTATGGAAAAAAAATCACCAAAAAATACAGAATAACAACAAAAACATGGCCACCGGAAGATGATGAAATTCTTCCCGCGACGTTTGGCGGTGGACACTCTCCAGCTTAAACGGTCTATCTGAAATCTAAAAACCAAACGGCTTATTCAAATTAACAATAAATACGAGACGTTGACGATCGTCGATTTTTTAAATCATTTTATTTAACAACGTGGCGACGAAATTAAACTCGACCATACAAAATCTATGAAAAACGTCGTCATTTTTACGTAACTGTTAAAAAATGAAGATCGATTTTTGAAAAGTGAGATCGTCAACGACCTTTAAATGTTTCTCGTCGTATATCCTGTAAATTTGGAAACAATCTGTCGAGTGGTTCTCGAGATATCATGTCCACCGATTTCGAAAATAGTGTTTCGAGAAAAACCGCACGCTCGGCCGGCTGTTAAAAGCCGTAGGGCATTCAATTTTAGGATACTTCCAATGACACTTTTGAGGGAATATATCTAAAAGATGATACTATCGAATAAAAATATTTTTGGAAAATGAAATGTTTGACCCACTTAGGTAGATGCAGCCTGTTAAACATGTACCACTGTGTACATTAAACGTCGGGAATTTCATATCGAACGTTGACATTTCTTTTTTATCGATTTTTTATACTAAATCTCGATCGACCATTTTGACATTTGGTGTGTGCACTTATCTTTAGGTCCTTGACGAAATTCTGAAGGAGAAAAAGCCATTCCCATTTTAAAAAATGGAGGTGACCTTGAAATCTCCGAAGCGCCTCCACCTGGACGAACTTCGTATCCACCACTCGACGACCCCCTTCGAACAACGCAACTTTTGTAGGAAAAGTTTTCTCCTAGGTCCGATGGGTTAGAAAATATTTTCACTGCTAATAGCTGTTGCTTCACCCGGTACATATAGCCACGCACGTGTCTGCATGCGACGAGGGAAGAAAAAGCCCCGAGATAGATAAAACGGGCGATTTCCAGAGGCCCCACTCATCGACTAGCCGGGACACGCCGAACGAGTGAGCGAGAGGGAGTGAAACTCGAACGAAAACAATGGGAATTCCGTGGAACACGGCCGTGAACGTCCTAGGGCACGTAGACGTAGGAGCAACAGCGAAACGGGGTGCGTGACCCAATCACCCGTTCTCGCGGCCTCTTCCCCCCACCATCGTCCCTCGTGGCACTTCCCCCACCACGGCCGGTCTGGCGCAGCGCGCGCCTACCACGCACACCCGCCCACTCCGCGCGGCCGATTCAAACTGCGCGGTTTCCTTCCCCCACTCCCGACCGCGACGCGAAGTCAGTAGCACCGCGCGCAGGAGAGAGCGCTGGCCTGTGGTGGGGGAAGCAGTCGCGCAGCCCCGATTCGCCTACGGACAAACGCGAGAATCCCCGAACCCCTGGCGGGGAGAGAAAACCCGTCCTCGGTAGACGCACGCGCGCGTCACAATCTCGCGTGACTCACTGTTCCAGCCGAGAGACGCTCTCTCGGGTGCGCGATAGCGCGGGCTTCTCCCGCGCTCCGATAAAACGGCAGCACCATACGAGGGACGACGATGACTACTCGTGTGTACGTTTCGAACGTCGCGCGCCAGCGCGTATCTTTCATCGAAGACGATTTTCAAACGACCCGCACACCTCTCGCTCCGTCTCGATGCGAGCTACGCGATTTGCTCGCTACGAGATTTCCGACACAACACGTGGTCTTTGGTCGCCCTCCCCCCCCCCTGCCCCATATGCCGACTTTTATTACAACGAATAACTTTTACTAAAAAAATGCCAAAATTCGGAAAAATTAGAAAATAATTAGATTTAAAAAAATTAATTTCTTTATATTGATATTGTCTTATTTTTTAATATCGGTTGTTTAAAATGAATATCGACGAAGAATTAAATTAATTATTGATTATTCCTAAATTCATAACCAGCCGTAATTAATATATATAAATAATTCAATTAAATACTAACGTATTTGTAAATTGATATTTACGTATCACTAACAATAAGTCGCATTTATTATTCGTAAATTAATATTCACTAATAATTTAATTAAAAAATCAATGTACCCTTTAATTAATGAAGGGTTGAGTTGAATATTGAGTATTCCTAAATTAATAATCATCAATAATTAACATTGAGGAATAATTAAATTAAATACTTCCATATTAGTAAATTAATATTTATGGGTAATTAAATCACATCAATTATTTGTCAATTGATAGTTACGAGTCATTAAATTAAATATTACCATTCGTGAATCGAAATTTACAAGTAATTCAATTACATATGAATTATTCGTAAATTAATCTTCGCCGATTATCAAATAAAAAATAAATGCAACTCTCAATATAGACGAATAATTAAATCAAATATTGTTAATTCTTCTATTAAAAATCACCAATAGTTAACATTTGGGAATCATTAAATTAAATACGAACGTATTCGTAAACTAATATTTACGAGTACTTCAATGTAATATTAATGTTTCGTAACTTAATGTTTCCAAGTAATTCAATTAAATATCAATTATTCGTAAATTAAGATTTACAAGTTAATTATATATTAATTTTTTAACCCAAATTGATATTTACCGGTAATCAAATTAATATCCACTGATAATCACATTTTAAAAATGTTCCCTTGGAGGTATGGAATATCAAATGAAAAGCTGAAAATGATTCTTCACCGATATAGCCACTATCATAGCCATGTGTATGAAACTAAAAGTGATAAACACGTCCGTAATCGCTCGAAATCGCACAACTCGCGGCGTACAATCGATAGGGACGCGAATAAGGATCAATAAAGTTGAAGATATCTTTTACACTCGCTATGTGTGCGTGTGTGTGTGTTTGGATACGCAGGCAGCGCGCGCTTAATGATTAATCATCCAGCAAAAGTTTTTACGGATATAGAAAGAAGGAAAAATAAAACATTCGCGGGCCCAACACACGGTTCGTTGAGCTCAAACACATCGTTCATATATATATATATATATATATATATATATATATATATATATATATATATATATATATATATATAATGATAATAATTACCGTGTGTCTGGCTGGCGTTTCTCTTCGAGGAATCATCGAAAATTATCGCGGAAGTGTACGTGCGTCGCGTAAAAAAATCGTGCACCGTTTTACGTAATCGATTGCTTTATTTTTCCGTCTCTTCGTGTATGTGTGTGCCGCGCTCTCGACCTAAGCTTTAGCATCCAATCTAAACAAAGTCAATAATTTATTTTTTCCAAGGAAGTCGACTTTTTAACTTAAAATACTTTTTATCAATTTTTTAACACACTTTCGAACTATTTTTTTTTTGTGTTTCTTCTATTCAAGACGCGAGTAATCAAGATTTTTGGTGCGAACATAGATTCCGAAAATAATTTGCGCCAGCTTTTAAAATGCATCTATAGGGCTCACTTTTCGAGAGAACTAAAATAAAATGTTACCGTATACTAATATTCCTTGTTATGGCGCCAACGGAAAATTATCGATATTTTGCATCACCCTAACTATATATTTCTAATATTATTATTTTGTAAATCTATCCACATATCGAAAAAAAAAAAACTTCAGCACGAAATACGAGATGCGAGATACGAGAAGAATTTTTTTTTAACAAATAAACCAAGAAAAAAGTTATTTGATAGCATGTAAACGCTTTTTAAACTAAATAATTGGTATATTGTTGCAATGCGGGGATGAGAAAATGGAATATGGCGGGGAATGTAATGAGGGGAAACCCCGTACAATGGAATCTACGATTAAATAATTAATATATGGGTTCAGTTCCGGAAAGGACATACCTTCGATTAATTTGGAATTCCGTGAATCCATGTATTTTGACTCGCTGGTTGCGAATATGATAGTAAAAATAGCCGCAAATTTGATTTTCAAGGTCAAAACTCACAAAAACTGATTTTTTAGAAGTTTTTCTACTTCATTTTAATCAATGTTGATCTTAGAGAAAAGTGTTTGCCACAAAAGTTGTAGCCTATAAAAAGATTGATCTTTTATGTTTTATACAGTTTTAGTCTAAAACCATTCTGTTTCGAGAAAAATGGGATAATGCTCCAACAAGTACATTTTGCTAAACTCCATTAGTTTCGATATTATCTTCTTACGCACTTTACCGCGGGAAGGTTGCAGTTTGATCTTTCAGGGGCCATACCAGTGTGAACGCTGAAAATTTGGGTGATTTTCGGAAATTTTTTGGAAGAACAGTACTCGATCAAATGTTTCGTAAAATTAAGAATATATTTGGCTATATTTGACCTATATTACATAACTTTTTTTATAGAAGAATATTAAGATCCAAGCGACTTACGCGCTGCCTTCGGAGGCGCCAAAAAAAAGTTCCTCCACTGCTGACATGATTCCGGCCGATTGACTAGCTGAAACCGAAAAAGGAAAAAATGTCGTTAAACTGAAAGGTATTTCCTGTACAATGACGTAGGATTTTCGAAAAATATCAAAATCAAACAAATTGGCGTAGTTATGAAAAAAGTCTGTTTTCTTGCCTATAAAATGGTCGTTTTTTTTCAACGCCAAATCGTCAATTCTCATCCAATCAAAAATATCCTACGCCATTGTAGAGTAAATATATTCAAGAGTACTCAGTTCAAATTTCAAGTCAATAGGATAATAGCTTTTGGGTTACAATTTCAGCAAATTTGAAAAATATTGTTTCGAGAAAAACGCGTTTAAAAATTTAACTATCGATTTTTTGAAGATGAAATGATATTGATATAAATGATGTAAATGATAATGATATTCTCGAAAGTGTAAACTGTCGAAAAAGGCGAAAAAAATCGATTTTTTTTAAGTGTCACGCTGGTATAGCCCCTTAACACTATATGAATACCCAAAAAACAAACAACGCACAACAAACAAACCCAAACAAACTGCAACCTTCCCGCGGTGAAGTGCGTAGGTAAATAATATGCAAACTATTGCGTTGTTTGGGTTTGTTTGTTGTGCTGTGTGTTATTTAGGTTTATCTGTAGTGTTTGAGTTTATTCGCTGTGTTGAGTGTTCAGATTTATTTGTTGTGTTGTGTGTTTGGGTTTGTTTGTTGTTTGAGTATGCGTATAGTGTTAGAGATCAAACTGCGACGTTCCCGCGGTGAAGTGCGTAAATAGATAATATCGAAACTAATAGAGTTTAGGAAAATGTACTTTTCGGAGCATTATCCCATTTTTCTCGAAACAGATTGCTTTTAGACAAAACTTGTATAGAACATAAAAGATCCATTTTTTTAAAGGCTACAACTTTTGTCACGAACATTTTTCTCTAAGATCAACATTTATTAGAATAAAATAGAAAAACTTTTTAAAACTCAGGCTTTCTGAGTTTTGACCTGAAAAATCAAATGTTCCGGGCATTTTCACTCTCATATTCGAGACCAGCGATTAAAAATACATGGGTTCAATAAATTCCAAATTAATCGGAGGTATGTTCTTTTCGGAACTTTATCCACATTTTATTTCACTGTTATTATTATTATTATATAACATCATATAGTAATAATATAAGTATCTCAATAGTGCATGTGTTTGGGTTTGTGTATATGTGTGTGTGTGTGTGTGTGTACATATCGCGAAGCAAAAAAACATGACGAAGCAATTTTTTTCTTTATCCGATTACGACGAGCTTCGTTTAAAATTTGAAGAAAAAACTGATGCTTACACTTTGCATAACAGTCAGTGTATACATAGCGGATATGAATGAGACGCGATGACAAATAAAATGGTATTTTTAAAAATACCCACATTCGATATGATGTTGGGAACAATATGCGAATAACTTTTGCGAAGAGGGGAGGGGAATGGAGTATTTTTTTTTTCTTCGATAAGTTTTTTATCCCCGATCGAAGGTCATTTTCGTGCGGATAAAAAGTACGGATTGCGCAAAGGAGATATATTACGCAGGCAGAAATGTACGTTCGGCAGGGTCGACTACGCTGATCTCGATTCTTAGTTTTTCCCTTTCCCTCGCCCTCTCTCTCTCTCTCTCTCTCTCTCTCTCTCTCTCTCTCTCTCTCTCTCTCTCTCTCTTTCTCCGTCCCGCGTATCGTGCGATATCGAGCAGACTTCGATTTCGCAATACCGTATCTTGAGAAAGAGAGGGAGGGAGAGAGAGAGAGAGAGAGAGAGAGAGAGAAGGGAGGGGGGGGACAGCACAACTTGCGATAAGCGATAAAAAGGTGAAAACGCTTGGCGCAAAATACGTGAGTCACTGAGCATCATCGATAGCGCACGTTCGTGCGTACTACCACAATTTTTTTCTTGTTTTTTACTCCTGAACTTTTTTTCTGTTTCTCTCTCTCTCTCTCCCTCTCTCTGGTTCTTCCTTACATCTACTTTAAGGGAGGGCGCCACTGTAGCTGCCCATTTTCGACCGTCTTCTTTGGAATTTTTTTAAAGAAAGGAATAAAATACATGGTCTACACAACTTTTAGGCTTTATTGCGTATGAATTGATGTATGTGAATTCGAATTATTTGTCAAAAGAGTACAAAATGGCGGCGCACGAGTTACTATAGCACTACTGGTGTTCAGCTAACCAGTAGACACTCAGTAGAACAGTCGTAAAATAAAAAATAATGAAAAAAAAATTGGGTTATGTTTGAAAAAAGTTCGTTTTTTCTGCCATAATGTTCATATAAAAAGTGGTATGTTATTTTAAATTTTTCAATGGATCGAAAAAAGCGCTTGTAGTTGACTGTTAGAGCAATCTTAGAAGCTACAGTTAAAATTTCACGTTGATTGGACGAAAATTGTTCGGGTTCTGCTGCGTGCTGATTTCAAAAACATGGTTTTGAGAAAAACGTGTTTGAAGTCAACGGTTTTATAGACGCTATGGCTGATGTTTTTTTTCGTAATCCAACGCCACCTATTGCTAAAAAATGAAATTATTTTTAGTCGGTAACGTTTTCTCCAAAGATAGGCTTACAAGAATCGAGAAAATTGTACGAATCCCACTTTAAAACTATTTTTCAGCTATGAAGAAATATGCATCGTACTTTTGAAGGTTCAAAGGATTTTTTAGTTTTTCCAAAAAAAAAAAAACGATTTTTCGAAACTTTCACAGTGCTGTCCTCCCTTAAGGGGTTAGGCCACAGTAACGGGTATAAAATCATGTGCGAATTTAACAATTTTTTTTTTCGTATGAAAAAGTGATTCACTCATAAAATTAATTACACATCTATTTAGTATGAATATCGAGCAATTAGAATTTTTTTCGATGTACAAAATGGCCGATTATTCGAAACTTCTCGAAACAGCTTTTTTCCAATCGACGTGACTATTAACTTCAACAATTTTTCACACGATTTACTTCAAATTTAAAAGTAACGTTCCTAATTGCATTTCGCAGAGAAGTACGTACGGAATTTCTGATTAAGGCGTTACCCCCACTTGTAGCGCCAAAAAAGGCCTTTTTTATGAATTTTTTTAAAGAAAACTACAAAACTTTTTTAATCGATCAATATACCATCTTAAAGAACACATCTTGAAGAACGTTCAGTAATTTTTTTATTGAAAAATATTACATTGTTTAGTGGCAAATGGCCGTCAATGAAATAATGTTTTTATATACACGGTTTGCGATGACCAACATTGCGGCGAAGTGGATCATCTGAAAAAAAAATGCGGATGGATTTAGTCAAATATAAGTATAAACTAGTCTTTAATCGAAGGATTTTAAAAAATATTCATTTTTCACAAAATGGCGGACAGTCAAAGTTAATGGTTCGATTTTAACGAAAAAAACGGCCGTTTTTGGCTATAAAACGGCCATTTTTTTCGAAAAAAAATCGCACGATTAAAGACTACATTTTTATGTAATAAATAAGCCTGCAAAATTTCAAGAAGATCGGTTCATTAGTGTTCGAGTAATCTTGGTCACCGACTTCAGAAATGCCATTTTGAGAAAAACGCGTTTAAAGTTTCAATTTCAGTTTACACGAAGAAAATATTTTTTTTTTTTTTGTAAACTTACATAGAGTCATCTATTCCGGGCATCAAAAAAAACTGCACTTCAAATTGCACTTCAAAAAAATGCAATAAAAAAAATCAATTTTTTCAAAATCGCAAGTGGGGGTAACCCCTTAATCGAAAACTTTTCATTTCATGAGCAGTTTATGAGCAGTAATAACGAAATTTTTCACTGAAAATTCATTTCTTAAGTTCAAATACCCACAACTTTTGAATAAAACAATATTTTTCAAAATCCGTACGTACTACTCTAGGTATTCTAATGTAGATTGACGAGAATTTTTGTCTTTTGTTGTAGGTAAAAAATTGTGGATGCTAAATGTCACGCCGCGGAGCGCCTAAAAAAAGACAACAAAAGAAAATATTAGTAGTCGGCCATTTTGTACATCGAAAAACTATATATATATATATATATATATATATATATATATATATATATATATATATATATATATATATATATATATATATATATATATATATATATATATATATATATATATATACTCTAACAGCTTGATATTCATACTAAATAGATGTGTAATTAATTTGACGAGTGAATCACTTTTTCATACGAAAAAAATAGTTAAATTCGCACATGATTTTATACCCGTTACTGTGGCTTTAATAATTTTTCGCGATACTGCGTTTTTATGTGATAGATTGGCGCGCCTTTAAACATTAATAATAATTCAGTGGTTGATCTGAGACCCACGCATGCTTATATCATTTGACTCAGAATTTCACCCCCAACCCCCAATTTCAGGGAACGCATTCAGTTCTGGGACACCCTGTACATGGTAGCATTGATGACTTTATGTATAGTCGTAATTTTTTCACGAGTTACACCTATTATTATAAGCGTAGTTTTTTTTTCATTTCTATAATATAAACCTATCAAAAAAATCATAAAAACAGCCTTTTATGAGCCTCCAAAGTGAGAAGACCCCTTAAGTCTACCGGTCTAAAGCCCGGAAAAAAGGTGAAATACTAAAATTTTTCATGGATACCCAGTCGGTAGAATGAAAATACCGTTCAGCAGCCCTTGCTCTACATATCTTCAAATATCTTAACAAATTTTGTTCACTATGTTTCGTAAAAAAATGGCGGCCCTGGAGCTGCATAAAGCGCGCAAACCTTCGTCTGACGGTGTTTTTTTTGGGGTTTTCCAATTTTTCACCTCGAACGTAAATCCTCAATAAATTGAGTACCGGATAAGTTTTGCCTTCCGGAGTACTCAGCAAAATCGAAAAGTATCGATTTTCCACAAAATCCGCTAAAAACAATTATTCTCGCAAAAATGTTTCAACCTATCCAAAAATCCCTTAAATACTTCGCTGTATAATGTTATGAGGTCGCAACAAAAAATCAAGTCAATCGGTGAAGAATTTGCGACGTGACGTTGCCGGCCGAGCGGCGTCTACAAAATCTTGTGGAAAAAAAAATTGCAAAGATACCCACACACCTGTAGAGTAAACGTCACCAAACGGAATTTCCATTCTATCAACTGGCTATCCATTCAAAAAATGTCGAAATTTACCTTTTTTCCGGCTCTAGACTGGTAGTCTCCCGTGAAGAGAAACTCACGTTAAAAAAAATACAAATAAAACTACTAGCTATCGAACGGGAAAGCCGCAGCAGCTTTACGAAATCGCAGCTCCGCCGGCGTTGGTACGTTGACCGAATACCGCGGGTGGCTCCACCTGGCGGACGAAAGTCATCAACGCGCACCGACACACGATACGGCGAGAAGTCGAGCAAAACATTCTTATTATTTTTTCTTTTCTTTTTCAAATTCTCGCATTCTCGTTGCTCACACTCGGGGCCCTGCTTCCTCATCGTCGAGTCACGTTTTTTTCAGTAGCCTCATATATATATATATAATCCACCTCTGTCGTCCAGTATTATACATACAGGCGCCAACTTCCAAGAACGCGCCGAGATACCATGGAGACGGGTTCTCGGAAATGCCCGAGCCTCACATACGTATGTGTGCGTGCGTGCGTGCGTATTTCTGACGCGTGTATGTGTAAGAGTATATAGAGTAGGCCCGATGCAACGAGCCGGACGTGTTCGCCGAACACGTCGTCAACAGAGTGGGGAGAACGTACTTGAACCTAGGCTCTCTTCGATGCGCGCGAGATCTTTCGATGCGTGTCCGTCGTCGTCGCGATGTGTACAAGAGACACGCGATTTTTATTTTATTTTCGCAATTCTTATTTTTCGCTCGTTCGGTGTCGCTCTTACTCTCTTTCTCCCCTCTCTCTCTCTCTCTCTCTCTCTCTCTCTCTCTCTCTCTGGCTTGTTTTTTGTACGTTCTACGTCCTACGTTCTTCCACTCTCATCGGATCACCGGGGACTTGGGTGCTTGCGTGCGCTCGCTTCTTCGCGAGAGTCGTCACGTTGGGAGCGTTTGCCTTCTGGGAATTTATATATATATATATATATGGCACAAATTCCTTGTTCTTCATACTAGAAGAGTTGATTTTTTGTACTTGTTGGATTTGTTTTTAAGCCCGCCATCTCTCGGGAAATCGACGTATGCATTGAGCATGAAAATAAGAAACGGAAGTCGCTACGAGATCTCGGAGACACGCGGCGTAACGGGCCACAGTTTCGGCTACAGTGACGGGTATAAAATCATGTGCGAATTTAGCATTTTTTTTCGTATGAAAAAATGATTCACCAATAAAATTAATTACACATCTATTCAGTATGAATATCAAGCTGTTAGAAAATATATATATATATATATATATGTATTTTTTCGATGTACAAATACGACTAATATTTTCTTTTGTTATCTTTTTTTAGGCGCTCCGTGGCGTGACATTTAGCATCCACAATTTTTTACCTAGAACAGAAAACAAAAATTCTCGTCAATCTACATTAGAATACTTAGAGAAGTACGTACGGATTTTAAAAAATATTGTTTTATTCAAAAGTTGTAGGTATTTGAACTTAAGAAATGAATTTTCAGTGAAAAATTTCGTTATAACTGCTCATAAACTGCTCATAAAATGAAAAAGTTTCGATTAATCAGAAATTCCGTACGTACTTCTCTGCGAAATGCAATTAGGAACATAACTTTTAAATTTGAAGTAAATCGAGCGAAAATTGTTGAAGTTATTTGTCACGCCAGTTGGGAAAAAGCTGTTTCCAGAAGTTTCGAGTAGTCGGCCATTTTGTCCATCGAAAAAAATTCTATCAGCTTGATATTCGTACTAAATAGATGTGCAATTATTTTTCTGTGAATCACTTTTTCATACGAAAAAAAAATTGTTAAATTCGCACATGATTTTATACCCGTTACTGTGGCCTAAGGCCTTAAGGACTAACACCCGGTAGAAATTTTTGAAAATATCGAATTTTGGTTCTCGACGGATTCTCAAAATGTAACATTTCGAAAGTGCTCTCTGAAAATTTCATGTCGATCGAGGATTCGTGTCGATAAACAAGCTTTACTCAAAATTACTTTTTCAAAATCGGTGACTACGATATCAAAAATCACTGCACCGATCAACTTCAAATTTTACTAGCTTCTGTTACATATCAAAAAGCAGTGCTTGAGCGAAGCACTTTTTTCGATGCACGGTTTTTTTATCAACGAAAATGGAGCGTTTTTTTTTCACCGAAAATCGATAGCTTCGCTTTGGACTCCGGCCATTTTTCAAAAATTAACATTTCATGAAATTCTTCCCAAGCTCTAGATAACTTCACGCAAAAACTAAATGCGTTGGATTGTGGTTATTTTGGATTATTTGTTCCCGAGCGGACTGCCGCTCGGGAACTGACCCAGTGGTCACCGCGGAGAACGTTTTGCACAAACCATTGAATCTGCCACATTTATCAATATTTTTCATTACGAAAATCGTAAGACACTTAAAACTATACACTTTGTGGTACAAAAATTGCAACCCTGTACACGATTTCAGAAAAAAAATCACGAAAGTTCCTCTTTATCCGGCCATACGCTCGGTGTACGCCTCAATAACGATAATCTTAATTTTTTCAACTTGATAAGTATCATTACTCGATAACTTAATAAGTCTTATCGATTTCCAAAGCAAGTCTGCGTGATCGTGTTATTTCGTGTTTAAAAAAAAAATTGAGAAAAAATGCACTTGTCCGAAGGTGGATTCGAACCCGCGCTCGATCCGGCTTGCACGTTTCACGCCTGAGCAACTACCGTGCCATTCTTTACTACTTGGACTTTGACGCGAATATCTCGGCCAATTTTTGTTGCGCGATTTAAAAAAAAAAGCATTTTGTACGCCACAGACCCTGTATTTTCTTAAAAAGAATCCTGATAGTGTGAATCGCCCTATATGTATATGTAGTCGCGAGCTGTTGAAACACACACACACACACACACACACACACACACACACACACACACACAATGCAGCTACGCTCGGAAGTTTCCAACAGCCCGCGACTACGATAATTACGACATTATCAGCGCGCGCGTTTACCATCTAACCGACGATACGAATATTATTGCGCGTTCAATTTGATGCGTCAAAAGTTGCGAGGGGTTTCCTCCTGAATCGTTCGAGAGAGCTGCTCAAGCATGTAGGCACCGAGTGTTGCAACGCCCAAACCCACATCAATACACGTACATACGTGTACATACAAAGTCATACGCGCGGCGGCGGGAGGGGGGCTACATATCCTGAATGGAGAGTCGCAATGTTGCCGTCCCATTCAATTCTCTTTCTGCACATAATCCGCGGCCGATTCGCCTTCTTCGCCGCGGCGAAAACTCGTTTCTCCCGAGTGTTCCTACATTGCACACGTACAATTATGCCAGCACACACAGACACACGTTGCATATACTTCGCGCGAAGAACGTTCAAGGCCCTTTCGAGTCGACAACTTTGTTCCCTTTTTTTTACCCCGAGTATAGCGTTTTGCGGTTAGGTTCGGGCGTACGACTAACCTAACCTAATTGGCTTTTCGTAACAGCACGTGTTATAATTCCCGACGTAGACAGGAGAAAGGAAAAAAAATTAAAAAAAAAAAAACACAAATACAGTGGTGTATTTAAGAGTGTAGAGAACGAAACAAAAAGGCGCATGAGAAGAAAACACGAAGAGATAAGAGAGCTCGTTTGGTGGAGATTGTGACGTCGTGTCAAATTAGTGCAGCAGTTTGGACGCGCGATCGCGCGAGGGACGGTGTTTGGTATCTTGGGTAGACACGAGTGGCGCGACCGTTGCGTGAAAATACTCTCCGATAGATGGGCAAGGGGTGGGGGTAGAGGAGCGCACATATATGGTTGATTTTCTCCTCGCTTCCCTTTTTTCCGTTTTCGCCTTTTTCCTTCGGGCATATGTGTAGTTGCGCGTGTGTGTAGCGAACTAAAATTAACGGGGTCCACGGGCCGTCTTCGTCGCAGTCGGTGGCGCCGCGGTGACGGCTCGAGCCTTCCACTACGATAACGCGACTACTATGTTCGTGTTTTTTCTTTCCTCGTTTACTCTCGCTCCGCGCCACTCGTTCGCATCTTTCGCCGTTAGTGACGCATCGGGACGGGCGCGAGCGTAACGCGAACGCGAAATTATAATTGAAGAGGGAGATTTAGCGATGGAACGCGAAAAAAGGCTGTTTCAAGTCTACGAGTACGGAAGAGGCTGCTTATATATATTAGGCGGTTGGTCGTGATACCGAACGCTGGCGATAGATGGCGTTCGGTGGACTGTTTTTCGAATTAATGGATGGCAATACTGGCGATAGGTCTATTGGGTGACGCTACTACGCCATGGGTGACCGTTGTGCGACGCGTTAACAGCTGCTTTAAGGGGGGACATCCCTTCATAACGTAAAGAAGAGCTTATGGCCGATAATGTACATGAGGAAGCTGAGGGTAGTTTTATGGCCCCGGAATCGCAGATTAATCGGTAGGTCATTCAGTCACAAATTCGTTGAGCCTTGAAACTAAACATGTTTTCCTGAAAATCAATTTTTCGTAAAACTCGTACGCGATAACTCAAAAAACTATCCGATCGATCATTTTGAAATTTCGCGCGCTTTTAGATAACACAATTATCGTCTATGTGAACCTAAAGTTACTCGAAAGTTATTTTCAAAAACTACCTTTTTATTAACAAAGAGTGTAGTAAAAATTTCACGATAAATAGCACATTTTTTCAAACAAGTACCGTTTTTTGAATTTTCACTTTTCTTTGGAATTTTTAGGTTCACATAGAGCGTGCGGGTCTTAGAAATTCGAAACTTTCTGGCTCCGACGTTTCAGATCAATGCACCAGTCGCTAGATCGTACGCCGTGGAGCAACTCGGTCGGCAACTAAAGCAAACGACGAACAGTCGCCATTTTTTATTTTAAGAAAAGATCGAAAATTAACAAATTACATGTACGTAAAATTTTAATTATGTAGAATAAATAATTTTGAACCAAAAACATCTTGGAAATTCGCTTATTTTCGGCTGCCTAAAGAGATATTCCCCCTTGAGTGGGTTTACAATGGCGAGTTTTGGTCGAAATAAGTCACATTTGCGGCATGTTATGCTCCTTTATTTCCTGGCAAAGAAATCGGCCGCGGAAACGCGGCGTTGGCTAGAGGAAGTGTACACCGAACATGCTCCATTGAGTATAACGTGCAAAGCGTGCTTTCACCGCTTCCAAAGTCGTAATTTCTCTATGGATGACAAAAAAATGCGGAAAAGCACCGAAAGAGGGCGGTCGTGTATTACAAAGTGCTGAAAGAGTCGGAAAGCATCACTGGGGCGCGTTATCGACTGCAACTGATGCGTTTGAAGCGAGCTCTCCACGAGTAGAGGCCCGAATGGGAGAATCGCCGTGACAAGTTGATTTTGCAACACGACAACGCCAGGCCGCATGTTGCTTAACTGCTTAAGGGGGCGGGCTAAGGTATTGTTTTTGACGTTTTTTTGTCATACGAATGATTTATGGGCCTGGCATCGATGATTCTGTGTGAGTATATGAAAAAAATCACTCGTTCATTGGTGTTCAATTTTTGATTCTCTAGTGTAGAAATCTTTGAAACTTTTAAACGCGTTTTTCTGACACTTCACATTTTCAAAGTCGGTGAATTCTCCAGCTAAAAATCTACTACGCCGATCCTTTTTGAATTTTACACACTCTTTCTACACATAAATTACGAGGTTACGCTGTCGAGTTTTTAAATTTTTTTTTAATTTTATTTTATTTTACAATAACAAAATTTCCGATTTTTAAAATGAAAAATCGGTATTTTGACTTCCAAGTGTAACCAAAAATTAAAAAATCAATAAAAAAATGCCGACAGCGTTACCTTAAGGAACTTATCAACTAATGAAATCTTTTTGGTTTTTTATTCCAGATGATCCAGTGATGAGTTATGCGGTTTACCGCAATGTAACATTTTTTTAGGCGTCTGCGAAGATTTGCTGTCAATGGCTCATTTCTGCATAATTATTAATGAAAATTTTACAGAATATTCTTCAAATGTCCTTTTATTATATACTAATTACATAAATAAATATGTATTAACTGTGTCGTCAAAAAAAATATCGTAAACATACTTTTTTATAGCGAATTAACCCCCCCCTCCTCGCAAGTACTTAGAAGAAGCGAACTGGGAAATTCGAGCCCACCTGCCATGTTCTCTAGACATTGCTCCCTCCGGTTACTAAAGCGTGTCTCAAAATGACCTGGTATTTTTTTTTATTAATAAAACGTATTATTTATTTGAAAAGTACGATTATTTTTGTTTTTAATGTAAGGTACAAACATGGAGGTTATGTGTGGAACACAATATCCGATAAAACGTATTATTCCAAATAAATAATACGTTTTATTAATAAATTTAAATGTCAGGTCATTTTGGGACACCCAATCAGTTCAGGTCGATGCGGTCAGTGCTTGCGGCTGAAGTACTTCACCTCTTAGGAAGGAGTAAAAAAAAAAAGAAACCGATTGTGGGCCGAACGATGGGCCAAGCTTGTCTTGTAAACGAGCAATACTTCGAATAAACCAGCTCGTCGATTTCCCACTGAACTACTATATTTTCTTCCCCTCAAAAGTGAGCGGGTTCATATACAACCACCCACTATATTTTTTCTTCAATATTATTGACTATAAAATCCCAACTTTTGTATTATCATTAACGAAAATAATAAAAAACGGTAACAATAAAACAAAAAAATAGTAAAATGGTAATCAGGAAGCTAAAGATAAAGAGAGAGAATAATTTAAGTATATTATTTCGTCTTATAGATCATATATACCCACATAACTACTCCCCCTCCCTCTCTCAATTTCCATTTATTTTCATTTTGATTTGTTTTTCATTCGATTTTGCATTGCATTATGCACACTAATTCGGACCATCATCATATCTTGTATTGTGGGTTTACGATACTGTTTATTTTCTGTCATCTTTGGGTATTTTTCTTATGTTGATTATTTTGCGTTTTCGACACCGCTAATTTGTTGTATCATTTTGTGTTTGCCACACTTTTATTATTATTTTTATTATAATTATTTTTTATTTGATGCTTTCCCGGCACTGTTATTTTCTGTTTTTTCGAATATTTTGATTATTTTGCGTTTGCGGCACCGCTATTTTCTACTTTTCTACGTTGCGGTTGCGGCACCGCTATTTTTTGTTTTGTTATTTTGCGTTTGTGACACTGCTATTTTGGCATTTTTATATTTGCATTTGCATAGTTATTTGTATATCTATTTTTGCCTGAAAGTTCAACTGGTGCATAATAAATTATATCAATCAATCAATCAATCTCTCTCTTTCTTTCTCTCATATACACACTCTCATTCATATACCCGAGGTCCGATCGATCGAGGGATTAAAATAAAAAATCACGAAGCGCGGTTAAAAATCACATTAAACTGCGGTTAAATCATTTCCAAATGAACCCGGCTGTGTCGAGCGAGCCGTTACTTACATTCTGCCCCCGCACCCCCCCCCCCCGTGCTCACCTCGCGTTTCCTCCGCTTCTTCATTAATTATGGATGGTAATTGATACGGTTGAAAATTCACTCCGGGATAGAGCCCGAGAGCGTAAGCGCACAAATGTCATTTGAACTGCTGAACTCGGCTATTTCCGGTTTAGTATATATGGACACACTCCGTTCCTTGTGTTCATCCGCCGCGCGACAACCCCGAATAATTCACAGCCCGAAGACGTTTATGTCGAAGTGCTCGACGAGTACGCCACTTCAGGCCATTCGAAATTCCGTAGGAAAATTCAATATTGCACTCGGATATTTTCACAGCCGAGATGTGAAACTTCATTACAGCGAAATTTCTTCTCTCCTGCTGAATTATTCGTGAAATTAATTAGCAGGGTTCACGTTGCTGAATGGTTAATATTGATTGGCCTCGAAGTTATTCCGATTTTATTTTAGACGTTGATACGTTCGATAAAAGTTCACAGTCGAGGTTTAAATATTTGAAGAATGTCTTGACAAAGAAGAATTATTAAAAGCTCGTAGGAAGAATCGGTAAATAATTGGTTGTCACAGTGATACTGATTTTTCTTTCCTTTTTTTCCTAGGCGTTTATCCAAGTCGATTTAGCTCTTATGAAAAATCGGTAAATAATTTTTATCATTTGTTTTTTCGAAGCAAAATTGATTGTCATTTTTTTTGGCATTGATACGTTCAATAAAAGTTCACAGTTAAAGTTTAAATATTCCAAGGGAGTGTTGAAAAAAAATGATGATTAAAATCGAACCCGCTTCAGCTTTCCGAAAAATCGGAAAATCATTTCAAATGTTTTCTCGAAAACCATACTCCGAATCACGAGAAAATTTCGAATTCAAACTCTAAAAAATGAAAGAACGCACTGAAAACTTATTTTTCCTTTTATTCGCATCTTTATCTGAGATCCTTTTCGACGTTTTTTTTTATCGTTGACATCGAATCGAGATAATAATTTTTTTCTCCTTTCGTTTTGTTGCAGAGATCCAAACTGTGGCGATGACAGACCCACAGTTGACGAGCAACAACAACAACAATAACAACAACAACAACAACACGACGACGAGCAACAACAACAACAACGATGGCGAGCCAAAGTATCTGCACAAAAAGTTCAAGAAGATGGCTACGACGGAGGCGTCCACACCGATGGAAACCAATCAGAGAGAAACTAGCGGTACGGTCGACGAGAAAAACACGTCCGTCGTCGCCACCGGTACACCACCTCCTTCCGAAATATCATCCCGCAAGCGCGATCACGTCACAACGACAACGACGACGGCGGCGCCGTCAATCGGCAGCGAGTCTTCCAGAACGGACGTTTCGCCCGAATCCGAAGCTGCCGCGGCCGAGGCCCGCAAAACCGGATACGTTTGTCCCTATTGCAAACTCTCGTGTGCCAAACCTAGCGTCCTTCAGAAACACATCAGGGCTCATACGAACGAGAGGCCGTATCCCTGCGTACCGTGCGGCTTCGCCTTCAAGACCAAATCCAATCTCTACAAGCACTGCAGATCGAGGGCGCACGCCCTTAAGATGGAGGGCGGCGATGCCGGCAAGGTGAGACGAAAAAACAATCTCCTTCGGGGGCAAGGGATCGTCACAGATAACACTTGCGAATCGCCTTCATCGGAATGGCCAAAAAGTCCCGTGAACGGTGGTCGATGAGGTGAAGGCAGTTGAGGGAGCAAATTTCGAGTGGAAAAGTCTTCAGGTGTTTTTGGATCGCACGAATCCCTGGCGAGTTATCGATTATTGAAGTTCGACCAATCAGCGAGTGAGGTGGGCGGAGCGTGTGTCTCATTGGTCGAACTTCAATCATCGATAACTCGCCAGGGCTTCGTCCGATCAAAAAACATCTCAGGACTTTTCGACTCAGAATATCGTCCCGAAACTACTTGGAAATTATCGACCATCACTTCTGTGACACCCTGTATATACATACACCGGGTAGGTCACGAGAAATCAAATGCTCGATAACTTCTATAAATATTGATTTTCGCCCAAAACGACAGAGACAAAAATTCAATGATTCGTCAAGTTCTACACTGACAAAAAAAACCAATTGAATAAAAAAAACACATTGGTTGACCCAAATAAATGTCTGATCACGGAGTGCCACCGATATATGACTACAATACTATAAAATATTGGGAAATGTGGTTGATTTTAATAACATATTATTTTATTTGAAAATCTCTTCTGTTCTCTCGATATATCCATAATCCTGAAAAATAAAATGATAATCTATTGAAATCATTCTATATACGATCTGTAGATGTATGGATGAAATAATTAAGAGATTGCTACGACAATTTTTATTTCGTACAAAAATGTAATCAATAGAATGGATTATTTCCTTACTACATCAGAACGCATATGCTATTAGACGTAACATTTTCGTACTCCGTACAATATCAAAAGTGCAATATCATGCAACTAGTATGAGATAGAGACAAGTGTATATCATGATTGAAATATCAACAATATGGATCCGAAATAATGCTATTTTTTGCCACGAAGTACAGGTGTCATCTGTAGCAACGCATTTATTCTCCGGAAGAAAAAAATATAATATTCGATGAAATACATGTTCATTGCATTGCATTGAATACATTAATAATTGAAAGTTTTTCATTTTTTTTAAATCTTAAATCAAAAGTGAGCATTAGAATGATCATCCGCGATAATAATGGAGAGAATATCAGATATTCAACTGATAAAAACAGATCACTTTGATCTTAGCCACAGGCCAAGAACCGATACTCTTTCGTTTCTCCGACGTTTAAGGGGTGAGATGCAGTCAGAGGCGTGAAAAAACGAGCATTTTCAATACATTTTTTTTTAATAGTAATTAAGTTTGTTTTACAAAAGTGGTTACACAGACTTCTTATGTTGTTTTGCAACTTGACTTGTACAAATTTTCAAAGAAAAATATTGATTATTTATAAAAATATCGCCATCTTTGTCGGACCCCTTCGGCATGTAGTGCTTTGCGGTGACCATCATAAAATTTCACTGGATCATCTGAAATAAAAAAAAAACAAACAAAAAACATTGGTTTAATAATAAATCTAGTCCTTAATAGATGCTTTTTTTTAATTAACAAAATGGCGGCTTCCGACAGATAACTATCGATTTTCGACAAAAAAATCGCTCGTTTATTGTTAAAAAAAAACATAAATCTTCAACAAAAATGAAAATCCTTCGATTAAGGACTAGTTTTTTAATTATAGTGGTCACCGACTTAAAAAGCATAGTTTCGAGAAAAACGCGTTTAAAGTTTTTCGATGTGGGTACGGCATTATATGTTCGTAAAATTTTAAGCTCGATGGATGAAGCTAAACTTTTTTTATGTATTTTGATCCGCTGAATCCGAATATCACAATTTTTGCCGAAAAGTCGATCATTCAATTGTTTATAGCCGATCGTGAAAACAATTTTTCAAAAAATTAACGTTTTTCGGGATGAATTATTGTTTTAAAACATTTTGGGCAATTTTAAAACGAAAGGATTCCTTATAAGATGTTGCTAAAGTTCATAGGTTTGAGTAATAAATTATTGAAAATTGCTGAAAGAGTTTTCCAATTTTACACTTGATTTATGTATAAAAATACCAATTAAAAAATTACTTACATCGAATCATCAATTCCTGACCCATACAATAGGGCTTCTACCGATGTGGAAGCTTCCAAATATCAATTTATTGTTGTGTTCGAAGTATTCTGCCTTCCCGGGTATAATCGTTTGCGCATTTGTCAGCCGCTACCTGCCATGGGGACCCGACGTCCCTTCACTAATTGTGGGATATCCCGGAAACTGTTCATCGGATTGACTTGAAATTTTAAAGGAATATTTTCGAAACATACTTCAAGAAAATGTTTTTAAAAAATCATTTTTTTGAAAATTATCTCTGCTTCTCACCCCTTAAGTAGATTTTCGGTTCGCGATACGCTTATGGGAAACGAGCGCGCGTGCGGCTTCTAGCCGTTACTCCGAGAACTACGGGTTTCCTCAAACCTATAATTTCGGTGGCGTTCGGCCATGATTTGGTTGAATTTTTTCAACCAAATACGCAAGAAACAAAATTTATTTTCGCATAATTTTTTACTCAATTCAGACATTTGCTTTATATTTTTAATTCAAAATAAAATATTAATATTTTAACGAATAATGTACTTGAAAATCAATATCAGATATAGTGAAAAAAATAAAATAACATATTTCCTCAATAGAAATTTTATCTGAATCAAACGAGCGAAATTCAATTTTTCTTGTGTACCCGAATCAACAATATTCATGTTATGAATTGAAACGCTTTTTTTGTTCGTTGCAGAAAATGCATTCGAAACTATATAATTTGTTCGCCAAAATTTTTTAGATAGTTTCGATAATATATTGTTCTCGGCTAACAATATATCTTTTGAATAAAAAAACCGTTAGTTTTATCGTGTTATTAAAGTCAATAGCGTCTTGTTTGGACTAATAAATCCGATTATTTACACCAACAATTTTACAATTGAATCAACGAAATTTCATTCAACAACACCAATGAAATTGGATCAATTATTTTTGTTTCTCAGTGTACATTTTATTCATCCCAGTTTTTTTTATTCAACCGTAAGCTTCAAACTGACTCAGGGAAAAGTGTGACTCGCAATGAGAATTTCGGCTGGATTTCAGGTGTCGGAGGATTCGGACATAAGTCTATCGGACAGTGCGAGCAACGGGACGGGGACGCCACCCCCGCCTGCGACGACCCAGCCAGCCTCGAGTAGCGTGAAAACGGTCAAGACCGGCAAGATCTACAAGCCCAAGTTCCACACGGGTCTTCAATGCGCCACCAACAACGAGGCGGACGGTTCTTCACCGGCATCGTTGGTATCCCCAGCAAGCGTAGCCCTCGTGACGGCGAGCAGCGCGAAGCCGAACGCCGAACAACTGCAGGAGCACATAGACAAGATAATAACCGACAATCAAGCGATAGTAGACGCGATAGATCCGCGTCTGCACAAGCTCGTTCATCGTCAGCAGAGCTTGGTCGAGACGAGAAACAACAGCGAGCAGCCGTTGAATCTCTCCTCGATCGAGCCCGAGGCTCACGAGCAAGTCGAGTCCTCCTTGTCATCCCTATCCATTCGGAAGCGTTGCTACAGCGACAGTTTCGCCCAGGAGGCCCGCCACGAGCTCGCGAAAAATCCCGAGGGTTCGATCATCAAGGATCTCCTATTGAAATCACGCGTCAGTGGGATCCAAGCCGACGAGACGACCGACAATTTCGTTTGTCCGTGTTGCAAAGTAGCCTGCACGAGTCCCGACAATCTCGAGGCTCATCGCCGATATTATTGCAAGAGCGTTAACGTCAGCCCGTTGCGCAACGACTTTCAGCTCGAGCTTGAGAAACGCGAGGATTACGAGACGACGATTGCGACGAGAAATTGCGATTATTACGGTGCGATACAATCGCTTCCGTCGCCAGGTCCGTTGCTCGGTAACACGAGGCTCGTTGACGCGTACGCGCCACCACCACCCACGAAGAAGCAACGCTCCGAGTCCGTGCCCACGAGTCTGCGATCCCTCGAGGAGCTCTCGAAATATCCGCGGCCGAATTCCCTGCAGATGTTCGGCGGCGAGGTTCGCATACTCGACAATTCCGGCGAAACTAAGACCATGAGGATCGAGCCACGCCAGAGCGGTTCACCGGCCAGCGAGCACATCGTGCCAACGAACAACAGCGGCAAATGCGCGACGAGCGAGACGTCGTCGATAGTCGTGCGTTCGGGACTGCACTCTGGTGGCACGATGGTGCACAAGCCAAGCGGCCCCAGCGTCACGCCGGTGACCAATCCGAGCCCAGGCTCGTCCGTCATATCCCTCGCGAACACCTCGAAAATCCTCGCGCCCATTATCCCGAACATATCAACCCCAAGCCTCGCTCCGAACATGTCCCGGTACAGTTATCTCGAGCCCCATCTCAATCCGTTGACCAGCATCACTGCCTACAATCCCCTGACGCTTCCCCAAGCGGGTATCGCGAGTATACTTCACGGTGGCAAGGTCATACCGTACGTGCCCGGTATGCCCGGTCCCCACACTCTCAATGGCACCCTCGACATATCAACGTCGTTATCGTCGACACCGTCAGCCACCTCGAGCCTGGAGAACGCGACTTACAAAATAATCCCGGGATTGCCGGGCCTTCACGTTGTCACGCAACCCCTCGATCTAGCCAGTCCCTCGAGAGTACAAAGCCCCCCTGGCATACCCGGGCCAAACTCCAACGCGGAACATCCACTCGGACAACCCCTCGATCTTGCCAGTCCCGCCAAGGAGAACAAAAACCTCAGGAACTCGCCTCTTGACAGTCCCAAACATCCAGCCAGACTCGACACGTCCGACAAGTACAGAACAAGCCCGAGAAGCTGCTCGATCGAGGCTACCAAGAATCAACTCGATCGCCAGACGCGCAACGTCGTTGTTCCTAACAAGTTCAAGCGTGACCAGGATGTCGTCAGGAAGGAATTCCCGTATGAGAAGAACAAGCCTGATAACGTTTACGCTTATCCAAATGGCAGAGAAGTGGACAACGCGCCTAATTGTCACTCGAAAAGGTACCCCCCCAAGGCCCAGTGCCGGGAAAAAATGGACATATGAGGCATTCCACGTCACTTCAGACAGTCAAAAAAAATCCACAAATAATTTTGAAAAATCGAGTTTGTTTATTGAAAAATAAGGTAACGGTACCAATGATCGGACGGTTAAGAGCATTTTTAGATTATAGGATTTAGTATTCATTTAAGGAACGTTAAAAAAAAAAATGACCGGACCTAACGTCAAGCTCGTAAATTCTAGTTTTCAAAACACATGCATTAACTGCCGGTAAGTTAAATATTTTTATTTTTATACGCTCTAATGTTCAATAACACAAAATGTACCAATTTTCGGACAGCTGTTAGCGTTACGTACCTATGTTCGGACACGCTCATGTCCCAATTTTCGGACATGCAGAAATTGATTCCTATGGTTGCAAGGTTATGTTGAACTGGTACGTAAGATCTAAATATAGGACACATGTACTTACCAATTGATTTTCTCTTCTTTTTTCCCTTCTTTTTTCACTTCTTTTTTTTTCAAAATCCCAAACTAAGTCAGTAATAAGTCATTTATCGCGAGGTACGCAGCGAAACGAAATCAACAACGCGTGGCGTCCGGCGATTTGGTCTCTATGGCTACGTGCTCTCGTACTAGTGATCGGACGAGATCACTGTGGATGAGCTTCGACCGTGGTACATGCGTGTGATACATGTCCCAATTAATGGGACACTGAATTTATTATATAAAACCTTATCCAAACCGAAATTTAACGACGGTTTCGAAAAGTCGGTTCGATTCACTTTCGATGGATCATAAGTCTAGTCTAGAAATCGATAAAAAATAAACTCCTATTACTATCACAAATTATTGCAACTCTTTGGTTCTTCGGTTTAGAAAAGTGCATTCATGACATGGCTGACTCGGACTCGTTAATATAACTCGTCAATTTCACTACTAAAATTCGTTATTAACGTACAATTTTCCAGTAATCAATTAATAATTGAAGGCTGAATAGAATGCAAGCGTTACTTTTCGTTAACTATCAATTATATATGTAATATAGTGAAGTATTCGAACTACTGTCCGAAAATTGGGACCCGTCCGAGCATTGGTACCGTTACCTTAATCACCGAGTGTCGAATTTTTTTTAAATTCTGAAGTTTTTTCTTGTTGATTAACGTTTTTGAACATTTTTCCATTCAAATGGCTGTATCTTTGGCAGAATTTGACGTATTTACATTCGTGAATAACCAAAATGTGCGTCTTTTTATAGCCTTCCAGAAAAGAATGAACTTAGATTTTATTGAGCGAGCCGAACGTTCGTTTCAGGGCAAAATATGCAAAAGTATTTTTCTTCTTAAGGAAAGACACTCGTTATTTTATTTTTTTAAATTTCCCCGAATTGTGAATACGAAAAACGAATTTTTGGTATTTTTTATTTATGGAATTCCTAAACACCCTGAAGCAACAGCTATTTTTGTTTTTTTTTTTTAAATTTTTTCATTAATATTCGATTGAAGAATGTGGAGCACTCCAAGGCTCGAATACATATGACACATTTGTCATATGTATTTCAAAAACCTGGTAAACATACAGCGAGTGGTCCACATTCTTCAATCGAATATTAATTAAAAAAAAAAAATTTTTAAATAGCTGTTACTTCACGGTGTTTAGGAATCCCATAATATAAAAAATACCAAAAATCCGTTTTTCGTATTCACAATTCGGAGAAATTTAAAAAAATTAAATAACGAGTGTCTTTCCTCGAAAAAAAAAAAAATTTCCATATTTTGCCCTAAAACGGACGTTCGACTTGCTCAATAAAATATAAGTTCATTATTTTCTGGAAGGCTATAAAAAGACGCACATTTTGGTTTTTTACGAATGTAAATACGTCCAATCCTGCCAAAGATACAGCCATTTGAATGGAAAAATATTAAAAAATGGTAATCAACGAGAAAAAACGTCAGAAATTTTTTTTAAATGTCGACACTCGGTGAATATTTTTCAATAAAGTAACTCGATGTTTCAAAATTATTTGTGGATTTTTATTCACTGGCTGACGTGACGTGGAATGCCTCATATGTCTATATATTACTATATATGATTATACAGAGACAAATTTCGTTCATGATCATTTATGACAAGATCATACATGATTATTTATGTTTATATATGTCCTTTTTTCCCCGGGATAATAAAACAATAAAATATTATCAGCATCACATGCTTATTTTGCTGCTTATAGACAGTATTATATGAAAAATGACACGCAGTATATATGATCCTATATGATGTCAAAATAGTCTGTAGTGGTATTATATATGGTATAATATCCATGGTCATATATGTTTTCGTTATTATATACGTTCAAATATGGTTGCTGCGGATAATTAGGATTACATATATGATTATATATGACACCAAAATAGTTTGTACATCATAGATAGGTTCATATACATGGTCTCATATACAATTATATATGACGGATATATAGTACATGTTGTATCATATATGAGTTCATATATACAACCATATGTTCATGGGTTCAGAGTACCAACTTTTGAACATACATAGGCATATATGGTCCACACCTAGAAAAAATAAATACTATACATGGTAATATATCTACATTTATGATCATTCATGATGTCATGTTAAGGGGCCAGTCCACTTTGGAGCCACGAAAAAAAGGATATTTTCGCGATTTTTTTTTTGAGGATTTTATAAAAGGTATGAATATAAAAGTTGTTGGGCTTGATAAATAGTCATGAAATCCATTTTCTTTAAACTTAATTCATTTTTATTCATTTTTAAGTACAAAAACTATAGTTTAACGTAACGCCTCAATAATAGGTGGGCTAGGTAGCTCCATCACAACTCGGCAACGGCTTGTCTGAAACAAAAAAATTCAAAGTCCATTAGATTCAGTATGACACCAGCTACAAAATGACGCTCGGATATAAAGTTTTATCAAAAAATGGCAGATGAAAAACGAAAAAAGTTAAAAAAACGCGTTTTTTCGCAAAAAAAGAGTAAAAATCAAAATATTAAAACCATCCAGGGTCATCTTGTTGCGAATCATGTTTACAATATGTGGTTCAAATTTCGAGAGAATCGGTTAATTAGTTCAAGAGCTACGATGTAGCTAGATTTTGAAAACGTTGTTTCAAGAAAAACGCGTTTGAACTTTATACTATGAAAAAATCCCTTCTGATTGCCCGTCATCGTCGATTTCTTCATCGTCCTGCTTGCTATCGATGTTTCGAAATTTTCAAAGTGAACTGGCCCCTTAACACGATTTATAATTATTGATAATAATTAATTATACGCATCACGAATTGCAAGTATTTATAATTATTGATAATGCTTAATAAAAATATATGAAAATTAATTACACATAATTGTACATAATGTTATATATGAGTATAAATAATTACATATGTTTATATATGTTCATTTTTTCATGGGGTGCGACGGTAGAAAAAGACCAGCCAGTTGGAGCATCGCCGAGCTCGAGAGTCCACGCAGCTACACGGAAAGTTCGCTGACCGGCAACAACTCGACGTCGCCCATCGGCTTCGCCGAGCCCCGAGACAACGAGAGAACGAGAAACGTCCTCGACGAAGCCAAGTCGTCACTGCTCGTCGAGAATTACACGAACGGCGCTAAACTTCGGATACCCGAAACAGGCCCTCGGATCATCATCGCCCCAACCAGCTGCGACAACTTCAAGACCGACTTGCCCAGCGGAATTGCAACGGAAAGCGGGCCGGTGAGAACCGAGACGAAAAGAATCAGCGACGACGAGGCTAACAACGACGAGGAAACTTCCACCAAGTTTCTCAGGCCAACGTCTCTGCCTCTCAAGCCCGGGACTTTTACACCCAAACGACATCACGGCATAACACCAACGACCAATACTCTGCCGCTCATCAGTCCGGAGACACCCAGGCCGAAAAAATCCTACGGTCAGCTGTATCTGAACGGACACGCGTACACGTATCTCGGACTGAAATGCTCCACGAGGGTGTTCTACTGCACGGTGAACAGGCCACAACCGATGTACGTGACGCAACAGCACGGCCTCTCGATGTACTCCAATTGGAAGATCTGCAAGGAAACACCGCCCGATCTTGACATGGCGCACTACGACTCGAGGCATCGACCACCGGATTACACGGTTGCGTGGAAAAAACCCGATGACATACTGACACACTCGTCACAGAGACCGAACACACCGACCAGCCCCGACAGCGGCTTGGAGAGCGACACACAGGAGAAGACCCGCAGAGTCAAAATATTCGATGGCGGCTTCGAGAGCAACGAGGATTACACATACGTCAGGGGAAGAGGTAACGTCGCTCTTCCGTTTTGTTATCGCGCGGATGACGAACCTCGTCAAATTTACGGAGGTGCATGCTTTTTAAGCAATTTCTCTTGGAACAAGATTACACGGCTTTTTTACCTCGCCAAATTGAGGCGGGATATACATTTAGACGGGAAAAAATAAGCAGTGTCGAGGGATTTTTTCAACTGAAAAATAATTATTCTACAATTGTCAAATTTTAGGTATACTTCAATGGTATATTTAAGTATATAAAATAATTTTTTTTATTTAATTCATCATGAAAATGACGGATCTGTGGCACAGTGTTACAGCAAGGTCGCTGCGGGGGTTGCGAATCGGCGTGCAGTCTAGCTTCCCGTAGACTTTGATTTGCGAAAAAGTTCAAACATTTTTTCAGTTAGAACATGTATAGTTTCTATGTGACGGTAATTAAAATGAAGAAAATGCAAATTTGAGAAAATGACACATATTTACAAAAAAAATCAACATTTCACGCAACATTTCTGTAAAATGTGGATTAAAAAGGTAGTTTTTTCTTCAATTTTTCAAAAACAACTCTCGTCAAGTACGAATTTATTCACATCGTCATTTTAATGTGAATATAAATACAAATTTATTCATACTTTACTTATTGTAAATACGAATACAAATACAATTGTATTCACAAATATTCTTAACATACAAATAAATTCACAGAAAAAATTGTGAAGATTCACAAAAAATGTGAATATTTACAAAAGATCCTGGGAGTTAAAAAAATCACATAAAAATCTGTGAATGCAAATGTATTCACAAAAAATGGTCAATACAAAAAAGTTCACAAAATAAGTTGTAATTTTTTTCGTATTTAATACAAATTTAAATCAAATTCACAATGATTAGATTAATATTTACACCAAAAGTGAGTTCTTACGTTTTTTGAGAGAAAACATTGCGTCAGGGCAAAGAAATTTTTGCAAAAAAAGTTGTGAGTTTCAAATATTACATTATAAATATGAAAAAATTCACAAAATGAGTTGTGCATTTCCTCAAGTTGAAGAAAATTAGAATCGGATTCACGACAATTATATTATTTACACCACAAGTGAGTCTTTACGTATTCTGTGTTGAACTCAACAAGTAAGAACTCACTTTTGGTGTAAATTTTAATCTAATCATTGTGGATTTGATTTTAATTTGTCTTGGATACGAAAAAATTCACAACTTATTTTGTGAATTTATTTGTATGTTCAGAATATTTGTGAATACAATTGTATTTGTATGCATACATGCGGATAAAAATAAATTCGTATTCACATTTGTGAATACGAATTTATTTGTATTCGTATTTACAATAAGTGAAGTATGAATAAATTTCAATTTATATTCACATGAAAATCACGATGTGAATAAATTCGTATTCGTATTTATAAATACAATTACGCCCAACTCTGGTACCAAAAAAAATCAACAATTCTACCAAATGTCAACTCAATCGGTTTAATAGTTTTTGAGTAATCCTGCACGCCAATTTCGATAATGCAGTTTTGAGAAAAACGCGTTTGAAGTTCACGCCCGCTCCGAATCCGAGCGGTGAGGCACAGCGTTGACGGGCTGTGACGTTGAAGTATTTCGAATTTCGCTTTGAAACTTTGGGAAAATATTCTACATAAATAGTTCTATCGCTTGAACAAAAAATAAAAATAAATCGATTTTTTTTATCGTTGTAATTGTATATCCCGCCTTAAGGCACCACACCACAGTTCGTGCGCGGTACGAGGTTGTATTTTTCGTAATTATTTTCAAGCAAACGATTAATGGATTTTTTTAAATTAATACTCATAGTCAATATATACATATTAGTACAGTCGTGTATAATTGTATTGTTATATAACTTGTATATATATATTGGAATCGGAGGAAATTATAAGAAGGCTAGTTTTTTGACAGGTTATTTTGTAGGTGCCGCGGGTGCTAAATCCAAGTTTGCCTAAAAATCGGGGTGTAGGCTTTTTTTAGGGGATGAAAGGGGATGGGAGTGGATTAATGCCAAACTACAACCCTCACGAGGTCGGCGACAGGAGACAAAATGTTCAGGAAAATCCGGGCCTTATTTTTGTCCACAGCGCTGAAGTCGTAGCAGTTCATTTTGGGGGTGAAAAAGTGGGGTGAAGTGTTGAAAAACCAGTTTTCATTCGATAATTCTTTAGGAAACATTCATACAGTTTTTGTTCAAATGGGAACATTGTAGCCTTTGAAAAGACGCGTCGATCGGGTATTTGATAATCCCTCTCCAATAATAACTTCACCCCCAAAAAAATTGTTGAAGTATAAAAAAAAATTGTTTATCGAATAACTCAAAAACGACCGATTTTTCGGGGATGGTTTAAACGTACGAAATTTAGAGAATAATTTTCTCTATATTTTCGTTCCTATGGACCACCCTTGAATTTTGCTTTTTCGAACCCCTCTGAGGGGATGATAATCCAAAATGAAATTCCGGGAAAACTATTGACCGGAAATAAGAAGATACGAGTTTGGCGCTGTGGACAAAAATGTAGCTGAGGGTTGAAGCTACAAATTCTTCCACGGTAGCGAATTCGTGCGGTCAATAGTTTTCCCAGAATTTCGTTTTCAATTTTCAACCCCCGACGGGGTTGGAAAATCAAAATTCAAAGGTGGTACATAGAAACGAAAATATAGAGAAAATTATTCTCTACATTTCGTACATTTGAACCATATCCGAAAAATCGATTGTTTTTTAGTTATTCAATAAACAATTTTTTTTTGGTTTTTTAACCATTTTTTGATCAAGTACTTTATCGACGCGTCTTTTCAAGGGTTACAACGTTCCCATTTGAACAAAAAGTGTACGAATTTTTGCTAAAGAGTTATTGAATTAAAAATGATTTTTCAAAATTTCACCCCACTTTTTCACTCCCAAAAAGAACTTCCACAACTTCGGCGATCTGGACAAAATTAAAGCCTGGATTTTTCTGCACATTTTTCTCACGGAGCTGACCTCGTAGGGGTTGTAGTTTGGCATTAATCCAACCCCATCCCATTTCATCCCCTAAAAAAACTCTACACCCCAATATTTAGGCAAGCTTGGATTTAGCACCCGCGGCACCTACAAAATCACCTGTCAAAAAACTAGCCTTCTAATTTTTACCGATTACGGGGTTTTTCGGCAACAGCACAACTGTACTACATAGAAGACTGTATACAAATTTTTGTACTCGAATCTAAAGTATAGTTTGCGGTGTACGCCGCTTCCAAGAGGACACCCCGACGAAATTGCTGCTCGGCAGTTGACAGCGATTAAGCCATACGGTCCATTAGAAAAATAAAATAAAAATCGATGTAGAAACTAGACATACAGGTTTGGAGCATCACGTAGGGGAATTTCGATATCTGAAGAAAAAAAATGGCGGACCAACGAATTTTATTTCCGATTTTGATGGAAAATGTTCATCGTTCATAAAAAAAAATAGAAGGGGACTATTTATTTAAAAATCCCTACTTGGTGCCATAGACTGGATTTTCGAACAGTTCAAGACTTGGCGCATGCAAATCGGATGAATAGTTTTTTTAATATGTTGTCAACCAGGTTGAAAAACGTAGTTTCGACGGAAACGCGTTCAAAGCCGCACATCTGCCGCTCGGCGCGGTCGTGCGCTTCGAACGGTTTCACATAAAATGCTGTATCTCCGCTAATTTTACAAATTTCTTTTTAAAAAAATGGTGAGAGCATTCTTAGGAAATGTATCTATGGGTGTTGCACTCCTCTTTATCCCATAAAATAATTAAACAGAAGGGTTTCTCTTTTAACAACATATATCTTTATTCAGTCTGTGTTCTTTGTTCTTTCGTATTGCGGTTTTAACGTGTAGCTTGTAGAGATCTTTTGAACGACTGACGCTACACCACATATGTAGCGTGTCCATGGGAAACCTTTTCCCCTAGACGTCCCAGCGCCGTGGCGTTAGCGTTTGCTTCCGCCGGCGCTGCTGTGCACCTCCCTGGACAAGTTGTCCGGTCGGTAATATAGGTGCACGCTGTGCCGAAGCCGCCACATATCTTTCAGAAAATGAAAAAAAAAATGAAATTCTTTTTTACCGTGGTGTGGTGCCTCAGAACCAAATAAGATTTCACTGCTTTTTTGCCCCGTTAAATTTGCAAAATCTTTCCATACAAACGTTGTAACTCGAGTCTCGTTCTTTTGATACGCTGGCCCTCGATCGGAAACAGGACGTGGTCGTTACGTGTGCGAAGAATGCGGCATCCGGTGCAAGAAACCGTCGATGCTGAAGAAACATATCAGAACTCACACGGACGTCAGGCCGTACACGTGCAAACATTGCACCTTCAGGTAAATATCGTCTCGGGCATCCGAGTCTCCTCAAACTTCCACTGTAATTCGTTTCAGACATTACAATAGTAAATTACTTATTTTACCTTTGTTTCGGAAATGTCAAAAAATGATGTCAAGACAGAATCACAATCAAGAGCAATTACCCCCTTTTTTAAAGGTGTTACAATTTGATCCTTTGGTGGTAATAAACTACTAGAACTTTGATTTCTATTTTATGAAATCGATAAGTGCCATAAAAATGCATTTCAATTTTACATTTCAAATTTCCGCGCGAAAACACTAGCCGCCATGCTGCTTCGGTTCGTGACGTCACTTGCATCGACGCTGCGCCAATTGTGAATACGTAAATTTTTTTTGTAAAAATAAACGTAAAAATCCTACTGTAAAAAATCCGGGAAAGTTGTGGATTAAAATGCCAATTGATATAAATGTGAGAAAGACTTGGTTAAAACTTGCGAGAGGAGTTCCAAGAAGTCCGAAAAAAAACTCTTTCGTTCTTTTTTCAAATACAGATAACTATTTGAAAATTTGCAATTAACTATGAGAAACGAGAATATATAGTTGTTGACGCTTTCTTTCACAGGTTAGAGAGTAATACGTCTACCGCTTTCTTCGTTTACTATGTCAATGACGTCACGTTGAAATCCATTATGGCAGCTACCGTTTCGCATACTCGTTGAACAGATAGAAAAAAGTATTTAAAAAAAAAATGAATTATAAAATTTATTTTGTGTTTTTATAAATTAAAACCAACATTATTCGGTTGCTTATTGCGAAAACTATCTCATTTATACATTCTTAGTATTTTTCTTACATAGAGTAAAATACCCTATTGTCTGTCCTGCTTCAGTGTTGGGCGTTAATTAAAATTAGTTCGTTAAGGTAGTTCCTCCGCGAAAATCTCAACCAAAAGTTTACATACCATGTTCATGTTTAAAAGATTGATAATTGGTTTAATTAGTAATAAATAAAATTAAAAACTACGCAATATTGACTCGGTATTAGTAGATAATACGATGGATATCATTTATTGCCGTAAAATATATTTTATATTGTGTTTTTGATCTACCATTGCCAGTAAACTTTTTGCCGGGACTGTCCAGGCTTCGCCCCAATTGTTTTTTTTCCAGGCTTTGCCAGGCTTTGCCAGGCTTTGCACCAAAATTGTGAGGGCTTTTCATGGTTATATCTTGGAAACTAGATGGTGAATCATTCTCATTTTTTTTCACATTATTCGTGATATCTTACTCTAGCTTATCCTCGTTTTTTATCAATTTCTTAATTTTAGTTTTGACGGTAAAATTAATGATGCTCTGTTTGGCCATCATAACGCATTTGTTGCGTGTAAACCAAGCCAACTTTAAGTGTAAATATCTCAGGTTTGGGGTGGTCAAACTTATTCAAATTGCACAGATGTTTGGATAATGTATTGAATAGCATATATGTCAAATTTCAACCATTTCTTAATTCGACTCTTCTGTGGAGGTACTACCTTAATTGACTAAAAAAGTAATTGCATATTGAAATTTACTTATTTGGATTAATCTATGCTAATGCAACTCACAACTACAACAATTGCAATTAACTTCTTTAATTGTTCTAAGAAACAATTAAAACTAACAATTAACCTCTGTAACTTAACAGATGTCAGATAAAAAAGATTTAGATATTATTATTGATTATTATATATATCATTGATGATTGATATCAGTATTTTTTTTGCTACTCATATACGCATTTCAATAACTTACACATTTGTTCTGACACCACTCCGCGCCCTGTACAATAATCAGTTTTAATTGTTACTTTTTAATCAAATACATTAAAAATATTAAAAATTGGTTACTTTCTAATTGTGGAAAGTCACGATTAACAATTTGTTAATTGTTAAGTCCGCCTACGGCAATTAACAATTAAGAGGCTATACCAGTGTGAACGCTGAAGATTTGCGTGATTTTCGGGAAGTTCTTGGAAGAAATGTACTCAATTAAATATTTCGGAAAATTAAGAATATATTTGGCTATATTTGACCTATATTACATAATTTTTTCATAGAAAAATATTGAGATCCAAGCGACTTATGCGCTGCCTTCGGAGGCGCCAAAAAAAAAAGTTCCTCCACTGCTGACATGATTCCGGCCGATTGAGTAGCTGAAACCGAAAAAAAAATGTCGTTAAACTGGAAGGTATTTCCTGTACAATGACGTAGGATTTTCGAAAAATATAAAAATCTAACAAAATGGCGTAGTTATGAAAAAAGTCTGGTTTCTTGCCTATAAAATGGTCGTTTTTTTCAATGCCAAATCGTCAATTTTCATCAAATAAAAAATATCAATTATCTGACGATTTTTTAGGCAAAGTTTTCACTTACTGAACATTTGCCTAAAAAATCGTCAGATAATTGTTAATAACAAATTAACTGTGCAATATAAAAAGAAAATCGTACGTACTTCCATAGACAATGTATTGTTCGAGATAGATACATTTTAAGTGAATCGGTTGAAAATTGTATGAGTTATGTTTCCGGCCAACTGGAAAAATGCAGTTTTGAGACAAACGCTGCACAGCCGCAATTATGAAATTAATCGCTTCAAAAAAATGATCGTATACAGTCACTGATATGTATGATAAACACCCTTTTTTGTAATCTCGATTTATTGTGTAGTTTTTCTAAAGAAAAAAAAATCCCAAAAAAGCCTATTTTTTCCTAAGGCCTTAATTAATTATTAATCGTGACTTTTCACAATTACAATGAATCAATTGTTATTTCTCACAGTCGTGATGAACAATTAATTACTTGTTAATCGTTAGTTACCCGAGCATTTAAACGTTGCCCAACACTGTCCCGCTAACATCGATCTTCATCGACACAATCCATGTCCCACCGATTGATCCATGTTTCTCGTAACATCCTTCGCCGTTTTCAGCTTCAAGACGAAGGGCAATCTGACGAAGCACATGAAGTCGAAGGCGCACTACAAGAAGTGCGTGGAGTTGGGTGTGGTGCCGGTGCCAACGTCGGTATGCGACGAGAACATTGACAAGGAGGCGATAGCGCGTCTGGTTGCCGGTGGTGGAAACGCCGAGGACACTTCGGACGACGACGAGGATGATAGCGAGGGTGACGAGAGCGACGAGTCCGGTAGCGAGGAACAAGAAGCGGCTCAGAGTCTATTGAGCTTGTCGCAAAGAAGTTCAAACAGATTGCCAGGCTTGTTGCCAACCGGTAGACCGACTACTTATCCGTACGCGCTCACTTTGCCAACCGGTACGTGCGTCACGCAAAGCCTCGTGTCGACTTTGTGCGCGACGAGTGTCAGCGTAGTCGCCTCTACGACAAGCTCCAGCACGATGATACCCAGCGAGACGTCGAATCGTTATTATTTCCCGTCGACGCGCGAGACGCCCGCGCTCATTGCGGACGAACGTAGAGACAGCGTGATACGTTCGTCAAGAAGATCGGAAGACGAATCGGACGTTGAGATCGAGGAAACGATGGAAACGACGAGGCATCGTCAGAGCGTCCAACAGCCGATGGACCTGACGACCAGGCAGACCTCGTCCTCCTCGTCTTCGTCAACGTCGTCGTCATTGTCGTCACCCGGTGCTCACAGGCCAAGAGCAACGGACATTCTCACACCGGTCGCCGAGCCCGTTCTCATGCAGACCATCGTACAAAGCATGGAACGACTACCGCTCCAAGGCACCAGCAGCAGCAAGGAATGGAAACCCGAGGCCGATGGCCACATGCTCCAGGCCTATCTCACCGAGAGACACGTGATGGACAGCAAGATGAAGCAGCAATATCGCGTTGGCAGCCTCACCCCAATCACCACCGTCACCACCTCGACCTCGAGCAACGCCAACAACAAATCCGACAAACACCCCGATCGCGAGATCTACACGAGACAAATGGAATTCATGAACTCGAGGAACACCGAGTCGAGCAGCACACCAACCGTTACCTACACCAATCCCAGCAGACTCCACCAGAGCTATCTCGAGATGAGAATCAAGTCGAAGCAGCATCAAACGAGCGCCGAGGAGCCCAAACTCGAGACGAGGGAGACGATCTGCCAGAACGACAACAGCGCCGCACAAGAGCGACGTAACTACGAGACGAAAAGCCTCCAGGCCGACAATGACAACTGTCGCTCGTCCTATCCCGTCGAGAACGAGGCGACGAGGCTCTTCAATTGCACGACTAACAGAACCAGCGAGCATCGCAACGTCGCCAAGAATTGCGCCGATCGGACGAGCTTCAATCACGAACCTGGACGCGACGTTTGCTCGGATCGCCCACCAACGAGCTTCGTCGAGGCGAATCCGCGTATCGTGGCTCAGTGCAACGCCAGAAACGAGACCCACGAGCCACGCTCGATCTTCAACGCGGTCAAGACGATGAGCGAAATCGAGAGAAATCGCGACACGAGCAATCAGGATTATCGCGTCGCGAGTCATCAGGAGGCGAGAATAGCGTCGAGTCCGCGTTTACACGAGAACGGTACGAGCAATTCACGACCGCCGAGCCGCGAAACGAGAACGCCCTGCCAGGAGTATCGAGGAGCGAATCAAACGGGACAAATGTCCTTTCACGAGGCTCGCTCGTCTAGTCAAGAGTTCAAATTGCCCTCGCAAGAGCTGAGGCCACCAAGTCGTGAATTCAAATCACCGTGCCAGGCGGAGGTACGCTCGTCGTCCGGCCAGGATCCTCTCGTTACTCTGGCCTCGCCGTGCACCAATAACGTCTCCGTCGTTGTTGTGCTCGATCATCAACGTCGTCCCAGCGTCAACGACGTCAGATCGCCGTCGGCACGTGACAACGTGCGCGTCATCAACGAACAACGGGCACAGGAAGTCTCCAGGCAGAGCTTCGAGGCGGCTGCCGCCGCGGCAACGATGTCCATGCATCACGATGCCAATAACAAGATCCACGAGATCCAGGCCAGACTGGCCAGATCGCCCGTCGACACGAGGGCCGAAATTGTCGCTGCTGATGCGAAACGCCACGAGATCGAGAGAACGAAACAGAGCATCAACGAGAGCGTCAAACACACGGTGGCGAGAAAAATGGTCGTGGGAGGACCGGGATTCAGGTCACCGTCGCCACCCGGGACGCTCAAACCTCAGGCGGAATTCCTGCAACCCTCCAGTGGACCGGCGCCTAATTACGTCAGGTTCGTTGGGTCGCTAGGTGCTCGTGGGGAATTTTTTTTGTGGATTTTTCACGTCAACGTTGAATCCTCGAATGATCGACGGTTGTTTTTCTCTCGCAGCGTCACCGAGGACGGTCGAAGTGTCTGTGGCATTTGCAACAAGGTGTTCAGCAAGCCAAGCCAGCTCAGATTGCACATCAATATTCACTACTTCGAGAGGCCCTTCCGTTGCGAGAGCTGCGCCGTGTCCTTTCGAACGAAGGGACACTTGACGAAACACGAGAGATCCGTCTCCCATCACAACAAGGTGGCTTCGGTAGAATGTCTCTCCTTTAACGGGGTCGTCTAGTGTGAAGGCCGTTTTTTAATGCTTTTTGGCGATTTTTTTTTTTGACAAACTATTAAAATAAAATAATTTATAAATTGTATATGATTTTTATTAACATTTAAACAAACTTTGGGAATTTTTTGAAGTCATTATGTAGAATATAGTCAAAAAACCAAACGCAATTTTAATCGTGAGAGATGAGGCTCTACATGGAACTAAAATAAAGTTAGAATTCAAAAAAAAAAATATTCTTCTTTTACGCTTTAGAAAAAAAATTCAATTTTTCGTATTTTTTGGGGTCTGTATAGCCGATAAAAAGAAAACTAACGAAGCAATCTTAATTATTTTAGTTCAACTTGTAGTTATATATGTACTAAAGATGCTGTATAAACTGGAGTAGTATCAATCGAATAGTTTTTGAGATATTACGGCAGCAGTTTGAAAAAATCGTGTTTTGAGAAAAACGCGTTTGAAAGTTGTTGTAAATAATTCATAATAAAAAGAATGGTCTCACCATCAATCTGCTATGCCTGGACCATAGAGTCATGCAAGGCCGTTTTCTCTTCTTTTGATCTGATACACTAGACGACCCCCTTAAGGCCTTCGGCCACGGTAACGGGTATAAGATCATGTCCGAATTTAACAATTTGTTTCGTATGGAAAAGTGATTCGCTCGTAAAATTTATTACACATCTATTTAGTATGGATATCAAGGTGTTAGAAAATATATATATTTTTTTTCGATGTACACAATGGCCGACTACTAATATTTTCTTATGTTATATTTTTTTAGGCGCTCCGCGGTTTGGCATTTAGCATCCACAATTTTTTACTTAGAACAAAAAACAAAAATTCTCGTCAATCTACATTAGAATACCTAGAGAAGTACGTACGGAATTTAAAAAATATTGTTTTGTTCAAAAGTTGTAGGTATTTGAACTTAAGAAATGAATTTTCAGTGAAAACTTTCGTTATAACTGCTCATAAACTGCTCATGAAATGAAAAGTTTTCGATAAATCAGAAATTCCGTATGTACTTCTCTGCGAAATGCAATTAGGAACGTAACTTTTCAATTTAAAGTAAATCGAGCGAAAATTGTTGAAGTTATTTGTCACGCCAATTGGAAAAAAGCTGTTTCGAGAAGTTTCGAGGAGTCGGCCATATTGTACATCGAAAATATATATATATATTTTTTCTAACAGCTTGATATTCATACTAAATAGATGTGTAATTAATTTTATGAGTGAATCACTTTTTCATGCGAAAAAAAAATTGTTACATTAGCACATGATTTTATACCCGTTACTGTGGCCCAAGGCCTTAACGCAACTTGGACAATCTTGAAGGACCAAAATGTGAACATAAATGTTATCGAACGGACAGGTCAGCATGACGTCGACCTTCGGCGCCGCGACTACGAGCAACCCCAGGCCCTTCAAGTGCACCGATTGCAAAATCGCCTTTCGAATACACGGCCATCTCGCGAAGCATCTGCGCAGCAAGATGCACATAATGAAGCTCGAGTGCCTGGGAAAACTTCCGTTCGGGACTTACGCCGAGATGGAACGGTCCGGCGTTAATCTCAATGATATCGACACCACCGACTGTGATAATAGTTTAACTAGTCTGCAGGTCAGTGCTGTTATACTCTGCTTTAAGGAGCTATATCTACCTAGAGGCCCGAAAAAATGGCCTTATTCCGATTTTTTTTCCCCTGGGAAACGAAAAAGAAACGCATTTTTTTAATACAAAGGTAGATGTATCGAAAGCCTTTACAAAATCACCAAAAAAATACAGAAAAACAATAAAAGCATGGCCGCCGGCAGACGATGAAATTTTTTTCGTCACGTTTGCCGGTGGACATTCTTCAGCTTGAACGGTCCATCTGAATTCTAAAAACCGAACGGGTTATTCAAGTTCACAATAAATGCGAGTCGTTGACGAGTGCCGATTTTTCAAATCATTTTGTTGAAACAACGTGGCGATTAATTTAAACAAACCCAAACAAAAGACACGAGTAATGTGATTTTGCCTATCGTTTGGTCTAGGTTATTTGCAGTACAAACATTTTTTCTTTTCCCAGAAACTAAAAACAATTATATAGTTGCCAGTTCCGGAATTCCGGAATTAGGTCTCTAGTATCGGAACTTAGTTCCCGAATTGAAAACCTTCCGATATTGCATGCTCTATTAGTCCAGTAAACATTTCGAAAGTAAGCACTTTTCAGATATAAATACGCAAAGTTGATCTAATGACTCTCAATCAAATGGCAATAATAATTTTGCTATCAACACCCGAGAAAATGTTCAAATATGTTGAAAAATATTTAAAAACCGTTCAATTCGGAACCCAAAATTCCATCGGAAAATATGTCAAACAAAAGTTGTTTAGGACACAAAAGTATGTAAAAAAAGTATTGAACGTTCGTCTTCGTATCTTCACAAATGAGGGAGAAAAAGACGAATGAAAATTTTCTTGCAAGACAAAATCACTTTGCAGCCGAAGCACCACTGGGAGTTTAAGGAGGTACACCAGCTTCATACAATGTTGCCATGCTAAACCATGGTCAAATTTCAAAATGGTGATAGATCAATAAAATTTGGTGAGTATATTCTTTAGTATTATATATGTCAATACAATTTTTTTCAGATTTTTTCATTGTGCCGTTATCGAATAATTGAACATTGAAGTTCACGTGTATAAGCATAGGGTTTTTATAGATATAGGTATATATTCCGGGTATAAGAATAAACGCTTGTGAATTATTTGTAACAAAACGGCACAACCAAAAAATCTGAAAAACTTTGTATCTACATGAATAATACTAAAGAATATATGCACCAAATTTTATTGATCTATCACCATTTTGCTGAAGCTGGTGTACCTCCTTAAGGGAGACGAGATACTCGTTGGAGCGCGTTGCGCGCACGCGTATATAGCCATATAGTGCGTCTCTTTGTGACAGTGATCCTCAACCAGTAATTTTGTCAATGTTCAGTCGTCATTTTAGAATACTTATACAATAAATTAAAAAATTCAGAATCTCTAGAAAGTTAGATTAAGGGGCTATACCAGTGTAAACGCTGAAAATTTGGGTGATTTTCGGGCATTTTTTGGAAGAAAAGTGCTCAATTAAATGTTTCGGAAAATTAAGAATATATTTGGCTATATTTGACCTATATTACATAATTTTTTCATAGAAAAGTATTGAGATCCAAGCGACTTATGCGCTTCCTTCGAAGGCGCCAAAAAAAAGGTCCTCCACTGCTGACATGATTCCGGCCGATTGAGTAGCTGAAACCGAAAAAGGAAAAAATGTCGTTAAACTAGAAGGTATTTCCTGTACAATGACGCAGGATTTTCGAAAAATATCAAAATCTAACAAAATGGCGTAGTTATGATAAAAAAGTCTGCTTTCTTGCCTATAAAATGGTCGTTTATTGCAATGCCAAATCGTCAATCTTCATCCAATCAAAAATATCCTACGTCATTATAGAGTAAATATATTCAAGAGTACTCAGTTCAAATTCCATGTCAATCGGATAATTGCACTTTGAGTCACAATGTCAGCAAATTTGAAAAATCTCATTTCGAGAAAAACGCGTTTAAACATTTAACTATCGATTTTTGCAAGACATATAAAGTGTCGAAAAAGCCAACAAAAAAAATCGATTTTTTAAGGTGTCACACCGTTATAGCCCCTTAACCCGAAATCATCGTCCACTTATTTTTGCTGTGAAGACCACTTGGATGAAAGTGTAAACGTGTTACAACATAAACTGTAGTGAATGTTTTTTGTTTAAATACGTCTTTCTCAATATGCTTATGATACGTAGCGACAATAAGTGCCACAATTCATCAAGCCTCTCCTAACCTAAAAATCCACGGTCGGCAAATTACTCCAATTTGCTTTAACAAATCCACTTTCACACATCGTTGCACGAAAATTAAACTAGTTTTCGACTTTTCGAAAATGCTCAAGATGTTTTCCGATGTAAAATGACACCAAATTGTACACTTGTGTGCACCCGCGTGTACGCCGCATGCATAGCTTATTCGGTCGCGTTCGAACGGTGACGTCACAAGCGCCCGATAGCTTGGCGTTTTAGCGCCAACATCTACAGTTTGAATTATCGTGATCTAAAACAATAATTACCTTCAGAATTATTTCAAAGAAAAGCTCTTTTGACATTCTGTTTTTTTTTTTAAATCCCAAAAGGTCAATTCTAACAAAGAAAATCGAACATTTTTTAAAACTCAACTGTGGAGGCGCCCAGTTGACATTTCACCACTAATTTATTCCCGTTATTCCGGCAGATATTGGCTCAAAAGCTTTACGAGAAGGATCCGAGCAAGATGGGACAGTGGGACGCGGAGATGATGATACCTCATCAGGGTGCGAGCGGCGGTGAAACGTCCTCGGACGAGGGTGAACCCATACCGCCCCCGCATCATCATCAGTATCATCCGGGACTGCCGCAGCAGCACCAGCAAATGAATCACGAGATTGAACATTCGCGGGCGTATCATCACACCGCGCAACAGCAGCCCGCACTCTTGTTGGCCGACGAGGCGAGCAAAGTGGCGACTAACGCGTCGCGTTTCGTTGCTCAACAGCGCGTCGACTACGCGAGCAGAGCAAGCGCGCCCTCGTGCTGCGACAATCACGAAAATTCACGCGGTCCTCACGAATTGGATAATCAGCATCAATTGCCCTACAAGTGCCAAATTTGCGCGATATCCGTGAGAACCGTAAACGAGCTTCAGGTACATCGTTTCGTCGAGCACAACAACTTGGACTCCACGGGCAATCCAATCATCACCGTAGCTTCGCAGCTGAACGATCATCCTCGCGACAGGGACATGAATCAGAAGCTTCTACTCGTGCAGCAACGCTCGAACGACGAGACCGGAAGTCTCGCCAGGGACGATCCTGGAAATCGCAAAATCGATGACTCATAGTGCCAAATTTACGCAACGACGGACTCTGCTTACGTACCAACGTACGACGCATTCGCCAATCGTTCTACTCCGAGTCGTCGTTGCATTTTCTTCCGCGATTGAAAAAAAAAAAAAACGCAAAATACGAATCGCCACGACAGAGAGACACTTTCACGTGCAATCTTCGAGCATCCAAAAAACATTTCTTCCTCCAACGCAACAGTGATGTCGGATTTTTTAAATGCATGTATTTACCGACAACAGTGCGCAAGACACGAGCAGAACGCTCTTAATTTTTGTTTTTAACCGTCTTTCCGGTTCTCGCGAACAGTGGGGGAGTGGGGGACTACACTTTTAACATATTCAATCACGGTAATTCGAAAAGCCTGAATTTTCGCGGTTTTTCGCGACTTTGTGTACCGCGCGTGTACTCTCGACAAGTTTTAAACTGGCCTTTTACGCCACGACGACAAATATATATATAAATATATATATATATATAGTACTACCTATTTATATACGGATCAAATTTGAACGCGATATACATAATAGGATTATTCGAGGTGCAATTTGACTGGCATGTGATTATATCTGAATTTAAAGTGCAAATTTGTTGCGTGCAAACTTGAAGAGTATTGGAAATATTACGTTGACCTTTGCATCGTTGGAAAGCAGCCATCTTTCGAATCTGAAGACTTTTTTCGTTCATTATTTTTTTTTTATCTAAAGCCTTTTTTTCTTAATTTTTCCATTTTTTGTATCAAAAGCCTTTATTACAAAGGTCGTAAATGTCATAAAAGTTACGTAAAACCGTTTGAGTGATTTTCGTAGTCTAAATTGGCCAAAGAAATATTCGAGCAAATGAAAAGAAATTCCGTTGCATCCCAACGATGCAAAAATCGTAATATTACGTGCGGATATTAAAATATCGGCATATAAATGTACACGCACGTATGTATATACACATAGTACGTATATGTACGTATGTACACATCTCGATATGCGTTTACACATACATACGCATGTATATCAATGGTGTTGAAGTTCACATCGTTGGAATGTAATGAAAGTTCTTTTACATAGTTTCGTATCCTCATTTTTCAAATTACTATACGAAATCTTTGTAGATTTATGTTACAGATCACTAAATGAGTATGTCGAGAAAATTGTCGAAGGCTTTTCGTAGGCTAAATCTGTCAAAAGAAATTGAAGGAATTCAGGGATATTAATTTTGATTGCATTCCAACGATGCAAAGTTCAACCTCGTGTATATTGAAAATCGCGATGGACCATCGCTCGAGAGAATGGACACTCGGACAAGCGTTCTAAAACCGTTCGAATAATTTTTTCAAATCATCTGCGTGTTCTCGGGCCGAGTGTGCCTACATGGACGTGAATTTTCGAGGCATATTAAGAAACTTCTTTCGTGTGCTCCAATGTGTGTTGACTCGCTCGACAGATTGAAACAAAAAATCAGCCCGAACAGATTTCGTTTCTTGGCTTTTTTTTTGCTCGGTAACTTTTCAAGTTTTTTCCCGAATTTTGACGGAGTAGATTTTACTGCTTTTTGGGGAAGAAAAACTTCTCCTTTTTAAAAATCTTTTTTACTTTGAATTTTTTCTTCGTTTCTACATCCTCGTTATCCGCATTATTTTTTTCACCCGTGCCAGATCTCCGATGAGAATGTTTTAAAAAATTGGATACATTTTTAAGCAAAATTTTGCATTCCAAGGATGCAAAAATGATGACAGCTGTTCAACCGACACGTTCGCACACGTGAGAAAAATTGTCACTTATCGCACATCAGTATGCCTTGATAATCATAATTCGTAGCTCTGAACGCTTTGAGTGTCAAACGAGGCGATCGTGTAGGTCGGTGAGAGCGAACGAGAAGGGAAAGGAAAGGACCGCGCACAATTGTATACAACGACGAGGGGGGGGATCGGAAGAGAAGGTTGTTGCCAAACGATATCAATGTAGGAATATAGTGAAGAAAAAAAAAGTAGAACTCGATGTTTACCCTTTGTATAATTCAATCGAAAAAAAAGAGAGAAGAAGAAAAACGAAAAACGATCCAATCACAAACTATTTTAAGAGCTTCCAAGATGTGTACGTGTGCCCACAAGATGCTGAGCCAACGTTTTATCCTCGTTAATTACTCTACGATTATTGTCGCTCGAATTAATATCATCGTCATCATCATCATCGTTATTATCGTTACAATTATTACGGGCGAAGAAAAAATGTGCTACCGAAACGAAAATTTTTACGTGTGCACAGGCTACCGGGACAATGCGTAAAACGTTTGTGAACATTTTTTTTACATGTACATATATATATATACACACATCCAGCGATATTTTTGCACAGAGCGCCGCGATCACATATCAAAGACTTACGTAGCTATCTGAGGCGCGCGCGCTCGTGCCACGTGATTTTGTTGTGACGTCCAACCATGTGACAGCTGTGAATAACGAGGTACTCGTAAAAAAACATGATGTTGAAGTTTACATAATTGGAGTGCAACGGAAATTAATTTTTTCCATCGTAAACTCGTTATCCAATTTTCATGGCAGAATTTTTCGGTAAACATTTTTTAGGAATCCGAGTCCTGCAACTCAAATATGCAAAATATTTCTTGAGATTAAAAAAAGAAATTAAAGAATTTTCGTTGCGTTTCAACGATGGAAACTTCAAGACCATAAAAAACTGAGTCGCAGCGTAGGAACGCAATGATTATTGTTTTAATTTTGAGGCTTCCACGGCTGTTTGAAAAAATGTGCCGAGTTTCGTATCGCACCCTTACTACTTATTATTTTGCTTGCATTCCTTCGGCGGATCGAGCCGTTTTTTTTTATCATGACCCTCGTCAAAAACGGCGTGAAAAAGAAATTGATAAAAATGAAATTATCGAGAAAATGCGAATTGCGTTGCTACGTTGTGAATTTCCGTGAGACCGAAACGAGAAGAATATTGTAAAAACGCGACGAAAAAAAAAAGATTTTGTACCCCAAATAGGCGGTTAGTTGTGATGTTGAAAATTTGCGTGCGAGAAAACATATAAATATATATCTCGAACGTTGGCTCGGCTGCTTCCAGACTCAGTATTAGAATGTCTTTAAAAAAAAGAAATTAAGAAAGAAAAAACAAGATCGCAACACAATTTGTTTGCAAGGAGCCACCCCCAATTATCACATAACGATTATTCGTCACCTGAATTTCGTCGAAGAATCATTGCGAACAAAAAAAGGAGCGTGCGCCCTATTTTTATGAATAATTTAAAACTTTTGTATAGCCCGCTCCCCCCGCCCCCGCCCTGTGAAAAGACGACCCGACAACGACGGATCGCGCGAGGAGCCTCGCCCGTAGTATTTTATATATGTATATCATAGGACGAATTAGATCTTTAGAATTTTATAAAGATTTACCAGAGAGGACGGTGGAGAGCCGAGGTGCTCGCCGGACAATCTTTATATTGCCACCCCCCCCCCCCCCCCTGTCTTGTTGCCCATGGCGAACGAGCAAGTCTCGAAGAGGCTCGGCGAAAATTTATCATAAAAAGAAAAAAAAACAAAATACGAACAAAAAATTGACGCGTGGAACCAAAATACGGCTTTCGGCCGACGAATATATCAGTGAACGGGACCGGAAGTAAGATTTTATAAGCGTACACACAGACACTTAATTAACGAGTTCGGAGCGTCACCTTTTACGAATCGCGAGACCGACGACGATCCGTCCGCGTCGTTGTTGAAAAAGAAAGAAGAAAAAACACGTTTCTTCCTGATTCTGTAACTATGTTATAATATTAACGAGAATGTAATTTATTTATTGTAAATAAACAAAAGTATATTGCCTAAAATTCTTTTGATTTTGCGCTTCAGCCCATCACCCTCGAAATCGAAGAATTGTATTTTGTTTCCGAATGAACAATGATATATTTTCTAGAAGATATTTACATCAGTGGCGTCACAAATAAATACACGGCGTAAACTCGTGAGAAATGTCCAGCCGCAGGTCTCCGATCGACGACGGCTCGTTTCCCTTCGGGCTCGTCTCAACGGGCGTCGAACACCACCACTGTGCGAAGGGTCGTTAAGGAAAATTTTTCTTGCTGATCCGAAGAGTGCCCTTGAGGGCACTTACAAAATTGACGTAACGTCGCAAATTTTCGAAAAAAGTTTGTTTGGGTTTGGGTTAGTTTCTTAACCCTTTCTTGACACACTGGGTCATTTTGACCCGGACGAATTTCAAATGCTCACTTGCCCAAAATTGAGTGTTCAATAATTTTTTACAATTCAATTTTCCGAATTTTAATGATGCACACATATTTAGAAATGTTTAAAGTGTTTGCCGGATTTTTTTCAACAAAAACTGACCGAAGGGTTGTTAAGGGCAGGTGGATGAAGTATCCGGGTCAAATTGACCCAGTGTAGTCGAAGCCGTGGCCAAATATAAGTGTGTCAAGGAAGGGTTTCAAAAAGACCCTTTTTCTTGTCCTGAATATCATTCGCCTTAGAGAAACCTCTGTTCGGAAAATTATACCATCTCGCACGCGTATCTCACGTTGTGGAGCTTCTACCTCGCCTTAAGGGGCTATACCAGTGTGACACTTTCAAAAAATCGATTTTTTTGCCTTTTTCGACAGTTTATACTTTCAAGAATATCATTATCATTTAGATCATTTATGAGGAATTTTCTCCGTCAATTCAGCCACTTTTTTTTCGACCATTTCAGATCTGCCCCATAATTGGTTATATCAAAGTACTACTAAAAGGCATTCTATGTGAATTTTTTCTGTTTTTTCAACTCAACATTTTAGAAAATACCGTTTTTTCCAAATGAATATATCTCGGAAACTAGAAGTAACTGAAAAAAATGTCTGTACATAAAAGTTGTAGTTTTGTGTTAGCTCACGAGCGGACGACTTGAAATAATTTTTACGTTCCGGTAACGCTGATTTTTAACCAAAAAAGTGGGAAATTATTTTTTTATTCGAAAAACGGCAATTTTTTTGGCTGAAAAAATTACAGAGTCTTCCAGTATGCCTGACGATATCGCACAAAAATTGTCAGAGTTGCACGGATCGAGATTCTAGGGTAAAATAAATGAAACCACACAAATTAATTTGTTTATACCGGAACCTCCTTCCGTGTCACTCTGGCGATTTTTTTGCGATATTGTCAGACATACTGGAAGACTAATTTTTTCAGCCAAAAAAATGGCCGTTTAAAAAAAATTCCCCCTTTTTTGGTAAAAAATCAGCGTTCCCGGAACGTAAAAATTATTTCAAGTCGTCCGCTCGAAAGCTACCACAAAACTACAACTTTTATGTAGACATTTTTTTTTTTCAGTTATTTCTAGTTTCCGAGATATATTCATTTGGAAAAAAAACGACATTTTCTAAAATGCTGAATTAAAAAATCTTTAAAAATTCACATAGAATGCTTTTTAGTAGTACTTTGATATAACCAATTATGAGGCAGATCTGAGATGGTCGAAAAAAAGTGGCTGAATTGACGGAGAATCCCTCTTATATAAATATCATTTTATCTTGCAAAAATCGATAGTTAAATCTTTACGAAAATTCTGTTAGTCGCATGTTTCCTAAGTTTTGTCATTAATATTTTCTCTAAATATTCGGTGAACCCCTGTTTGTCAATGCGAAATCTTTAGAAACTGACATTACGAAATCTTTCGATTTTGTTACACGCGTAAGCAGTTCATATCAGGCATCTAAAGTTATTCGGTGTATAAATTATAAGATAGAAATGTGGACAGCGTGTCATCTCCATAAAGTGCCGTATTAATGAGACGACTTTTAATCGTAACTTTTCATCACTAGATCGCAAAATACGAATGAAACTGAGCAAAAGAATGGTCGTGGCGCCGTTTGCGTAAGAAACGAAGTTGAAACTCCGCACTGTGGATTTATGTGCATTAACCCGAACAATCTGCATACTTTGCATTTAATTGTGCACATTCACCCAAACAATCTCCATATTTTGCATTTATTTATGCGTTTCATCCCAAAGAAACCTAAACAATCTTCGTACATTGGAATTACTTATATGTATTAATCCTTTGCACACGAGTGCAAAGTCTTAACCTGAACAAATCCAAACTATTTTGGCGCTTTTGATTTATTCAACCATATTAAGGTAAACAAACCCCAACCAGCTCAAATAATGTCCATACTTTTGATTCATTTATGCGTATTAACCCAAACAATCACCGTACTTTTGAATTATTTGTGTCTTAACCTAAACCCAAGTAATCTTTGCACTTCGGATTCTTTTATGTCTTAACCCAAGCCAATCCGAAAAATGACTATACTTTGGATTTATTTATGTCTTAACCCAAACCCAAGCAATCTTTGCACTTTGGATTTGTTTATGGGTATTAATCCAAACAAGTCTAATCAAATCCAAACAATCTTCGCACTTCAGAGTTAGTTATTCGCAGCCCAGGTAGCTGTTGATCTCGCTTGAATTTTTGAACAGACAGCTTCGGCGCATGGTTCATAGTGTACGCAAAATATTCGACTGCTCGTTCTAAAATTGTATCGTTTGACGTCAAAGAGCGACAAAACAGTAGCGAAAAAGGATACGACGCTTGGTGCGTTTCTTGTACATGATACGGTATCCGCATTCTCGACAACGAATTGGATCTCTCGGCCGGATCTCATTGTCGTGATGACATTCTGAAAGAGCGAAAATATCCAAGCGATAAATATTTTCGAGTATAGTTACTCTTATCGCCTGATACACAAAAACGTGAGTCTTGGAACGAAAAGTGAGGTTAAGTCGGGCCGAGGACGTTCCAGCGTCTCCTACTGCCGCGACGACCTTTCACTGACCTCCGCAGATGTAGACCATTGCTTGTTTCGGCGCCGAGTCCGCTTTGCTCGATTCCATTTTTCCTACAACGTGTTTTCTTGCGATTAAAAGCGACAGGATCAATCGCAGCGTGGACAACGCTACGCTCGCAGCAAAACTACGCGTTTGTTTAGAGCCAGTGGTGGGGATGACTGCCGAGTCAAGAGACCCTCCGACACGCGCGGAACAAAAAAATACATTTACCCAATGGCATTTTTCGGATTTTTTTTCATCACTTACTAAATCTTATCCCATGTCCTCGGAAAATCGAATCCCTCGGTATTTGCCATCTTGATTTGTCGCGTTCGATTGATCAAAACGTTGCCTCGCGATCGCCAGGTTGATCGAAACGAGGCGCCTCATTTGTTTTGATGCTTACGCCATTGGGTCTTACGTACACGTGAAAACTATGTCACAATTTTGAAAATTCCGCTATATTTTGTAGGACAATATTGCGTAGAGAAGAAAAAAACTTTTCTCACACGCTACGAGGTACAATTTTTTCGGGACTCGCCTGGCTCAATAAAGCCAAACGGTTCATAAAGTCCATAGAAATCGCGAGGAATCTCTTATTGCGTCGCAAATAATTGCAGACGCGAAAGCTTTTTCTAAACGCTTGCTCCAAGGAGGTTCGGGTCTTTGCGCATTGGAGACCGTCCTACGAATATTCATTAATACAATAATAATAATTATAATATCAATATTAACAATAATAGTAATACTTAACAATAATTAGTAATAAATAAAAATAATAACAGTAACATAATAATTGACAATAATTAATAATAATGGAAGCAATGACGTGATAACTAACAATAACAATTAAACATTTTTTAAATAAAGTAGAATAATAATAATCCAACTAATTTATACAATAATAATAACAAAAACAATATTATTGTTTTTTAAATAATTCTTATTACAAAAATTGGAAATGTGTAATAATAATATATATTTTTTTAATCATGTGAAACAAAATTAATGTGAACGAAGTTCAGTACGATGTCAATAAATATTTATTTAACATTTATTAATATAAAATTCTTTCAAGCCCTTTCCAATTGATATTTATTCAAAATCAATTGTAAAAGTCGCGTCGTTTCCGACATGCTTTCGAACATATGTTACGAAGATATAGTACGCTTTACGAATTTTTCCCGTCTCTGCTACCATTTTCCACGCTTTTTGTATCTCGCGAACTTTTCGAGCCCTTCTACTCGCCGCACGTACGAAAAGAGCAAAAGGAAATTTGTTTTGAAACAAGCGGGCCGATTGTTGAATTTGAAAAAAAAAACGATTTTGTTTGCCTGCTTCGAATAGTGCGCAGAGGGCGAACGCGGGAAGTCTCGATGCCGAATGAGAGTCACTGTCGGCGAGTGCCGAAAGTTTCCCCGGCAACAGCGTGGTGTGGTCGCGCGGGCCCGTAGTTCGCGAAAGTCTCGTCGGTGGCGTCGGCGGCACGATTCGGATGGGCCGTGTGGAAGGGCGAGGCGGCGAAAGCTCGAGGCGAATCGCAGCGCTTGGCAACTGTCGGCGGGATAAGACGGGAGCGCCGATTGGCCCGCGACGGCCTTAGCGGCCATCCCCACCCGAAACTTTGAAAACGCACGATGTTTTCAAAGTTTGAAGCGGTGTGTGTCGTGGGGAACGCAAGCAGGAGCAGACAGGGAGAGAGAGAGCACGCCGCGTGCGCGCGTATTTCACATTCCGTATTCATCCCTGGTCCGTGTGTCACGCGCGAACGTCACCGCGTCCGAAAAAGTTTGCGTGTCGCGACATACGACGCTTTGTCCCGAAAACAAAAAAAAACAAACAACGTTCGATAGTGCGACATCGTAGAAAAAAAACCGCGTCATTCGAATATTGCCATGCTCGGCGAAAAATGTTGCCGGATCGCGGCGTCCGCCGAGCCAAAACAGAGATGACAGCCGCGCCGATATTTCGCGCGTAATCCGGCGTAGGTAACCTACATATCGGCTTGCTCGGCGAATTCCCTCGTACAGTGCGCATGTCCCGGCGGTGCGCCGGAAAACGTCAACAAACCCAAGAGCGTAGCAAACACACTCGTGTGTAAAACGCCGGTAAGAGTGATCAATTTTCCCGCCTTTTCAATCCCCGTGTTTATCTTCCAAGTGCGTCAAAAGTAAATTCCGTATTCTCGCGCCTGACAGCCTGCCGCGCTCGTTATCGTCCGGCCAGGTGCCGGCGTCTTGAGCGTGTGCGATTCGTGATAAAAGGTCCGTGAGGAACGTCAGTGTCACGCCAAACGTCAGATGGAAGTGCGAGAGTGATCCGCGAGTCGTTTCCCCTGTTCCACCAGCTTCCTTTGCGAAACGTCAAGATGAGTGACGACATGGAAATGGGAGGTGTCGAGTGTTCGACGACGAGCGAAACGCCGCTGGGTACGACGAATCCAGCGACGAGTTCCCGGCTGGCTTCGCACGACTCGTGCGACAGTGCGAACGGTGACAGCGGCTACCTGACGTTGACGCCGCGCTCGGGCGGCCTCACGCCGATCTGGGGCTCCAGGTCGAGGATCCTCTCGGCCAAAAGGCCCTACCGCCTCCGCGCGGATGCCCATCATCATCGTCATCAGAGCGCGCCGAGGCTTCTGCGCTCCAAGCTCAACTGCCTCATCAACGCGTCCTCCGATCACGACTTTGACTCTCTGCTGGACGAGTCGCGCGAGTTCTCGCACGATGCGCACGACTCGGGCGCCTTCAGCTGCGAGTTCGCCGACTCCAGGCTCTCCGCGAGTTCCGAGCTGGACGAGACGAGGGGTTTTCGTCAGCCGGACTTCCGGGAAGTCGCCGCCGACTCCAGGGGCAGAAGGAGCAGACGCGGAAGAGCATGCGCCGCCGCGGTCACCCCAGCCACGGGGCCTCCTCTTTCTCCACCTCCGTCGCCCGCCGTACCGTCGGCCTCGTTCGTCGCATCGGAGCCCATCGACGAGGATGTCGAGATGAAGCTTGTGGTGCCCCAGAGTACGCCCTACTCGTCGATCGTACCTACCGTTCGGGTCAGTCAGCCCGGCACGGACGACTCGCCGTCCGCCGCGGGTGGGCGCCTACGTAGACGCGTCCTCGACTCGCTCGACGAGGACGGCAGGCTCGGCCAACTCGTCATCGACGATCTCAACGCCGACATCAAGCCCAAGAGGCTCGACTTTAGCAGGCGTGCTTTGTCTTTCGCTCTGCACAGGACACGCGCCACCCCCGACTACACGGGAGAATCGAGCATAGATCTGATGAGCCTGCTGGGCGAGAAGAGCAACCATTGGAGGGTCGTGTCGAAGATCCTGTCGCATCTCAGCCCTCAGGATCTTTGCTCGTTCAGCATGGTCTCCAAAGCTTGGAGACGCATATGCGCCAACGACTCGCGCGCCAACACTCGCAGGCTCGGCCATATCATACTGCGCCAAAACACCAAGGAGAATCTCAAGCTGCTGAGGAAGGCCAAGCTGGAGGGCAATATCGCTACCAGCCCCAAGAGCCGCTACGTCAGGAAAGGATACCTCCTGGAGGTGCAGAACTTCCTGCAGGTGCCGGTCGTGCGCAGACCCCCGGACAGCCCACCCGTGTCGCCCAGCAAAGTCAAGTTTCACTCGTTCGTCAAGGTGAGCCGATTACAATTATTTATACGAAGTGGTACGGTCGGCGGAGTCGAAATTGGGAATGAGACGGAGGACGGTCTACTTTTCTCGGGAAATATCGATTTATCTCGCACTTGTCGACGGTATACACTTTTCAGATGATTAATTTTGTAGCCGGAGATTCGACTGCACTGAAATCGAAGTCTAAGCTTCAATTTCGTCCCTATCTCTTTGTCTCCGTGGCGAGAGTAGAGGCATAGGTGAATGTATACACGCGAGGAGGACAATGTAATATTGAAGGCGTAGATCGTTACGTCCCGATTCCGCGTAAGCAATTCAAATCCCATATTATCGAGCAGATTACCGTAGCGTAACAGAATATTGGACGGAGATTACGGCACGCTGACGCTAGTTGATAAACCGGCCGCGCGGATCAAAGCAACTTGCGTATCTTCGTTTTCTCATGGGGATCGTATTCGCACGCGATTTGTAACAATGTTGTGCTGCACGGGGAGAGCTCGGGGTGCGTTGCACTTGAAACAGGCGTCGTATTCAAGATCGGGCGGTCGCGAGCGCACCTTATCCGCTCGTGGAATTGCACTTTCTCGCCTCTTCGCTTCCCGCTCTCTCTTATATATATACACAAAATAAGTTTAGAGAGCCTTTATGTGTACAATAAAAATTATCATATACAACAATAATAATAATAGTAAATTAAATCATCAAAATTTAAAAAAAACCTTTTAAATGTAAATTTGTAAAAATGGAAATTCAAATCACAAAAAATTTGAATTCAAGTTTTTAAAAAATCATAATTTTGAATTAAAATTCAGAAAATAAGAAAAATTGAATTAAATGATAATAATACTTTTTCTTGTAAATGTAAATACACGGCAAATTTTAGAAATCTCAAATTTCCTAAAACAACAAAAAATATCCTATTTACACTGTATATAGTCAATCACTCATTCTTATGAAAGATAAATCAAAAAATTAATTTAAAAAAAAAATAGAAATCGGCGGAAAAATATGGTAGAGGGATTTTTTTCCAGGTAATACGAAACGAAGCATTGGAGGCAAGAAATTTGGTACGTTGTCGAGCGTTCTCGATCCTCTAGGCAAACCGATCTGTTCTCTTCTTCGGCCCGATTTTTTCTTCCTCTTTTTTTTCTCGTGTTCACCTCCGATGCACGCTTTTGTTTTCTCATTGATTTTCTTACGAAGCGAGACGAACAGAGAGAGAGAGAGAGAGAGAGAGAGAGAGAGAGAAATCTCAACGGCCAATTAGGAATGTAACAAGATAGAAAGACGCGTACGAGGAAACGAACGTAGCAACCTTCTCTCTAACTCGATTTTCCGCCCGTCGTGCGATTTCGGCTCGCGTTCGAAGTGACGTCTCGTGCGAGACGAGGGAAAAAAAAGATCTCTGCTGAGAATTCGTTGCGATACGAGCCCGTTATCGCTTCGAGCATGCATATATCATTATTATCATTATTATTATTAGCTAGAAAAATATTGCGAGTAATAAAAAAAGAAAAACTACGATTTTTTTTATGAATTAAATGAGGCAAAATTCAATATATATACACTTTATTTTATCTTTATCAATTTAGTATGTACTTCCATGTAAAATAAATATGATAGTTATTATTGATGTTATTTATTTGTTGAATTTTGCCTCGTCGAAATACAACGGAAATTCTTACCATTTTTGAATCTTCAAAATAGAGCTTAATCTTTTTCTTTGTAATAATAATAATAATTTTTGAAAAGCCTTAAAACGTTTGTTTGGCGTACGTGTCTAGGGAGGAATGTCTTTGTTTGGGTCCCGCGGCTTATAAACGATATTACGCCATTCGTTTACAAAATGCGAATAGTACATGGACCCTTTATACGATAGGAGAGACAGAGAGAGAAAGAGAGGAGAGCGGCAGGGGTGGCTCTTAAACGATGACAGATATGACGCGTGCGACTCGTTATTCGATCAAGATACGAATGTAATGGATATTCACGACTCTGCATAATGTTCTTGTGCGCGCGCGCGCGCGCGCACACACACACACACACACACACACACACACACACACACACACACACACACACAGCCACATAAGACCAAAGCTAGCCGCTTTTTAGGGTCATTGTGAAAACGTGCCTAGAATTTGAGGAACGACAAAAAATTGTGAAAAAAGGGCCCTTCGAAACGTCGGCCATCTCGCTTTTTTTTCACCAACATTAATCGTTGATAGTTTCATTAGTAGCACTCCGTACTATTATTATCATAATTATAATAATGATGACTAACATTGTTGTTATTAAAATGAAGTTTACAGTTATTGTTAAAATCGAGTCTTAAAATTCGATGACAGAGTTATCCCTTATTATACGGTGCAATGTTCAAATCGATTGTTATTATTATTGGACTATTATAAAATAGTGAAATTCGTACGATATTGAAGTTAGTACATTGAAACCATACCAGAAAAATCGATTGTTTTTGAGTGAATCAATAAACAATTTTTTTTTTCGGTTTTTCAACAATTTTTTGGGGGCTGAAGATATTTCTGCAGAGTGATGATCGAATACTTGATCGACGCGTCTTTTGAAGGGCTACAACGTTCCCATTTGAACAAAAAGTGTACGAATTTATCCTAAAGAGTTATTGAATTAAAATTGATTTTTCAAAATTTCGCACGACTGTACTAATATAACCTTTATCAAATTTAAACGCCAATATTGTTTATAATAATAATAATAGTAAGATGAATATACAATAAAAAAATATATATTAAAAATCCTGGTGGCAAAAGTATATTATAAATAATTTCTAATAGTTCACTTTTCTTTAGCCATCTTTTTTCGTCTTCCAATAATTTCCAATAACAATATTAACCATTATTATTATTATCGACGTTGTAGAAAGAGGTCCCAAAGATTCGGCAAAGCATTCAACCCTGGCGAGATTTCTCTTTTATGCTCGTACAGATTCTGGGGTAGAGATGGGTCCCGGATTCGGGCGCTAGCAAAGCAGCCACCGCACCGCATACATTTTGGGTCAGTCCAACCAGGGCCCCGGGGCGAGGGGGGAGGGGGGCGAGGGCCAAATCTGGTCGAAAAGAGAGAAAGAGAAAGACAAAATGAGAGCGGGAGAGACAGAGAAAGAGAAGGGAACGTACATCCTTTTATTGTCGAAATCCGAGGAGCCTTTCGTGGGTCCCGTAGCCACGAAAACCGGCCTCTTTGGGGCGAACAATGCGATTCTTATCCCGGTGCAAAAACCTCGTAAGGTTGGGGAGGGCCAAGGGGCGAGCGGGGAAGGGCGGCAAGGGAGAAGCGAGGATCTCGAACGGTCGCTTCGACGAAACGAACTCCCTCGGTCCTTCAGACGTCGTTAGCCTCGAGCTGAAAGAGCAAAAACGAGGAGGAAGAGAGAAAAGAACGCCACGCGACGTGCTGCACTCCGGCAGCACGGGAGAAGCGCCGCGAAATCTCGCGATGCTCCCTCCATGGAATTCTTCCTACCTCGGGATTATGAACTTTTTCGTTTTTTTTCTTTTTTCCTCATTCGACGAAACGTCGAAGTGTATTTCGATGGGTTGAGGAGGAAATTCGTGTGGGAACGAGAGGCAAAATTGTGGCTGTTGGTTTTTGGTTTTTCTGGTGAATCGGGGGTCGACCGGTCGCCCACCCGAGTACTGGCCACAGCCAAAGCCACGGTCGGCGTTAATTTCGTATTTTTTTCTTCGCTCTCTCCTGCGTTCTTTCACGACCCTTCCGGGGTGGTCGGCACTTCCTGGGGACCGCACCTCGCGCTTCTCGACGGAGTAACTCGAGTCTCGTTTCTTGGGAAACAGGAATGCGTATTTTTTTGGTGAAAATCTGTTATCTGGTATCTCACTAGATCTATCTTATCCCACTAATTATGTTACGAGATAATATATTATCTTATTCGATAATAATCTCACGAGATAATATTTCATCTTGCTTGCTAAATGAAAATCTTACTCACGAGATACTAGATGATATATTATCTAGTGAATAAATAATAATAATCTAGTAATACGTCTTACTGGACAGTATATTATCTTACTCACTAGCTAATTATCTTGTAGATTATCTTGCTCACGAGATAATCATCTTACTAGATAATATATTATCTAGTTAGTAAATAATAATAATCTAGTAATAAGTCTTGCTAGGCAATATATTTTCTTATGCAGTATCTTACTTATGAGATAATTATCCCGTAGATTATCTTACTCACGAAATAGTTACCAGATGATATATTATCTAGTGAGTGAATAATAGTAATCTAGCAATAAGTCTTACTGGGCAGTATAATATCTTACTCACTAGATAATTATCTTGTAGATGATCTTACTCACGAGATAATCTTTCTAGATACATTGCATCTTACTAGATAATATATTATCTAGTGGGTAAATAATAATCTAGTAATAGGTCTTACTGGGCAGTATATTGTCTTATTCACTAGATAATTATCTTGTAGATCATTTTGCTCACGAGATAGTCATCTTACTAGATAATATATTATCTAGTCAGCAAATAATAACAATCTAGTAATAAGTCTTACTAGGCAATATATTATCTTATGCATTATCTTACTCGATAGATAATTATCTTACTAGATAATATATTATCTTGTAGATTATCTTACTTAATAATTCATTAAGCAGATTATTTTACGAAATCGATAAACATCTTACCAGATAATATATTATCTGGTAAGATAATATAGTAAGAATATATTATCTCTCGCGAATCTCGTTCTCGTGATTTCGTTCTTCTTGACCCGATCTTCACCTCGAATTTTTGCTTGAAATTTTTTCTCTTTTTTTCCCGTTCGGCTCGGTTCTTTTAAGTAATTTTTTTTCTACGACAAACATCGCGACGTCTTCAATCTACGAAAATAAATGGAAAATTTATTACGAAGTATCGAGCGAACGAAGAGACATTTGTCGATCTTTATTTTTTTTTTCCCCCTCACACAATTCGTACACGAATTCTCACTCCGTCTCGTTCTCGACTCGTGCATTCGTTTATACTTCTTTCGGGCTGCGTCGATTATCCTACTTTTACGTTGCCGCGCTCGTATTATTGCCGAGTTCGCGTGCAATGCACCGGATCTTATTATGCGTTACGGTATATTTTTGCGATCGGCGTTCACCGCACTCCTCCTGTGTCTGAGCTGGTATTTCGATATTCGAGCTCCTTCGATTTCTCGTTGTGCACACGAGGAGAGGCCTTCGTTTCGAAAGTTCCCAGGCCTCGGAGACCAAAAAAGAAAGAAAAATGCGACGCACATACACACGCAAATTTCTTCCGCAAATATGTAGGCTTGAAGGGCTTCCGCCTGCCGCTCGCAAGGATTTCGGTGAGAAGAAAAAGCGAGAAAAAAAAACAACGAAAATTATACTTTTTTTTCTTTAAGGCTTATTTTAACATTTTTATCGTCGGGCAAAAATGGGAAAAAAATGAAAATGAAAAAAAAGGTAAGGATTCGTGCACCTGTCCTTTGGGGACATTCGCGAAAGTAACGAGGTACCGGTCTTGTCCTTTGTATACATGTATGCACGAACCGCATTCCCTCGTTGCGACGCGCTTCGAACGAATTTCTCGAGGCTCCTCCTCCCTCTCTCGGTCTCTCTCCGCAAACGGACCGGAAGGCCCGCAGAGGGGAAACTACGAGGACGAAAAGAGACCGGGCACATTTGTCGCCGCAGATCCCACACCTGTTGTTTCCACTCTCACTCGTGAAAACTCCTACGATTTTTATCAGCCCATCACGCACACACGTGACACGAATATATCGACCACGATCGCGTAATATCGATTTTAAAAAAGGGTCCAAACAAACGTATAATTAATATTTACATATTCAGCCGTATTTTTTTCATTCGATTTTATTTTTGTTATACAGAGTGGCCCGGAAAGTGACGTTCGAAAAAATTGGGCTAGAATGCAACGAAAACATTTTTTTTTTCGTATTCCCAAATATGTTTTTTTGTGCATTTAGCCTACAAGTATCACGGATATATTTTTTACGATCCTTATTAGGGTTCCACAACCTAAAACGCGAAAAACTAATCTTGATAACAATAAAAATTAAAATATTTAAAAAATAAAGACGGATTTTCGTTGCACTGCAATGATGCAAGCTTCAATTCTATCGTAATAATAACTATTCGAATTGGCCCTATGTAGAGCTTAAAAGTTTGGATACATCGGTCGATATTTCTTGCCGCACTAAAGGTTAGATAGCTCCGTTGAAAAAAAAGATAACCAAATTTAACAAACGGCGTTTTGAAAGTAACAAATTCAGCTTTGTCTTGCTTTTTTAAAATATTTTTTATGATTTTTTTTCGACCCAGTACGCACTTTTGTACGTGAGCGTTTTTCGGCTCTTTTTCGACCACCGAGAATTGGGCGCACAATTTGAGGAATTTTTTTGTCATTTTTATCCATAAACTTGGAAGGGGTAGCTGGGGCTTCATTTTTCGTTTTTTGAAAAGTTCCGTACCAATTTTTTTCGCAAAGTTACTTCATTTTTTTCTAAAAAAGACCAATTTTGGAAAATACAACGTAACTCAAGAACTTGGGCGTTTGAGAGGAAATGTCAGAGATGTAAAAATTTGCTTAAGTTCATACTGAACCGCCTGGATTTTTTTGACGAATTTTCCGGCAAGATTTTTTTTGACTATTCTTGCTTGAAACTCTGACGAGTAGGATGGCTTAACTCGAAAAGTATGGCGTTTGGAATGGTTGGAATGCAACGAAAATAATTTTGTCTCATTTCCCAAATTTCCAAATTTTTTCATTTTATTTTCAAGTCATCTTTTCTTATTTCCCAAATTTATTTGAATTTTGGGAAATGAGACAAAATTACTTGCGTTGCATTCCAACGATACAAACTTCAACGCCATAGCAAAATGGGCAAATAAACAATAAGGTGCATTCCAACGATGCGAACTTCAATATCGCACATGCATATATTTTTTTTTTTGATAAACACCAGTGGAATTAATTCTTGACACTTTTAACAAAAATTAGCTTTTTTTTATTTACACAGAAAATGTATATTCGGCTATGCCGAAGTGATGTTGAAATATTTTTATTTTTTCTACAATATTTCTACTTAATATTTGCCTTAATAAGCCTAATCCGATAAGAATATAAAATATAATTGATTATAACGTGAAAATGATTAATAAATGCGATATTTTGAAAAGTTTGAAAAGGGTTCATAATTAATTCTACAAGTATATGTGTATGCCATTTCTTTACATACATATTTACATAGGTAAATGTTGTACATGTGTGTGTGTGTGTGTATATATATATATATATATATATATATATATATATATATATATATATATATATATATATATATATATATATATATATATATATATATATATATATATATATATATATATGATGATGATGATGATGATGATTCATATAAATTACCGTAAAAGTTATACGTTTTGCTGAAAATATCTTCGATAAATATATACGTGTGTATGTGCGTGGGTCGTTAAAAAGAACAAGCACTCGAGAAACTCGTGCGCCGCACCTGCGATCGCTCGAGTTCCTCCCACTTCCGGTCATCAACGAAAAAGAAGCCATTTCTTAGTGCCGGAGATCTGGACCGGTCCGGAAGAGATGAGCACCCGAGCGAAAAGGGCGAAAAAAAATAACGTTAAAGTTTGCATCGTTGCAATGCAACGATAATTATATTTTTTTTTACTAAATGACTTTTATTTTAAGTTACCCTTTATAGTTCCATCGTACGGGGTCCTTCCTCTTTTACGTGCCCGCCTTATTCCATTTCCGTTTAATGCTAAGAAATTTACTTTTATTATTCTTATACAAAATCTTTTTCTGTTCTTATCCATTTTATTAAAAATCTTATTTTTATTCTCTTATTATTATTTTTATTATGTTATTTTCTTCATTATTGTTTTTTTTTAATTGTAGAAAACGTCATTTTTTTGCTGTTTTACATTGCAGATAAAATAAAAATCCTAAAAATTGTTTCCATAATTTTTGTAGCTCAATTCTGACGGAAGAAATTTGGGAAAAAATCATTTCATTGCAACGATGCAAATTGCAGTTGTATTTCAAAAAATCAACGTTTTGGGACTTCTTTTCTCAGCGATTTCCTTGCGAGTAACAAAAGGGTGAAAAGCAATAAAAAAATGTTCAATTTTTTTTTCTCTTCCCCCTTTATCACGAGAAGCTAATCAGATCGAGCGTGTCAGTTGTATCGCCTCGGTAGAGCGATCCCACGAGGTGCTGCACCGTTGCATCTGCCTGTTCGCGCTTGTCCCAATGAAAGGCCTCGCTGTTGCACCTCGCCAGGTGTTCCCGATGCGACCGAACCGCGGCCCCCTTTCTCGTAATGGTGCAACTACGAGCAACCGTCACTGCGGAAGTTTAAAGAGCGCAAAAAAAGAAAAAAAGGAAGGACGATAACGATTCATGGGTAAACACACTTCCCACGATGCCTGCTTTTTTTTTCTTTCTCTCCGATATTCTTTCGTTTTCTTTGCCTCGTTTCACCGGTAGCCTTTGAGCGTCCGGCTCCTCGTCATTGAAATTTTACTTATTTATTAATCTTTTCCAATTACGTTTTCGCTTATAATAGCTTAAAAAAGCACAAAAAGCTTATTATTTTTATTCATAGTATCGTATTTTTCTCTGCAAATGAATCTTTTTTTATAAACAAATAAATATATACGTAACTATTTTCCCCGACTAGAATTTTTTTTCAAAGTTACGGAAACTTGTCAGAATTCTTTACAACTCGAAATATAGAAAAATATATGAAACAATATATGCAAGAAGATAATACCCTCAAAGATTTTCATCACTTCCTGTCTAATCCAAAAATAATTTGTGCACTTTACCAAAGGCATGCGGAATTCCCTTTTGAAAGAAATAAAATAAACACACACACACACGTATTCATATTAAAATAACAATAATATCAATAATAATTAAAATTCTCTGAATAATACAACGATAATAATAACGAAAAAACTTTTTTTCCCCAAATTCAATACTTTTTTTTTAAATTTCAACGGCCCTAGAGCGTTGACTGCTCCGCAACCGAATAAGTCGGCTAATAATTCAATTACTCACCTCCCTGCCCGCCCTCA